>JAODLC010000052.1:4400836-4416142 GCA_026781145.1 Hippopotamyrus pictus | reverse complement strand
GCAAAGCGGTGGGCATGCCCTCCCCCGTCTCCCCCAAGCTGTCCCCAGGGACAGCCGGTTATTCCTCTGGAAGCTCCAGCGCCAACAGCAGCTCCTCCGTCACCATCCCCCAGCGCATCCATCAGATGGCTGCCAGTTACGTGCAGGTCACCTCCAACTTCCTGTACGCCATTGAGGTGTGGGACCAAGCAGACCAAGTGGCCAAAGAACAGAAAGGTACGAGCCCCTCCCATGCACCGCATGCATATTTACATACCTTAAAGTAACTTGAACGCATAGACCTGTTAAATCAACTCAGTATTTATTTATATAGCACATTTAAAAACAGCCCCAGCAGAGCAAATTGCTGTACAGTGACAAATACAATGACCCCTCTAATAGAAAAAGAGACAACATGGCATCATAAACACATCTGATGCAGAAACAAAAAAAGTAAATGCATAAACATAAATTGTATATAAATAATAATAATAATAATAAACAGATAAAATGTATTCCTGCAGTTGGGTTAGAACTGCCATGATCTAGAACAATGTCTCCCAGCTTGGTCCTCAGGGACCCCCAGACAATCCATGTTCCCTCCCATATTGCTGTCAGACATTTTTACACCCCCCCCCCCCCCCCCCCAAATAGCAAAATCATGGACTGTCCACGAGGACCAGGTTAGGAAACACTGATCACAATATGTGTCATCCATGAAGGGACTGTACTGTCCGTTTTCTCACCAGTTTTCTGCTTTATTCAGTGAATAACTTCATTAAAGGTTTATTTTTTAACATGGATCATGGTTCACAGAACATTCTGAACCCGCTAGAGTTGATATTAGCACAGCAGAGGACCACTGGGTCATGCGAGGACGATGTGCTACCGCTGTCGTGTGCTGTCTTTCCCAGAATTCTTTGCTGAGCTGGACAAGGTGATGACGCCCCTGATCTTCAACACCAGCACCATGACAGAGCTAGTACGCTACGCGCGGCAGGGTCTGCACTGGCTTCGGCTGGACGCCAAGCTCGCCCCCTAGTGGCCGGCCCCTGCACCCCACCCACACACCTCAACATGGGCTCGTCTGCCTCAAAAACACCCATAGCACTGTGCTCGATCCTTTATGAGTTTTCCAAAAACCAGAAGCAGAAAGTACTATACATCTGTAAAAATGACATCATCCTCGTATTGGTGGTTCTGCATCTACAAAGATTATCTGAGAATTTCTAAAGTGTGCACTGTACATACTGAGGGATGTTTTGGGGTCTTTTTATTGTTTTTAAGCCATCTGTGTTTGTAAGAATGAATGAATGAATGAAGCCACTGCTTTCGTTTTCACTAAAGCGCTCTGAAAGAATCTGTTTGCTATACGAAGAGCAAATGCTATTTATCTTGGTTTTTTTCTACCGTTGTCTTTAAACTGGCGTACCTCCTTTTTAACCAAAGGTGCTTTTTTAAAAACTAAGATCAGTTCTTTTTTTTTTTTTTTTATATATCATTGTTTTTTGTGCCTTGTATTTGATACACAAGAAAGTTCCACCGCAGTTCTGTACTATTTTTCTATATATGCGAGTAGCACAAACGACCGCGCATGCAAACGGGGCGGCGACGGCTGGCCAGAGGTCGCAGGGGGGTCGTCTCCACGGCTACTGAAGCATCAGGTGGCACATGGGTGACGGACCAGGAGCGGCTCCCCGCTGAGGTTCGCCGTAGAAGCAGAATTACCTGTGCGACTGGTCTTCCGGGCAGATGGCAGCCGTGTGAGAGCGCCCCCGTGTGGGAAGAAGAGATACCTGCACACAATTTACCTGCCTGAATCTCCGAGATCATTGTACCTCACAGGGACACTAAAAACTGGAGCCACGTACACCCACCTACTGTATTTATTTTTTGCAAAAAATCCTGCTAAACGCTGCGAGGCATTCTGCCTCCTTAGTGCTCGCTAAAACAGGACATTTTACCTTAAAAAAACAAAAAAAAAAAACAAAAAAAACTTCATTTTGAGTCGGTGGCCTTGCAATATGATTTTATCAGTAGGATTTTTTCTTTTATAAAAGCTGCACCTGAGAATATTTTATTGTATCTTCCCCCCCTCCCCCCCAGATTAGTCTGGGAAGAGAGTCATAAGATCAGCCATTTTAAAGAAGAAATATGAGATTTTACCTAGCATATAGGAAATTCTTGTTTTTTATTATCATGGTTCAGAGTGCAGGGCTAGTTTTTCTTCCAGGTACAAATTAAATACCCCTATAAAAGTATTTCTATTATGATCAATTGCCTTGTTCTAGATCAGCTGTAATTTCACTTCAAGAAATGAAGACTTAACAGGGTTGATACAAGTGCTGTGACTAAATTTGTATATTAAAATTTAATATTTAAATTTAGGTGTATTAAGGGTCTCCTGTAGTGGCTTAATAAAATACATTTTGCATATAATTTATATTATAATGAAAGTGCGAGAAGATTCCTTTCAAAGGCGTCTACAAAACCTGTGTGAACAGGTTTTAAGATAAAGAAGTTTATTAAAGATAGAAACAGTTTTTAAATTATCCTCTGAGTCACTTTTTTTTTTTTTGCTCAAAGATGTGATCAAGTGCATGTTGGTTTTCTGGTTGAAGATGCTCCGTTAGACGAATGGAGACAGATGTGGAGGTCTGTGATTTGTATCCAGAAGGCTGATGCAGATTATGAAGAGAAATGGGGTTTGTAAGCGAAAAGTGAAATGGTTTCACAACAAGTGTGACGACAGAAAGGCTATATACATTATGTATGTGTGAGTGAACTGAGTGGACCACTGTGTTGGAAATGTGTCATTTTGCACTACAGTTTAGACATCGGCTCCCTGCTCATTTTCTGGGAAAACTGTTAACTGTTCTTACGCTAGTAAGAGCATTAGAACAAAAATCTATGCAGTTTTATTTTCCGATTAACTTTAATTACGGGATTAGAAATCATAACTAAGAAAAATGGCGGGGGGGGGGTGGGGGCAGGTTTGGGCACAAGGATGAATTTCCAGAATGGCATTTGGCTCCCCTCTAGTCTTTACACGTCAGACCAAAATTTAGCTGGGCCTGGTCCGAATTGGCCCTGTAGGACACTGGGTCCGCTCGCTTGGTTCTCATGCTGTTTGTTTATGCGGTGCGATGACCTGTCAATGAATCAATTTGCAGTTACAACTGGACATTGCATTTGTGATCTGATCATTCTGTCTGTGAATAACCGTATTCTTCAGGACTGGCTAAAATACTGTAACCATCTAAAATTGTACATTGAAACCTCTCTCTTTCTAGTACCTTATTGTCCTAGCTTTCAGATTATTTATTAATATACAGATGCAAGGGTCCTTCATTATTGTCACTATGGCCAAAAGCAGGAAGGTAATTGAATATTTAATTATATTTAATAAGCTTTGACACGTTTATGTACTGTTATTTTCCTGCTTTGTAATAGTAACAATGTTAAATTAGTACTATTTGTATAGCCTTTGTTGATAATTCTTGACCTAGATTTAATTAGTTTGTTAAAGAAATCATCAAAGTCTGATGTACCACCTAAAAAAAACACTTGCATGTTTTTAATTTAATTACACTTCTGTAAAAATGTATATTAATATGTTTTGTCTCTGCATGCCTTGTTATTTTGTTGCCGTTGTGTTTATAAATTCCAATTGTAAATATCGCTGGTGAAACCACAATGTAACCCCATATTTCAGGCTCCACTCCCATAATGGGCTATTTTAGTCTTAGAAGTCTGTATATATCAACACATTAGGAATTAATGTGTTTCCAGCACATTTTTGCGGTGTTTGTACAAGCCTCTGTGCTGTCTGTCACCTTTTATCCCTGATGTACCTTGAACTGTAAATGTCCCATTTTGTATATATGGTACAGAGTTGAGACTCTATTCAGTGCATACAATGAAGGCTGGAAGAATATAGACTTTTCGTAATTGTTATTAACAGCTGGCGAGAAGAATCGCTCCACAGAGTCTATCTGGGATATAATGTAGAAAAGTTCAATATCGCTAAAATTGAATCAGAAGGTCATGTTAACTAGACGGTGTTATATCAATGTTTTAAATAGAACTAGGTGGTTTGATACATTGTGTTCTTTGTCAGTTTATGCTTTTCAAATTTAAAGATATATATGATGGAGGCAATATTATGAAATAAAGGTACTTTAGAGTCCATTTTTAGTTTTCCAGTCTTGGAATAACATGTAATTTACATATTCTTGTTAAGTGAGTATTAACTTGTAATCAAGGGGTTTCTGAGTCTCTTAAATATTGGTATTTTGTTGTATTGAGAATAAACTCTATGGTAAAGTTTTAGATTGCTTGTGTCATCTTTTTGTACATTTTTTCCACTGCATTATGTCAAATAATGGTACGTTTAAAAGGTTTCTGCATATGGTTGAGTTTCTCAGGTTTTTTGTCTTAGCTACAGCAATAGACGTATAATCAAAATTGATATTTCCCCCATTGTACTGCATTACTGCTAACCAGCAATATGGTCAGTGCGTTGTGGAGCGCATTCAGGAACTCAACGCATATGCGCAGTTGTCTAGTTTTCCCCTACTGGTAGGAATTTAGAATGCAGCCCTTGTGTTAGTTTCCTGGCATATTTATAAAAAAAAAATGAATATTTAATCCCATATCCGGCAGATTATTTCGGATTTTAAAAAGGCATTGCAAGATGCAAGCGCTTAAGTTACAAAAATCCAGATTCCGTGAGCAATACAACCTGTTTTTTGCGGTTTTATTTGCTTTTAACCTGTGTAATCGTTTTATTTAGTAACGATCCCAAATTAGCACAAGATGATGATGATATACTATGATGGATGGGTTATGTACACACCTATGTGTGCTACTGCTAATTTTAGTTATTGAACTATTGTGACAGACACGTGAACAAAAATGAACATGAACGCCAAACATTCCAGACGCTACCGTTTCAGCTGGACATTACTCTTTAGTTCCTCATGTAGTCTGCTGGGTCAAACAAGTTTAGTGAGCTACAGGCCAACATAAGAGAAACAAGGTGTGCAGCTCAAACTATGACCTATACGTTTAGTATTTCTGCCTCCCAAAACAGAATAATGATGAACTGCCTTTGCTTTATTCATGAATTGGAGATGAACGAAACTTTAACGTACTCGTTTATTATTGTAAGCTATGCTAGTCACACAAGGAGGATATGTGATTATCGCAATAATACAAGCGAGCACTCTAATTTGGAATTGTAATTACACACATTTACAAAGGGAATTCGGGTTATGGGTTTCCAACTTTTTGACTTCTGCGAACCGGTTTACGTTGTATAAAAATTTCACAGATCGGTAAAACATCCATCATCTTCCAGCCACTTATCCAGAACATGGCAGCTGGAACCGATCCCGAGCAACATAGGTAACTAAACTATAATCAGAATTTAGGAAGTGCCCGGGACTCGAAACTGAATTTTCAGTGGAGCAGAAATACCTGACTTAGGGACCGCCGGACAGTTTCTCGCCGTCGATCAGAAAATAAAAAAGCAAGCGCACGTAACGTGCATTATTATTTTTGTTTTATTGAAAATAAAATCTATTATGAGAGTGTATCAAACATTATATGATATTGAATATGATGATACTGTAATGCTCGGTGTGTTTATTTGGCAAAACCGCCTCCATTGGCTCAGCTTTACTCCTCCTCCTCAGAAAGGCTCCCTTTCCTTTTCAGTCCATTGTGAAACCTACTGAGGGCGCAGGTATATGGAAGCGGCGGACACGCTGTTTTCTGGGAGCATTAAGCGGAGGAAAAGTTTCAGTCAGCTTTTGCTGCCGGTGGAAGGACGGGTCTCCCCTAGGAGGAGACTTTTCGGACGCCACAGGAAAGCCTTGGGGAGCTTTTCGGGGGGGGATCGCCAGGTATGTGTCCACGCTGACCGGCAGGTGCTTTTGGTATCGCTCCCCTTTTCGGCAACGTGGGTTAGTTTCGACCTCAGCGGTTCAACAAGAGTTAGGTCTGGTGATGCAGTGCTACAGAATGTGTCCAGCCGCCCAACAAGACAGCAACTTTTTGTTGGGGGTGATCTCCGACTTGCTGTTTCATAATCACCATTTATATTATGGTTTTTAAATAAGAAACACTGCCGATATAGGTAGTGATCTTTGATCTGTTCGTATAATGGACACGACTGGTTAACGTTAACGTTGTACGTATTGATGTCCTATGCAGTTTGATATTGGCATTGAAATATGTAGGTAAAATTTTTAGTCTTGGCAGGTTGTAAACCCGTGTTTTGGAAGTTTTCGGTATTATTGTCAGAGCTGCGGAGTAGTAGGCCTACAACGAAAGCACGGTAAGCACGCCGAAGATGGCTTTGCATGGGATGCCCTGGACAGATTCTGACACTTTTATTGTCTGCTCTCATCCAGTGGTTCAATGTGCTTTACGTTTCTTTATTTGCAGACATGTTTAAACGCCACTTGCATGAGTTAAACGCTATTAACATTTAGAAATTGCTCTCTCTGTGTAATGTACAAAGTTTTGTTGGGAGGTAAAATCTAAAAATATCTGGGGGTAAAGAATGATCGAGATAGTGGGTGGATTTCTCATCTCCCGTGACCAACTTTTTAAGAGAATGAAGTCGTGGCAAATTTTGACTAAATAATGCACAATTCCCCTTTCAGCCTGATGACTTTTATATGTTTAATTTAAAGTGGGAACAAAAAAAATGGCAGCATTGTCCGGAGCCGTTTGGCGGAAACTAGACACTGGGGTTTTGTCCTGAGGCTGTAACCGAATCGGCCACGCAGCATGAACACTGTACCTCTGTCTCCCCTGGCACACGGGAGAAACACAGTGGTTTTGCAGCGGGTCAAGGTCTCCTCCACAGGCCGAGTACAGGCCGGTTAGCTGCGCTAAATGGGTCCGCACGCCATCCGGTCGCACTGGGCACGATGTCCGGCTCCGTTGACGGCACATATTAGCCGTATGTGAAACGGTGCTTTAGCCTGAAAATGCAGTGATGCTGTACGCAGGGTTGCCAACTTTTGGTCAGCTGGCTGGAGTGAGATTTTTTATTCGAGACAAGTCTGCACACGCATGTGAAAGTTTTATTACCTTGTAAACTGCCTGTAGGGTTTGCAACTTCACAACGCTTTTGATGTAGCTGATTTTAGGTTTGTCCTGCTTCTACCACAGCATACCTGGGATTGTACTCATACCAGAGCATAGCCTACCTGTAACTTTATTCACTCAGACCACACCTGGGCTTTTAATTGCTCTGCCCTCCCAGCTATGAGGATCACCGGCAGGAAATGTGGGGCTATACTTTTCCCCTAAGGGCGCAGAACTGCGAGTTCTGATCACAATTCTCGCTTGGTAGCCCATTTATGATTCTATATTTCGGCCCGGATGAATAATTCATTTATGTGTCCCCCTCATCGCGTTTCGCCCGGCTCCTGTATTTTGTGCTGCGAGCTGTCAGTGAAAGTTTCCCCGAGTCTCTTCTCTGCCGGAGTCTCGGGTAGCCGGCTAGCAAACTTCCATTTAGATGTTTTTCATACCCTGAAGTGTTTTGACAAACTAAAACGTACTGAATCTTTTTTTCTTGGAATCTCTATACGTAAAATATGATAAATGGGTAAATACCATGGCCATTTGGCGTGCAGTTTTAATTGTTGAACATTTCTGTTTAGACACTGGGCTTGGTTTTGCCTTGGCGTGTCTGATCTGGTAATGTTGGTTTAGTGACATTTTTTGCGAGCTGTGTTATGATTTTGTAGGCTGACCTCCTTGACAGCGCCGCATCTAGCTGAGAGGCAAACATGAACTCTCACCATGCATATCGTGTTGAGCTGATTTTTTTTTTTCTAGCATGATGACAGATATTTCCATCAGTAGAACTTTGGCACTGTTTATTTTCGTTGTCCGTGGATTGTAAATGTGAGGGGTGATTTATGATGTGAATATACTAAACCCATTCATTGTTTGCATCGTAAAACGCCCCCCAATGAAGATTATTAAAAGCATTCAGCTGTCATATTGTTCTTTTGCATAAAAACGGTTTATTCTTCTGTTAATAGTGTCATGGACCAAACAGGAGATTTGATATCAGGTGAGCCAATCGCACTGTATCCGTTTGCTATACCCGCATCCTTGTGCTGAGTACGACTCGGTCCACAGTAGGAAATGTTTGGCTTTGTTTTAAATCTGCCTGCAATCGGATCTCTTCCGCACTCCTAGTTTAGGAGCACCGAGTTACCATTTCTTTGTTTGTCTGAGTTTATTATTAAACCGTGTTCATTGCAGCCTATTTCTCTACAGGGAGTCATAGCCCTTCCATCTTGGCGGGGGGGGGGGGGGGGGGGGGGGGGGGCGCGCAAGCTGTGTACAGCAACACCTGTACACGGCTTGAAATGTGCGACATGGCTGTACCCTGGTCGTCCCTTGGTAGATGGACGTTGCTGGCTGGTTCCTTTCTGCTCCCTGATGTGATTATGGGACCTGTTTGGGGGGGGCGGGGGGTGATAGCCCCACTAATTCTGGTTTCTGTGAGTTTTGAGTTTTCTCACATGGTTCCTCGTCTCTTCAAACCTGGGTAATCCGCTGAGCCGCGCGTCACGC
Organism: Hippopotamyrus pictus; assembly: GCA_026781145.1. Taxonomy (NCBI): domain Eukaryota; kingdom Metazoa; phylum Chordata; class Actinopteri; order Osteoglossiformes; family Mormyridae; genus Hippopotamyrus; species Hippopotamyrus pictus. The sequence continues at coordinate 4,407,550 of JAODLC010000052.1, read as the reverse complement.
GTACAAACCTGGCTCAAGACGGCAGTTGGCGGCTTCTTGTTGGGGTCAAAATCCCATCACGTGCGTTCTGGCTACCCAGCGCCCCCGAGTGGTCGGGCCCCCAGTCTCGATGCACAGTTAGTGTAACTAACAGCAATACTTGTGGAATTATCTGGGAGTAATGCTAAGATTGGTCTGTTAAAGACTGTATCATAGGTATCTTAATTGGACAGATAACCCTATGCTCCTATTGTAGAGGTGATTGTAGGATTTTTTATTTTATTTTTTTTAGATGAGGGCATAAGAGGGGCCATCATTCATATAGAGGGGGCAACCTTATCATTGGCCAATAATATGTTTTGAATGAGTGACTGACAGGGGAGTGGGAACTCCAGGGACCAATCGGCTTTCAGTCCAATACCCCTGTAGTCCCGCCCCTGTCGTTTTGGATACTGCTTCAATAGGTTCAGTGTGTCACATGTAGCTGTAAAAAAAAAAAAATTTGCTCTGTATGTCCCGTTCAGCATGCTTTCCGTCCCATGTGTCTGGGTGGTGCCCCAGGTGGGTTCCGTCCTTTGTAAGCTTGACATCGTGGGTGCGGCGCTCGGGTCGGCGTAGAGACCCGACTCATCGATGGATGTTGGCGTTGACCTTGGCCGCAGTTAACGCCTTGCGTTTAGTAAGAAGGCCCATTCTTTCTGTCTCTATAAGATCAGCATGCCCGGGGAGGGGGGAGGGGGGCAGTTGAGCAGCCTTTTGAGTTTTTGGTTCTTCTCTTCCATCGTCATCTAGCTTTCTTTCCTTCATTCTTTATTTGTCTTTTTCTTTTCCCTGTTTTTGTACTTTTTTTTTTGTATTATGTGTAAATGATGTAGTAGTACATTGTCACTCATGTCGAGCGCCTTGGGGCGACACCGCTGTGAAAGGCACTATATAAAAATGAACCGAATTGAATACGATTTGACTATTTGGAAACTGGTGGAGGATGCACCAGTAAGTGCCACTAGGAAGCGTTCTTTGGGTTTTAATTCCTTGGAATTCCTCCTGCCCTTTTGGGTTATTTTGGGAGGAACACGTAGTGGCTATAAGGACTTTGGCTCAATGTGCAAAATGCTGTTGGTTCCAGTCTCAGAAGGAACTGCACTACACTGTACCTGGATCTTGCTAATAACACCTCAAGCGCTCGTTACCTGCTTTGTGTGAAAACCATCAGCGGAGTGACTCAGCCGCCGGAGGCTTTTATTTTTGTCCGTGCCCGTGTCCGCGTGGTTTCCACGGCAGCCGTGAGGCGCTCCGGCTCCTGCGGAATGCCCCGTCGCATGACGGCGGAGGGTAAAGTTTCACGGGCCGTAATGAAGAGGTGTCTGTGACGGACTGCCACCAAACAGGACACCGGCGGGTCGCTCTAGGATCCGCGCCCTTATTAAACCTCATAACAGTGGTATTTACGGAGTATCGACGCGAAGAGCCAAGAGTTATCAACACGCTATGATTAACTCCACCCTCCCCAACCTCGCACAATATAGGATCGGCAAAAGTTACATCTCTTCTGCTCGTAGATTAACCAAACATTTCAACAAATCTCCTTGTGCTTTTCTGTCTCGCATTATGGCTTCCGTTCTGGTCTCAGTGCTCATATTTTTTCATAACTGGGAAAACAGAGGGATTTTCTTCTTTCTTCTCTCCTTTCAAAGCCATTATACCAGTGTTTCTTTACCCAGTCCTCGGGGAACCCCAGACAGTGCATGTTTTTGCTCCCTCCAAGCTCCCAGCCAATCAGGAACACCGAATACTTGGTACAGGTGCGCTGGGAGCTGAGAGGAAGCTAAAACATGGGCTGTCTGGGGGTTCCCTGAGGACTGGGTTAAGAAACACTGCATTATACCCTTTCTGTGTTGCTCTAATTCCATATCTCAGAGTATGGAGGGGAGTTTTACTTTGGCAGTGCGGCAGAGTAAGGTCGACTGCGTCTTTGCAGTATGAGTTCATTCGCGGTGTCACCCCCTGATTTAGGTCCCTTTTTGAAAATTCATTTCAGTGGGTGTCCTTTTGTAACCAGCTGAAGTGAGACCCCCGGTCTGGCCACAATAGGCAGTGGTTCTAAGCGTGAGTGATCGTCATAATAATAGTAGTCGCTGGGGGTTAAAACAGCCATTGTGTTATGGTAAAATCAAGGGGGGGGAGGTGCAGCTGACAGAAAATTATAGCCCTAAATGAAATGCCTGGTTTGGAGCTTTTGAGAGAATTAATGCTTGGGGAGTGTGAGAAGACTGTGTGAGTGTGTGTTCGCGTTTGACCGATTAGAATGCCCCCAGTGAAAAGAATGGTTTGGCTACCTCTTGCAGGGAGGGGCAAACTTTGCAAGGCAAATCCAATCAAAATACGCAAATATATCCACGTTTGCATGTCTGTGCCTGTACCAGGAAACTTATTTCCTGCATTAGAACTGTTTGATTTTAAATTAAGCATAATTTTAAATGCCTTATTTATGCAAGGAAAATATCCCCTGACAGAGTAACGTTTCTCTAAATCGTTTGATTTGTGCCTTAACCCCTAACATCACCTTTCACCTGCACTGCACAGACGCAGTTCGACGCACGGCGAGATATAGTATCCGGACGTGCACCCTTCTGGTGTTCGCGGCTTTCGGGGGGCGGGAATAATGTTTCGCTTGTTCTGGCGGATTCCGCTCTTTTTTTTAAAAAAAAAACGCACGTCTCTCCTTTTTCTTAATGCACCGATCGCGCCTCTGCGGTGGAATCCGACACGTTGGCGACACAGCGCGCGCATGTTGCCGGCCGGCCGTGACGCGCTTCTCAGAAGCGGCGGGTGTTTCTCCTGCTTCACAGATGCTCTTCCCGCTCTGACGTCTCTGTTTATGTTTAATAACACGCGTTCAAGCTAAGGTGGGACTAGCAAGCATGCTGGTCTATAAATCATACGAATGCTACGGCCGTGACATTGCTTCCTTATTAGTATGGGTGATGTAATCTGCAGTTATGATGTGGGGGTATGTTAGGGGCAGAATTTGGTTTTCATGTCAGCCTTTACAGCATGAGTGTGTTTTGAATGGGTAAGGAGTGCAAATTCCCAAAACGTAGTCATTTTGTTGTTGAGGTAAGATCGCCAATGACCTAAAGTCAGGCCGCCTCATCCTGTATTGTAGTGCTATATTGAGTTGAGTTTCGGAAATGTTCTCGTAAAACGATCTTGAGGTTGTTGTGAGTTTAAAACTATTCTCTCCGCCGTTGTCATTTGGCCGCAATAAAAGTAAGCCGACACTGACACAGGTTACCAATTTTCACTGCAGGAGGATAAATTTTTAATCTTCTGGCCTGTGGATTATTAACGTAATCGAGGAAGAAACCAGAGTCTCTACATTTCCTATTGACTTGTTGCCTAGCTGTTTTTGTTGACGATGGACGCATTTCGTAGACATGAAACTCCACGCAAAGGTTGCCCGTTTCATTCATGCATATAATTTATTTGGACACGGACGGGTGCATGTCTGGCAAAGCACGGTTCCTGTGTACATTTCTATTTTCGTCCCTCTGTTGCTTTTTATAAAGCCTCAATTATGCTAATTCACTCTTACCGTAAACCGTCAGTGTTATTAAGACTTTGTGACATTTGTTTTCATTCCAGGTGCTGACATTTGGGCTTCCGTTCTGTCTTTGGGAGTCGCAGTACCGACCCAAGGCCCAACCTTGTAGTGTCTCCCCATTGGTTCTGTAAAACCCTTTGGGTGTCTGGAAAAGTTCTGTGTCAATGTAACATTCATTCATTCAACCTGTTTATGTATATTTTATATAGTAGGCTTTGCCAGGAATAGCTTTGTAAATATACGTGGCCACATCCCCAGAACTACGTGTTGTGATGTTTCTCCTTATATCTCAAATGAATCCCTAAGAACAATGAAGTCAATGTATCTTTTTTTTTGTCTACTTCACACTTGGGTCATACACTGAAGTGAATAGTGCAAATAAAAAGTTTTAAACAGAATACAAATTTTGAGACGTATAAGCATCACAAATCAAAACATTAAGAGAATTTGTACAGGTCCTTTTTGAGCAGATGTTTGCATGTTTAAATCTCTATAATCCTTTCCTGCTGCACTCTGCCTTGTTTAGGTCTTGCTGCTCTTTTTTCCTCCTCTGTTGTTTTCATTAGCTTTGTGGAATAAAGTCCTGTCTGGGGCTAATTTCTCCCTCTGACTTGTGCCTTCTGTCCCAGATAACCTTATTGCACTGTCGGTTATTTCGGACCGTTTGGAATTTTGACTCTGGAACTCTTAATCCTGATCTTGGATTTTCTCTCTTCCAAACAGTTCAGTGATATGTTTTTTATTTATTTATTTATTTTTTTAAATGGCAGATGTGAAGCGTGACACTGCGTGAGTATAGCTTCAAAATGTGATGCTGATTCATTAACCGCTTAATTATGCTTTTTCTCGTTTTGGCACTTTAGAGAACGTGAAGGTGGTGTCGGCTGTCACGCGTGCAGCAGAGTGTGGTGGGGGTCGTCGTCGATGCGTGACTGGGGAGGGGGGCTGTGGTCCGAGCTGAGGAGCCGAGGTATGCATGGTGGATTTGGGGGGGGGGAGGACATCACCTGAGACCCAGAGGCATTGACACCTGAGTGGCCCCAGTGCAAAAGATACCCCGAATACCAGGCCTGTGACACCGTGTGCCCTGCTGGATTATGGGTAAAGTGACTCTGTGTCACCTACCAACAAGAGAAAAAACTTTCCACCTGGACTCTGTAGGTAAAACAGTTAGATAAGAGCCAACAGGTATCCTGACAAGTCTCAGGGTAAACGAAGCGGAACATCCTGGAAAATAAAATGTCACGGTTCGGCCGGGACAGTGATGGGGGGGGGGAGAGATGAGAAAAGGCTGGACTTTAGGGATTAATGAGGAGGTCTGTAGGAATGTGGAGGCGGAGATTCCACTTGTAGGATTTGGAAATGGCGGCAGTCAAGGTTATCCGGTCTAAGGACAGGAGGGTAATCAAGGAGAGAGCTTCGAGAGACTAAACAAGGGCCGTCTGCTTCATCTCAAGATGTTCTGCAGGCCTTCTCCATGCGTCTGCATGTGTGTGAAGAGTCCTGGCTGTGGTTGTGCATGTTTATTTTTAGCCAGTCAGCTTAATTTGAAAACCCTACATGATTCACTGCATTAAATGCAATAAGTATTATTACCAGTCATCCTGCCTTTGTGCCTCAAGCGTATTTGCTGCCTGAGTACAGAAAAGTGAACATTTTATGGCCTAAGCTAATATTTGGTTTCTAATCTCCAAGCGCAGATAAGTGTGCTGGCAAGCTGTGATGTAATACAGTCTGTTCCAGGCCTGTTTGCTTTAGCCCAAGAGTACCTTGCATTCCTCCCCGTCTATAATCACCAGGATGGAGAGACTGGTTCGGCCGACACAATGAGCTTGCATCGCTGCAAGGAAATGATGTCAGTCGCCGTGGAAACGGCCGGGGCGCCCCAAGCGGCGCATTATCCGTCGTTAGGCCCTAGTCGAGGCAACCAGCCGTTCGGGGGGGGGGGCCCATGCTGAAAGCGGGTGTAAAAAACCGTCTTCATTCCCTTGTGGTTTCCCAGTGCCGGCTCAGCTTTTTAAAGAGCTGCCCCCCCCCCTCCCCCCCGCCCCTTCGCGCTTATCTTCACGCCTTTTTCAGAGATCGTCATCGTAAATCTGAGAAGAGTCCTAGGTAAGCATTCCGGCTGCCGGAGGGCAGGTTGGCACCGACCACCTGACCTTGAGATGTCGTGCCGCTCGATGACTCTCAGCAGATTTCTCCATGCCATGGAGGCGAAACCCCGGGTCTTAAACCTGATTTGGAAGCCTGTGACTGGCTTGGTTAGGTTTGGAGTCCGATTATATACAAGTTTTATTTTGTTTGCCGGAAGGTGCTTGGACCTCACACACCCACCTGTTGCGCTGCACCCCTCCCTTTAAGAAATGATGTCGTCGTCATGTCTCCCCTGGAGATTTTTGCGGGTGTGGTGTCTCACTCTTTGGCCTAGTTGGCTTCTTTGTTTTTTTTTTTTTTTCTCTTTCCCTTCTTTCTTTCATTCCTTGCAGTCGTTCTGAATAACATTTAATGCATCTTAAGGCAGTGACCAAATTCCCGGTGATCTGACCTGAGGGTGACCGCGACGGAAAGGGCCTGACCGCCTCCCGCTTACCCGAGTTGACCTCGCCGCGGCGCGCTTGCTCGTCTGTCGTCCCGTTGCTAAGCAAACGTTGGCAGATGTCAAGCAGACGCGTCCCCCTCCCCTGTGTTTGATGTGCTCTACTCTGTCATGCCAGTTCTGGGCGGCACCTCAATTCGACACCCGGGTTGATCTCTGTGACTCTACTGCAGGAAACTGAATATAATGCAGTGTGACTCCAAAAGAAAAATAAAATGGACAAAGATCAGCTACGCCGGAGCGGAATTAAGGCTGCAAAATTAGGGCCCGGGCATCGGGTGAAGGCTTAGGAGCTGATTTAAACCCAGCGTGTTCCTTATTAGTTATGCCATACTAGATCCTTCCCAAGCAGAAGATACATTTCTAATAAACTACCAGGGAGATTAACACACGACCGGTTTTCAGTGCAAGGAATGAATTTGTTGAGTTTTGTGTTTAGTTAACAATTGCAGGAAGTGATTGTTCCTGGCAAGGTCTTGGGATACCGAGCGCTCTCTTGGAGAGCAGGAGAACAGCACCCATCTCATTGGCTCCG
>JAODLC010000052.1:4389067-4400736 GCA_026781145.1 Hippopotamyrus pictus | reverse complement strand
AGTATGACCATGCACCCGTCTCATTGGCTCCGAGTATGACCATGCACCCGTCTCATTGGCTCCGAGTATGACCATGCACCCGTCTCATTGGCTCCGAGTATGACCATGCTCCCGTCTGCATTTGTGTGGTCCGAAGCAGGGTTGGGCAAAACAGCAAAAATGTCGTACTACTTTTTCATTTTTCAGGTAGGATCATGATTATGATCTTTTCGAGGTTCTTTTTCATGTTTGTTTTTAAGACTATTTTGCAAGTTACTGAACCAAACTAATTCCCTCCTTTAAATAAATATAGTCCTATAACGTTACAAAACCTAAAAGGATAATCTACTCTGCATGGTCTCTCAGGCAGTGTTGGGCATTTCGGGTCCAGAAGCTACACATCCGGACCAGGGTTTTGTTTCAACCAAGCAACTGAGTACTCTGACTCGTTATGCTCAACTGGTTGGTAGGAACGAAATCCTGGTCTGGATTTATACTTTCTGGGCCTGAAATGCCCAACACTGGTCTCGGGTGTTTTCTTTTGAGGTGGTTTAATATGGTTCATCATGCTTCTATCCAACGTGTGAAACGTATTTTTTGTAAGTTTTGCAAATTATTGCTGTTTGCACTGTCGGTATTCGGGAATAACGGGAGGGGGAGAAATCCGGGGCGCGAGTTACTGTTTGCTATTACCGGCAGAGGTGGACATTTCAGGTCCAGAAAGTAAAAATCCAAACCAGGATTTTGTTTCAACCGACCGGTTGAGTATAAAGAGCCACAGTCACAGAGTGCTCAACTGGTCGGTTGAAACAAAATCCTGGTTTGGATTTTTACTTTCTGGACCTGAAATGTCCACCTCTGATTACCGGCTTATTGGTGTGTGGAATCGGATTTGGCTGACAAAACGGCATTAGTCGCGTTTTTACAGTTTTCAGTTGGTTCGTTTTAAGTGTCTAATCCTAGCACTTGTATTTTTATCAGTTTAGCATTTAATGTAGAAGTTTGCTAGCCTCTTGATACAGCCGTTTCAATCAAAATATATATTAAACCAATTCATACATTGGTTATGATTGAGTCTTATAGCACTGAAATGTTTAAGTGATGATTTACTCTGCCTCTGATTATAAGTCACCACCGAATAAGTTCTCCCCCTGCTGAAATTTCCTTCAGCTGTTAAATGTGCAGCCCCCATTTGACTGAATATGGTATCAAGCACAGCTGGATGTGTATCAGCCGGTTTGGTCCCCCGTGAGGCGAGGAAGATTGTTTGTTTGACCGACATGTCTGCCACGGCTGCACTGAAAAGGTTAATTTTTTACCCGGCGCTGAGCTGCCAGATGACTAACCGCTAACCTGGAGTATTTTATAATGCTGTGTAATGTGTTTTGGTCACACCAGACCAAGTTAAACATTGCCCTGCGCGAATTCCACCTTTCGGTGCGTGTGCAGAAGGCCAGCCTCTGCTCGTGTCCTATGTTGCGGAGCGGGTGGACTGTTCCAAACGAGAGTCCGGTAGGGGGTAGCTTCCGCCTTTCGTAGCCTGGAGTCTTGGAGATGTGGAGCAGGTAACCATGGAGTAATATACCTGATTTTTCACCCACTTTTCAATGTTTCCTATTTTATTTTTTTTTTTATTTTTTAAACTCCCTTCCCCAGAAGCAAAGGGCATTTCTGACAGCAAGCTGGCCTGGCTTCTGAGGAATGTGGTGCTGATATCAGAGTCCACATTCCATACAGCACCAGCAAACACAAACACATCCTTCCTTTATTTGATTAAAGGCACACATGACCTCTCCCACCCCCCGCCCCCCCGGTTCCTTCTTCATTGGCCAGAAGAGTCGCTAAGTCCCAACCGCTGCCCCTCACATGTGAATCTGCTCTGGGATCAGTCCAGCGTTAGTCCCGGTCTTGTGCTTTTCAAACGGTACTTTTGGGTCGTGTTTAGTGTGCGCCGGAGGGAGTGTTGGGACTGTCTCGCACGCCTCCGTCACCTCGACTTCGTCTGTAATGGTGATTAATTAGGTGGCATTTAGCTGCCAGACCGGCCTGGCTGAATTGTGAAGGGGCTGCTGTTTAAACCTCAAGGAGGCTTTTTATGAATGGGATTGCAAAGTAGCCTTTATACTTTCCTGTTTTCTGTTTCACTATGATGGTAACTCGCATTTTCCATCAAACCAATCCAAACTGTTGTCTTTAAACATTTCTTTGAAGAATCCTGGTTCTGGTAGGATGATCAGTGCATTTTACTGTGTTATTTGTCCATTTAGTTGAATTAATATAGGGTCATTCTATTCCACTGTCATGGTTTTTATGTAACATTTTTATTTTCTTATTTTCTTTTGTTCCCCTGGGTTTTGGAAAGACCCGGACACTGACCCAGAAGGTCCCCACAGTTCAGCCTGTTCACATGCTGATTGGATGCACTGTTTGGAGAAGATCCAGGACTGTCTGACATGTGAAATTTTAGCTAAACAAAAAAAAAAAAAGTGTTTCTTTCCATTGGTCGCAGACAGTAATGAATAAGTTGGGAAGTTCAGGTTCAGAAATTAAAAATCCAGACCAAGTTGAGTATAAAGAGTTGCAGTCACAGAGTACTCAACTGGTTGGTTGAAACAAAATCTTGGTCTGGATTTGTACTCTCTGAACCTGAACTTCTGTCTGTTAGTCTCAGTATTTATTTTTGGTAAGGAAAAAATATTACAAATAGTTTCAGGTTCTTGTAACCCATCCAATGTTTGGCTATTCGTGTACGAGAGTCATTTATTTTACTTATTTATTGATAATGTAATTGTAAATCCCAACATCTCGGGAGCCAATGGGATTACTTGCTCCGATGACATCAGCAGGGTTTTTAACGCATGCCAGGTCCTTAAGCAGTCGGAGTCTTGTGGTACAAAGAAATGAGGGTCATTTATGAGCTTGAGAAATGTTCCGAATTCCTGCCAGCCTTGTGATACAATCTCCTTACTGAGATTTTGAGCTCGGACACCTCCAGCTTTTTCGCACAATTGCATTCCAGCCTTTGCCCAAAGAAGCTGGCCCCTGGTTGGGCGCCAAGGTGAGAGGGGGTCTGTTGCTACACCGAGAGTATTCCGATGCTCCTTTGGGGGGCGCTGTGGCCTGAGTGAGGTCACTTTGGTGCTCGAGGCTGGAGAGGCAAGGTTAGACACTGATATGCTTGAGAGGAATGTCGGTAATGTTGGTGAAGATCTACTCTCCGTCTCGAGGGCTAAACACTACTGAACACAAGCAGGTTATATTTAAATGTTTATGATATCCGCAAACGTTTATTGTCCTTCAGTATGTGCATAATTATATGCCAGGTCGCTTCTCCTCGCCCCGACGGGTCGATAAGCCCTCGGAGCACGAGATCTGGGGCGGTTTTCACACACAGGCATTTAGATGCTTTCAGAAAGGGTACCTGCACTTCGCGTGCGAGACGGTGACGGCGTGTCACATGTATATGTGGAGTGTGTTTTTCTGTTTTACCGTCATGCTCTGTATTTGGCTTAGCAGCTACTGTGTGATTGTGTTGGTGGTGATGATGATGATGATGATGAGGAAAAGGAAGGAAGAAGAGTAATAATAAATATTATGGGCCCAAGCACCAGCGCTTCTGGATCCCAGTTGTATTTATTAGAATTAATTGGTTAGCACTAATAATAGTAACTGGTGGTGGTGATGACCTCACTGCAGCACTTCAAGGAGCTTGGGCATCTTCAGTGTCTGAGTCCTCCCCTCCATCAGAGAACCCCCCCCAGCCCCACGCTGTCACCGCCCTGTTCTTAATGGTTGACTTTTTTTTTTTTTTTTCTGGGTGCCGGGGAAGCTGGTTGGGGTCCAGCAGGGGGGGGGGGGGGGGGGGGTATGCTTCTGGGCCTTGAAAAGGGGGGGCTCCTCCTACCCCTTTGTTTGGCTGGGATGAGAGCAGATGCCCCCGCTTGCCTGGGGGGGGGGGCAGCGGCTGCTCAGCCGGTCTTTCATTGAAGGGAGGCAGGAATGCAAGCTCCCCCCCCACTCCGTTTTTTTTTCAGGCCGCATTATCAGCAGAGAAAGGCCTTCTCCCGCGTCGGTCGTACATCGGCGAGGTGGACGTCACTGGTGCACAGCGTCCAGCATCTGCCCAGAACTTCTCCCAAAGCACTCTGCATGTTTCTGCAGCCAGCCTCCTCTCTCTCTCTCTCTCTCTCTCTCTCTCTCTCTCTCTCTCTCTCTCTCTCTCTCATTCATCCACGTCAATGAAATCTCTCCTTTCTCCTGTCTTTTTTTGTTTTGTTTTGGATTAGTGGGAAGTCAAACGCCTGGTTTCCTGAACAGTTTAATTCATAAGAAGGAGACGTCTCATCTAGATTTTATTTTTATTATCTTTTAAGATGGATATCAGGTAAGTGGTATATAAATGTTTTTCAGTATTTTGAAATTGTACTACAAGTCGTTTAACTTTTTTTTTTCCTTTTTTTTTGTGTCTCTTAATTTGCTTGAACTTCTCGGACCGAGACGATTATTCTGCCTAAAACAAGTAAAAACCAACATTTCTAGATGTTTTAAATGTCTTGCATTTTCTTTTAAGCACTGCGATTTGTGTGCATTGTCTCTATTGTTGAATGGTGCTTGAATAAGATCCAGAGTGTGTCAGCGGGAAATGAGCAGAGAGAACTGACACAAACTCCCGTCCTGAAGGGGCATCGCGGGGCACCTTATGTCTGTTCCTGTGTGCTTCGCTCTCGGTGATGCCACAGTACAGAAACGGAGCGTAATATCACTACAGATATTACGCAAACTACAGCAATTGTGCGACACAGAAAGCGATGAGAATGTGACGTCCGTTGTCTTTCGTAGTCCTGTTCTCTCCGAAAGTTAGACATCGTGTTCTGATGCTCTGTATGGCCCACACACTGTTTCGAAAGAGCCCAGAAATCTGTGTGATACTTCCCAGGGTAATTTCCATAATTTTGTTCATCCATGTCCTTTGTTTTGGAGCTGTTGATGCGTGATTAGGAGTCATTCAGCTTGTTGAAGGAGTGTCAGTAGGAGTCGTTAGTCGCCGCGATGATAGTGGTGCGTGTGTGGGTTCCTTTGCCCTAAGCGCGTTCCTTCACGGACATTCCCAGACCATCATTTCCACTCGAGTGCTTCTTGTTTGTTAGTAGTGGGTGTCGGGTTATAGCGTCGGGGTTGGTTGGGGTGGGGGGGGGGGGATCGCAGGTCCCTGTCAGCACACGGGACGTTCAGCATGTTGGCCCTGTTTATGGGTTAAATCGGCCCACTGAGCGAATGAGAGCATTAGTCCTCACTACATGAGAATGTCACCTAAGCTGTGGATAGAAAGTAAGCTGGTGGACACCCTAGGTAAAGGAACTTCATAAGACGATGTCCTTCAAAACATATCTGTTTTTACAAACCAAGTTAAACTGGCATGGTAAGCATTTAAAGATGAAGTGGAGTCTATCCATTGCTGCACATTATCTAGGGAAAGTTTGTAGCAGTTTAAAAAAAAAAAAAAAAAAAACTGTCCAGTTGACTGATAACCTATTGATGACCTGTCGTCAAAAATAACCATATTCTTAAATGTTAAACATGCTGGACTACTCCCAAGAATGTACCTCAGTTTGTTAATCAGTATTTTGGTGTTGCTTTAATGAATTAACACTGCAGAGAGCCACTGTAAAATAGGTCCTTTCTTCAAGTTGAGATAAGACATTCAGCAGGTCGATGGAATTCGCAGCGTATGTGGATCTTCTGGCAGAAACATTAAAAAATGTTAAAGCAGTGGTGTGTCAATGAGGATTTTATCTCATTCCAGTTGAGGTTTTTCCCAGTGAGTTCCAGTAATTTGAGTAATACCCAGAGCAGCACAATGAATCAGTATTATAAGCTGATATTTTTAGTGTCCTCTCATTTGCAATTTGCTTTGATGGTTGTAATTTCTTGTTCTGTATGTACCTGTTTTCTGCAGAAACTGCAGTGGAATGGCGTGGTGACAGACTCGCTCTCCCACGTCCTCGTCTCCGCGTGGTAGACCGCGATGGACTCCTTCGACTTCCACTTTGAGGGCACCAGCAGCCTGGACGCACAGCCGCCGTGCTGCCCGGGGAGCCGACTCTCGCCAGCCAAGTCCACCAGCAGCATCGACCAGTTCAGCCACCACCACGGGAAAGGGGACTCGGCGTACAGCTCCTTCTCAGGGGGCTCCAATGCCCCAGACTACACCTCCCCATTCCTGCCAGAAGACATCCACCACCAAAGCCTTCAGTACGCAGATCTGAAGTACGTCAAGGGTGTCTACAGTTCCAGCATTCTCAACATCAACAGATCCGCAAGCGTGGACCAGCTTTTTGAGACCGTAGGGGGTGACTCGCAGGAGTGCTACTGCCACAGTTCCTGCCATGGCGGATACTGCCACCGGGAACCACCTCCGCCACCACCAGCTCGTCTAGACAGTTTCATAACCATCAAGAACTTGGAAAATTACAGAGAGAACTTGAGTTCTCATGGCCCTTGGGCTGAAAGATCACACCAGAGGTCTGAGACTGCTAATCCTGATGCTGTTCATCCCAGACAGAAGTTGGCCTATGGCCGAAGGATCTCACAGTCTAACCTGGAATGTCCAGAAGGTCTGGAAGACTCGGATCAGACGCCCAAACAAAAGCCTATTCAAAGTTCTTTAAACCAGCAGTCTTCGTCCTTTATTCAACCAGAATTCCTGAAACAGCAGGTCGTAGGTGCTGGTAACTGGTCTGAAAATCAAAGCAGGAGGTCACGTTCTGAGCAAAGGGCCAACCTCCCAGAGCAGTTGCAACCCGGGGATACCCAGCATGCAATGCAGAACCTGCCAAATGGACACATCCAGCACAAAGGGAATTTCTACTTCGTAACCGGCGTGTGCAAGTCCTCAGAGTCGAGTTGTAGAGATGCTCTTTCAGAGGGAGAGATCAGTCCTTCATCTACAGCAGACACCCACAGGCTGGTCGAGATGGAAGATAGGTTACTCAGTCCTGCGGTTGACCATAATGTGCGACTAGGACACGAGAACAGTCATGATGGTTTGCAGGACTTGGAAACCTGTCAAAAGAGTCCCGATGTGTACAACAGCATCAAAGACGAGGAGTCTCAGAGCAAAGTCTCGTGTGCTCAGAGCAACATCTCAAACCAGGGATTCTGTGGTCTTGAGAGTTTGGAAGAAACAACCAGTGAGAGAAGCTCTAGCACCCAAAGACATCCCATTTTCTACTGTGGTCCAGAGGACGGTGGTCCCCGAATTTACAAAGATGACAAGGACACTGCTGCTGTACTGAACGCAGACCAGGGAGGCATCGATAAGAAAGCAGACCTTGCAGTAAGAGGGAAGAGACAGCCTTTGGGAGACTTAGCCAGTGATAAGATCAACAAGGAGACCACTCCTCTCTTGTACCATCTCACAGGTGAGAACAGGGGAGTGCTGATGCACAGACCCAAGAGTGACGCCAGTGGGAAGTGGAGGGAGTCCAGGCGGTATAGCGCTCCCCTCAGGCAGCAGAGTGTAGAGGAAGGGAGCACCTCCAGCAGAAGTGGTATCCTGCTGAACAGCACATGCGGCGAGAACAGGCAAAACCAAGAGCATCTCTCCAGCCAAGTAGGAACCCTGGATGAATCCTTCAAGAAGTATTACAGGGAAAAGCTAAAGGATGCTCAGAAGAAGGTCTTAAGGGAAACATCCTTCAAAAGGAGGGACTTGCAGCTCTCATGGCCTCACAGGATCAAACCACGGCTCGATCTGAGGCCATCTTTCCTGAACTCTACCGTGTCCCTCCAGGCGTCTCCGGTGACATCCGAAAGCCCCTCGCCCTGCTTCGAGCTGGAAACAGAGCTGCAAGGGAAAGAGAACAGGAATTGGGAAGAGGCAGAAGAGCAAGGGAAAGACAAGGCAAAGCCGACCAATGTCCCTCAGCCTCAGGTAGCACGAATCGGGAGCAGGAGGAGGCTGACTTCTGAGCAAAAGAAACTCTGCTACTCTGAGCCGGAGAAGCTGAATCAAGTGGGGGCTGCACCCCTGCATCCCGTGTGTAACTCCTTGGGCAATGAGGAGGAAGGCCTGCTGTCCAGGGATGACATCAGCGAGCAGGGGCTGGTGGCCTCCAGGAAGAAGTTGTTTGAGACCCGGGACCGTGCCTTCTCTACCTCCGGCCTGCCCAAAAACACCCTGAAGCAGATCCAGCAGAAGGCCCTGGTGGCCTATATGGAGAGGAAGACCGGGCAGAAGACGGCCGAGCCCCAGCAGCCTCTGTACTCCCAGAGGCACTCTACAGCCGGGAGGCCTGCAGACCTCTCCCTTAGGCCGCTTTCCGGGAATGTGGCGCCAAGACCGAAGCTCCTAAGGCCCCTTTCTGCAGGCCGCGTACTGGACTCCAGTGGCCCCTTCCTGTCTTCACAGTTCAGCTCTGTCCACAGTGATGTGCTCCCATGTAAAACTAGCTGGAGGGAATGTACCAGCTCCGCAACCGGGAAGTCTGCCTCCGCTGAGACCCTATTGGATCAGCCCGAACAGGGAACCTTCTTCCAAACCCGTTCCACCTCCACCCCCTACAACCTTCAGGTGGGTCTCGTCCTTGTTACTGCTGTGGCGTTCGGCTCGCGGGAGTTTTACTTCTGTTCTGAGGGCAGAAGAAAAAATGATTGGTTCAGAGAGAGGAATCGGTCAGATTGTAGAGGAAGGTGAGTCTAAACAACTAGAATAGGTGGGACCAAGATATCTAATTGGTTGATCCCACCTCATCTAGTTACTTTAGCCCACCTCCTCTACAATCTGATCGATTCAGAGAGATAACCAATCATTTTTCCTTCTGCCCTTCTATAAATAAAACTCCCATGGGCTGACGTTCACTTGGGGGTCTGCCTTGGGAGTCTTCTGGCTTGTGATTGGCTGGCAGTTAAACCAATAAGTTACATCATCTTTAATGTGAGACTGAAGTTAATTTCACATAAGACCCAATTCTTTCACGGCTAGTAATTTATTTAGGAAGCACATTCCTTACACCCGTCTAAGCAGGACCTTCTATAAAATTTTAACAGCTCTAATTAAATATACACGCAAACGATGAGTGGGTTTACGTGTATTTTGTGTTCTCGTTTCCTGTTTCTGTGCCGCCAGGTTGAAGATGACATCCACAAACCTCCAGTTTCCTCCACCCAGAATTCTTGGCAAGACGTTTCACCGGTGATGAATAAGAGGTGTAAATCCCGCCTCCGCCCTCTGTGTGTGAAGTTTTGCGTGTTCTCCCCGTGTGCTGCCAGGTCTCTCTCTACTCCGGTTTCCTCCCACATTCTAAAGGCATGCAGTTAGGTCACACTGCCCATAGAATATGTTTGTGTAAGTGTGAGCATGAATGTGCCGCCCCCCCCCCCGACTCTAACTAGGATGCGCTGTTCAAAGATGGATGAATGAGATGTTTAGATCAGCGTTTTTCAGACCGGTCCAGGAGGACCCCAATGCCTTTTTGCTCGTTCCCAGCTTCCAGATGTCGAAACTGCAGCTCGGCTAGCTTAGCTTCAGGGTTGTGCTGGTGACGTGAGTCGCCTTTACTCACGGAAGACCGTTTTGTATGTTCAGTTGGATGTGGTGAACCATCTGCACTGTATTTAGCGAAGATGCAGGATTTGTGGATGTGGCAGTTAATGAACAAACACTTGGGATGATAATCGAGGGTGGGACCTACTCCTGAACGTGTCGATGGCTAATGCGAGGCTAGCTTGAGACTTCATGCACATGTCCGCTGACGAGTCCCTCTCCCTGCTCTGCCAGTGCTCAGAAGAGACCGGATGGGGCAGTGCGGGCTCTTACGAACCGGGCGGTCTCCGTGTCGGGGGACATCCCAGCTCGGCCGGTGGCCCTCAGGGGAAAGTCCATGGAGGAGCTGGGAGCGGGCCGGATCGACGCGGTACAGGCCCTAAGCAAGAGCTCTGAGCAGCTGGACCAGCTGGAAGACAGGCGGACCCCTCCGGGCCGAGAGCAGCGGCGCCTCTCCTTCTGGGAGGCGACGAGGAAACTCCAGCTGCGGCCGCATAGGACGCCCTTTGTGAGACAGGACACCGCCCCCGAACTGGGCAGCGAGGCAGGGCTCCGGGGCCTCGGCGACGGCCCTGACAGGCCGCAGAGTGGGTCCCCCAAGTCGACGGGGCCCCCCTCTCCATCCGAGGCAAGCAGTGTCGTGGGCAACAGTGTCTTCTACGTCAGTGAAGCCGAGACGCCGTTCCCCAGTAGCCAAGCCTCCCAGGAACGACGGACCAGCAAGACCGGTTCCGTATCGCCATCTAGTCCGACCGGTTCCAGGTATGTAACAGTGACTGCTCGCGGCGTGCGCCGCACACATTCACACGGAAAGACTGGCATCACTGACATGCAATTTGTGCTCACAGCAGAATCGGCACGGCCCCTCCCGTACACGCCCTGTTACCGGACCAGGATGATGTTCCGAGACCCGATCCCTCCCAGGAGGTGTTCCTGGGCCGAGGCGTCACCACCGATCCGAGTTCGTGGCTCGTCGCGCAGAACGAAGAGGTCATGGAAGAATCTCGCCACATCTCCGGTGAGACTGAATCCCCGAGCGCGTTGCCTGAACCGGCGACGCACGAGCCACCGGTGGTGACGACCTCAGAAGGTCCAGACCTGGAGGAAAATGAGGGAAAAGACGGTGATCTGCATAAAGAGGAGACCGAGAAAGGAGGTGAGACTCTGGTCGAGACCGGAGCTCCAGAAAATGTTATCAGCCCAGCCAAGCCACGGTGGCAGGTGCTGGTGGAGGAAGTTGTCGCGGAGGACCAATCACTGGCCCGTGTCCTGCTCCCGGTGACCAATCGTAAGACGGCAGTGATGCTGATGGAGGAGCTGCTGTCTGAGGACACACTGCTAATGGAGGAGCATTACAGACATAAACGCACACAGCAAGCTGGCGACAGGTAACCTTATGCTTCTGTAAACACAAAAGGATACTGTATGTGTGATTATGCGTATTAAATTTTATGTGAATTAAAGCCATGTTCCCTCTGGTTACAGAGAAAATACAAGACTCACAGTGTGTTTAAAAAGATCAGATTGTGGATGTATGTGTATAGTAGGGTTTTCTTACTTCCTCGTTTATTTTTAAGCTCTGAAATTTTAGAGGAGCAGAACATGATGCCGCCAAGCAATGAGAACCCAGACCCCGATGGGCAGATGCAAGATGGCCACGTAAATAAAGGAAGTGACATCACGGAAAAGAAGGTAAATCCAACACAGGCCCTACATGGGTGTCCCCAGATTTGCCTGTTGGGAATTTAGGGAAATGACCTTAAGGAAATTTTGTGAAGATTCCTGATTCCTGAAGAATCTTTGTAGACTGACCAAATAACTGCTCAGTATCAACCTAGTGTTTAGCTATTTTTGGTTATATTTAAGTATATAATTTGCCTCACACCTGCAGGTTGTTGGTTTGAATCCCTCTTGCGCTCTGTGTTTGTGGAATCTGTATGTTCTCTTTGGAGATTCTTCAGCTGCCCTGCATGCATTTAGGTGCTCAGTTTCTGTGTGTGAACGTGTGTGTGCGCGTGTGTGTGTGCGCGTGTGTGTGTGCGCGTGTGTGTGTGTGTGTGCGTGTGTGTGTGCGCGCGTGTGTGTGTGCGCGCGTGTGTGTGTGCGCGCGTGTGTGTGTGCGCGCGTGTGTGTGTGTGCGCGCGTG
>JAODLC010000052.1:4351124-4383260 GCA_026781145.1 Hippopotamyrus pictus | reverse complement strand
GAGTCAACGGCGCGTTGGCGATTTTTAATCACTCGACAACCTGCTCTGTTACTTAACGTGGTCTGAAGCTTCATGGCCGAGTTTCTGTCGCACCTAAACACTCCCACTTTGCAATCATACCACTTACAGTTGACTCTGGAATATGTAGCAGGGAAGAAATTTCACAAATGACACTGCAAAGGTGGCATCTACCACATCATGGCTGGGTTCCTGATCCTAAACGCTTCCACTTTGCAATAATTCCACTTACAGTTGACTGGTGAATATCTAGCGGGGGAGAAATCTCTGCTCGCAGACACCGAGCCCGCTTAGCCACAGCAGAGGGAACGAGACGAGAGCATCCTGATGTTTGAGATCCTCCTCACTGCGCTGCAGTGCACTGTAAATCTGGAGGCACTGCAGTTCACGCTCTGCTCCGCGTTCCCGTGCGTCAGGTCACACGGTACGGGGCCGTCTCTCCCCATCACTGGAGCCTCCGACGGGGAGCCATCGCAGCAAATTTCGCGCTCCATCGAGCAGCCGCAAGCCCCTTCGCGGAAAGATGGTGAGATTTTCCCGTAGATCCGGTTTCCAAGATCTGCTACAAAGGAAAGCAACGATGCAGCACTTTCCATTTTTTTTTTGTCTGCTACGTGTGACCGTTTCAATGCCAACCTGCATGCTCAGTTTCCTGCTATGCAGCGTGATTGTCGCAGAATCTCTGGCCAACCCACACTGTTTTAATCTCACCCGATTCTGCCCTTTAGACATTTTTAAATAGCAATTTTATTTTATGAAAGAATATGAGAGGAAGACTTGCTTCAGGTTGAACTATGACCAGAGTCTTGTGGGAGGGGCAAGGAGCTGTGGTTTTATTTGGGGACAGGAATTGTAATGAGTAAAACCAGAGCGGCGGCAAGAAATGAAAACACACCATTACAGTCACCTGACTCTCCCAGGATGGACAGATGGTAGGTCAGCCCCCGCAGGGGAAAAATTGCACGAATAAATAGCATCTTTCCATCTCTTCCAACTGCTAATCCAGAACAGGGTTGCCTGGACCCCATCCGAGGCAACAGAGGCCCCAAGGCAGAGGCACATCCTGTGTGGGATGCCAGGACAGCAAAAGACACACAAACACACATACAGAGGCCAGTTTAGAGGCAGCGATTCCCAGCGTGTCTCTGGGCCGCAGCCGGCATCTAAAGTGCGAAAATAAAAGCCCACACAACACAGGGAGAACATGTCAAACTCCACGCACGCAGAGCGGGGGCCGGCATCTGACACCTGCAGAACCTGAGGTGTGAAGCAGTAACACTACCAGTAGTCCAGGTCCAGAAAGTTAAAATCCAGATCAAGTTTTTGTTACAACCAACCAGTTGAGTATAAAGAGTCACAGAATACTCAGCTGATTTATTGAAACAAAATCTGGGTCTGGATTTTTAATTCCTGGATTGGAACTGTCCACCTCTGCTACCTATGGAGTCATTCTGTCACTGCGGGAGATTTCAGGTTTCAGTTGCGTTTGAGTGCTTCACTGTAGAGAGGCACCTTCACGTGTTCGTTGTCCTTTCCCTGGCACTCTGGAACAATGCACCTCGACTGCTCTCCCAAACACAAAAGCCAATCACCGAGGGGCTCTGCGGCCGACCGGGGATAAGGCCCCTTCTGGTTGGCACGGAGACCGGGCTCTCTGAACGCCTGCATCCATACCAAGTAACCAATCGAGATTCATCCAGAAAAAAAAAAATCATCTGTGCATCTAAGCAAAGTGTGACACGCCCGATGGCTTTTAAAAATGTTCAGTTGAAGATGGAGGTGTTAGAAATATCTCCTAAAATGTAAAGTGTTAAAAGAAAGCAGCTCCTGCAGTTGTAAGTTGTCATTTTTAACCGAGACGTATACGGCTCCTTGGCAACCGCAGCGTCAGCGTCCGAGCCCTGATTGGTGGTGCAGGATTTGTTCCCTCTTTACCCAGTTTGTAAGGCTTCAGGCCAAAACTGTCGTGTCGCCCTGGTGCTTTGCAGTACAAGACAAGCTTTGTGTCCCTCTGCCTGGCTTCCAAACTCTTAAGTAACGACAAATAAATAACAGTCACACTTTAGTCGTTGTCTCGGGGTCCAGAGGGGCCGTCCAAGCTGAGATGTTTCTCCTGCTGACTATCACCTTCCTGTAGGATTGGCGGGTATGGGGGTGGGGGTGGGGATGGGGGAGGGGAGGGAGTTTTAGTCAGGGTAGGGGCTTTCCTTCAGTGCGGTCAGATGAAACAACTTGGGGGAGGTAACATCAGCAGCTGTGAAACATAATCGCAGGGGAAGGCTAGGGGTTTGGTTTGGGGTCACATGGGGGGGGGTCACATGACCCATCACATGATTTCAGGTCACATGGTCTGGGCCACCAAATGCTGAGATTTTGAATAACTTCATTAAGTAGCTTGTTCACGCTGCAATTATTATAATTTTTTCACTCCAAATGACAACAAAGGAAAGTTAATGAGCCTTTTTTGTCATTTTGCTTCAAGGATTCATCTCGTCTGCATTTGACAGCATCTATAATTCAATACCCCAGAAACCCTGACCAGAACCACAGGCCAGGAGACAGTCGGATGGGTGGGCCTCTTTGGAAGAGTGATGGTCAGCTAGATGTCCACAAAATGTATGATTCATGTCATAAGAAAGATGCGTGGGTGAATTTGGGGTGAATATACTTTATCAGATAAGTGATGTCAAGATCACACTATTAATTAGAATGAACTCAATTCGCTATCAAATACAATATGAAATATCAAATAAAATATATATATTTTAATACATTGGTAATTATTGTATCACATCCATGTCAAAATAAGTTGTACAAAAAGAAAATATCTATCCAACACTGTTCATCCAGTACACTATATGTCCAGTACTGAAAATCCCATAAAGCTGATTATGGTCTGATCACCCATCATGCACTCATTTAGCTTTGAAAGTGTATCAAATGTGTGTCTAATGTGTCGATTATGGGATCTTGGCTAAAACATGAGGAAGAATCTGCAGTAAGGTCCTCTGGGAAACGTATAAAGGTCGTTGAAGCATTGTTTTGTCCACTGGAGATGTTGGTTATTTAAACACAGCAAAATTAATCGTGCTTCACCAAGTACACAGTACTTCAGTAAATCTCTACTTGGCACCTTTGTATGACATTGCCTCATAATTCAAACCTTCCAATTGATAAAAAACTCTCATTTACATATTACACAATATTATACAGCATATAAATCTAGAAGGCAGGAAATTTTACTATGCAAACGGAATTTCTTTTCTGGAGAGCAAAATATGCATAAACCCGGCATTATTCAAAGGATAATAAAATAAAAAAAGGTAAAATAATCATAACCATAATTTCTTGCCCATTTCATACATTGCAATACATTGCAATACATTGCAGATTTTTTGTAGAAACATCCTCCAGATTTTAAAAATCATCTGTATAATTTTCTGCTTAAAATAACCTGGGAATTAATCATCGCTTGGGTCATCGCTTGCTGTGTACAATTCTGGCCGTTTATGCCTTTTTTTATGCCCAGTGACATACGGCTGCAATAATCTGCTGATGGTGTTAAACCCTGCAGCAAGGTCGAAATGGTAGTCAACCTCAGTATGTCCCTGCGTCTTTCCTCGTCCGGGGTCTCCGGGCCCCCCGAGCAACTCTCTGACATCATGTGACACCCCCTCGCGTAGGTAGTGACACGCCTTCTTGCCATCGTTGTCCCTTATGTTCCTGTTAGCGCCGAAGCTCATCAGGAGAGTCACGACGGCTTCGTGATGGTGTATGGCGGCGATGTGCAAAGGCGTGTAGCCTGCGTAGGTTTTGCAGTTGACGTCGACTTCCCTACCGCCTCGTCTCGATATCTCCAGGGTCTTGGCGATCATTTCACAGTTGCCGCTCTTGGCGGCCCAGTGGAGCACCGTGAAGCCGGATGTGAAGTCCCTCTTCTCGGCCAGCTGTGTGTCCTGCAGCAGTAGACCGTGTACTCTGGACCAATGGCCAATGGCGGTCTTCACCAGCCATTCGTGTTCCGTGCTCTGCAGAGGGATGGTCCCCGAGTATCTCAGCTCGGAATTGTGGATACTACTCCTGAAACCTTTTATGACTTGTGATGAGTGTGTGTTTGACGCTTCTGGTTCTCTGTTACTCTCAGGAAGTTCACACGTGTTCTGGTTAGTATCAACCTTTTTCAAACGCTCCTCCTCTGAGTTTGGCTTTGGAGTCGTTGTGTCCATCCGCACTGGAGGCATTCGTAAAGGCAGCATGTAGGGTTTCTGGACTGTAGGTCTCCTGAGCCCAACTGGGAGCTTGATCTCCTTGGTTTGTAAAGTCTCTATGGGGGCATGAATGATCTCTTCCTTGAAGCTGCCTATTTCCTCTCTTCTCTGCAGATTCAGCTTTGTAGCTGACTGACTGTCATCTTCGGTTAAGTGATCACTCGAAACCCGGTTGCTATCAAAACCTGGAGTCTTTCTCCCTTCCCTTTCAGAGAGATCATCTTCTCTCTGATCTCTGGCAGATTCCGGTGAGGATGAAGCATTTTGAGTGCTGGATCTATCTTCTGGTTCACGCTTCTGGACTGGAGTATGAGACTGCGTCAATAAATGTACATATTGTTTCCTAATAACGATATATCTCTCTCCTTCGAACTGTTTAACGAATGCTACACCGTTCACGCACCTTTTAAACAGCTCTCTGTTCAGTTCCTTTTCTGCTGGATCACTACTATCCACGAAGGGCCTGAAATGACTTAGGAGTTGCGTGTATTCTGCTGCGCCGCCTCGCTCCAGCAAAAAGGTCAAAAGAGTCTCTTCACTAACGCTCATGGTTCTCAGCTGCGTCTTACTCTCCAAAGAAGTGTGCCGGTGTCAGTTCATTTCATTTCAGCTCTCATATTTTTTCCACAATTCACCGCACTATACTGTTTTCCATGCGCAGTTTCCGGGGTGAAAGTCCATTGCTGGTATGATTATTTTGCACATACTCTAGAAGAGGGCAGTTCTGGAAAGCCCAACAGTTTCTGGTAGGTGTAGTCCAACGCTGGAACTTGCGAGTCCTGTACATTTAATGGGCGACATTTTGATCAGAGACACATTAACACACAAAAGCACCGAGTGAGTTACCTTATTGTAAAGATTATTTTCTAAACAATGCAGCGAAGACCCAGCATCTCGTTTGTTTCTCAAACATGTAGCAGCGTTACATAAGTACTATTATACAGCTGCTATGTATACTAAATAATGTTTACCTCTTCGCTATTCTAGGTAATCAAATTACAAGTTAAATTTGCGGTTTTTTAAGTATTTGATTTGGAAGGTTTTCATGATTAAATTAGGGTAATTTGAAAAAATGATTGTGTGCTAAAAATTCGTGTAAAATATATTTATTTTTACATATTACTGTAATCAGTTATCTTACAAAAGTGCGGTTCATATAAACTTTTCGTGTGTAATACGCAACATATGTTCTATGTCTTGTATTCAAATGTATTGGTGCTACAAGTCTAAATATCAGAGTACAGTCGTGGGTCCATTAAATTGGTTTAATTGGGCATTGGATACTGCGTAACATGCACGTGTAGAAAAAGGCTTTCATAACAAAGTGGATGAAAACAAAACGTACTAATCAGCCGTGACATGCAGCAAACGAAAGAAAAAACACTGCAGAGACTGAGACTGGCAGCTCTGGAAAAACTACAGATCCCAGGAGCGCTTCGGACGGCAGCCGCTCGCAAACTCTCATCTGGTAAATGAAGGTGCCTTTAGTTTGTTCTTCGATGCCTTATGCGCACTTTTAAAATATGTTTGTAGTGAACAAGTGCGGCGAGTGAGTACGAAGCCGCGCCGGATGCGCTGATACGAGGAGCCGCACAGTGCAGGCGGCGCTCATTCCTGCAGGCATTCCTGCGCCTAATGGGAGTTTCCAGGAAGCGGCCATATTGCGCGTCTGGCTCCGCTGCGTTTGGATCCGCTGCGTTTGCCTGCCCAGGGACCGAGGAAGCGGCGCCGTCTCTCCAGCACAGCTCGCTATCGATAGACTCCGACGCCGGACGATGGCCGCCACGGACGTAGACGTGTTCTCGGTGAGTACCGGGGAACCGCGGGGAAGCGGTTTCGGCGAGCAGCCTGCACGCTCCCGCCTGGCTGCTGGAAGTACGGCGCGGCTCGGCTCGTCTGCTCTCGCTACGCTGGCCGCCGGTGGTACTGGAAACCAGTACAGAGCAATGATCCACCGTCTCTGTTTATACTGGGTGCGGGGACATGCCGGTCTTACATGAATCGGTGTTCGGAGTTTATAATGGAAGAATGAATGAATGAATGAATAGACGGATCGATGTAAGTATGGATGGATGGATGTAGTTTCACTCCTTGACACGTAGTACTTGTGCCGTTGAAGTGGACGAACCTGTCACCGTTTGCTGGTTTACCGCTGACATCCCGAGGGACCCCCTACTTAAAACCCGCACGGGGGGTCACGCCGCACGCCGGCGGGGTACAAACGTGCGAGGGTGTCGGTGCTCGCGCCGTGTCGCCCCAACGCAGCCCCTGGACGGCGATCGGCTGATCTCCAGCTCGGAGGGATCCGGCGGAGCCGCCACGCCGTCCGGCACTACCAAAGTATGCAGCGTGCAAAGAATGCACTTTATCTCACTCGAGTCATAACATTTTTTAAAAACAAGTTTTACACATTGCATTACAGTCTTATGAGCCCTTTCCAGTGCCCGGATTTTCTATTTTTGCAGAACTGGGAGGGATCGTGAATAGAGATTTGGAAACCAGTTTGATTGCTGGTATGTCATGCATCCTACAGGACGGTGCCTTTGTTAGATGGCTGAGGTGTGAGTTTAATTTATTACCCAGTAAGGGGCGCTTCCGACGCCGGAGGGGGTGCAGCAGCCTGCCGCTTACGCTAGGTGAGCCGGGATACTGGCAGAGATGATTGCATGTGCGGGACTTTATGGGTTTTTCTGCTGACTTGTCGGAGGAGAGTAAGCAGATTTTTTTTCTCTCTCTCCCGAGAAAAGTAGGATGTCTGGAGTTTAGTATTTGAAATTAAGCGTGAAGGGGATGGAAAACTTAGCTTGGCATTTAGAAAAGATCACGTGAAGGGGAATTACTCGGAATAAATGACAAATCCACATGTCTTTTGTGTTCGCAAAAGCGATGGGGGCCGTTGTGTGAGGGTCTGTACCCCCGCCTAGGGTCACTGCTGATCCTACAGTAAGCCTCCCGCCGTATACCTGATTCTGCAGTTAGTTACATAGCTATGTATAGTAGAAAGTAGTAACTTGTATGGTAATTGCGTCGTGCTGCACGCGTAATACTTGTAGCCTTAACGTAAATTCAGTCCTAGGTATAAACTAGGTTATGCGTGCTCATGTAATGGTGGATCCGGCCGTATAATAGGACAAACTCTGCATTTTATTCAGTGATACCGCTTGCGGTTTTATTTGCTCATACGCATCAATTTTATGAAAAGTCATTATTGTTCCAGTTCTTGGACGGTTGTTCTGTTTTTTGTTTGTTTGTTTTTTTTTTTAACCATTAAAAATATAAAATAGAATAAGTGTTTAACTCACTTCGACAAGCTAGAACAGCCAGCGGATGATCGGATTTAATTTTTAAAGCGATTATCTTGCGGTTATGCACTCGTGTCGTTTCTCCGCGTACCGGAGCACCCGCATGTTTCTGAGTGTTTTAAGTGGCATACAGATGGATACATTCAACAGGACCTTCAAAACAAGCAGTGGAATTATTATGCATAAAATGTTATATAACTGGTGCATCTTTTTGACCAGGTATTACACTATTTATTATACAGTTGGTTTTGTGTGTCTCACATTTACACATTTCTGTACACTCGGCCTGGATGGGTAGAATACATATCATACACATATTTAGCACACGTATATAGAGAATGACACTGGCCTGGTATCATCTACTGAATTTACTGTGTATGTATAGTGTTTTCAGCAGCGATGTATATACTAGCGTGGAAGCTTTGGGACAGATCTCCTGTCTTCTGTCCTGGCTTATTATTGTGAGGAACGGTCCCATGACACGCGAAGAGCCAGGAAGATTAAAACTTGGTGAAATGTTGAATCTTGCTCGACGGCTGAAAATGTCAAGCTTTTAAAAAGAAAAGGGATGGGGGGGGGCTTGGTATTGAGGCATGGTTATATACTCTGTGGGCATGGAGTCTGTCTGAGGTGTCTAGATCTTCCTGAAAGCTGTGTTGCTGCCCAATGACTATGGTCTCATCCACGTAGATTGTAGTGGGAACCATAAGGTGTTGAGTCGTTCAGTGGCTTCGGTCCTGTTTGCTTCTGTATGTTCACATGCGTTCATGGGTTTGCTAGGGTGAACATATGATTAGCGCATGTTCACAGCCATTCGTACATCTACAGCGGCGATTTATTTAACTTGGTGATTATGGGTTTGGAAGCTCATCTAGATAAAACATCAAGTTTTAGGCAAGGGGGTGTGTAAAACATTTACGCTTTTTCCCTTTCGCTGCCTGTCCTCAGCACGAAGAGAAGCGGAACCTCACTTTGGGCGGCCATGTTGGTTTCGACAGTCTTCCTGATCAGCTGGTCAGTAAGTCTGTGACACAAGGTTTCTGCTTCAACATTCTTTGCGTAGGTGAGTAATGGTCCCCTCCTCCCCCCAGAAAAAATCATTGACATCAGAAAGTGAGATAAGCAGTAGTAGAGAAGCAGGTTGATCTGGATAGGGAGCTGTTTGAGGCCCCCAATTACATCGAATGCATCAAGCTAGGGTTTATGTGTTTGTGGTTTGAATATAGTCATGAAACTGGTGTAATATTAGCTTCCTCTGTCTACCCTTGGAGCCTGCTTTTCCTTTTGGATTGATTAAACTGTGTATGACTCAGTGATTTTACACAGGCAGTGGATAAATATCTGTCCACACAAAGGTGGTTGCTGGATCTTTTCTGGCAGCCATATCGTTTGTCCTGCAGTCTCTCTCTGTATTCAGCGCACAAACATTGAGGCACATTTCTTGTGTTATTTTTCAACGAACAGCCCTTGATCTCAGAGCGAGAGCGATACTGGCAGTCAGATCCATTAGCCTGATCATCATTGGCATTTTTCCTCTTTTGTTGCATAGGGGAGACTGGCATTGGTAAGTCAACGCTCATGAACACGCTCTTCAACACGACGTTCGAGAACGAAGAGGCCAGCCACTACCAGGACGGCGTGTACCTGCGACCCAGAACGTACGACCTGCAGGAGAGCAATGTGCACCTGAAGCTCACCATCGTGGATACGGTCGGCTTTGGAGACCAGATCAACAAGGAGGAGAGGTCGGTGCATGCCTTTAGCTACACGGAATCGTGGGAGATGTGGTAATGCGATGGCAGTATTGCTGCTGTGCCATTTGAAGATCCCGTTAGTCGTTGACGGGTGTAGGATCGACGGAACTTCCCGATGGAGCGCGAGTCTGAGTGCAGAAGGGGGTGGAGAAGTGGGGCAGGTGACAGCAACTTCCAAAGATGTGAGAGAACTTCTGAATTTCTGGGGTTAGGGTGGGAGAGGAGGAAATTCCTGCAGCTGTGGAAATGAGCGTTCGCATGACCCCGGGAGGGAAAGGCTGGCGCGAACTTTCAGGGGAGGGGGTCAGTCTGCAGCCTGTTTGGGGAAAGTGCCTCTGGAGGCCATGAGGGGAGGAATTTAGAAGACGAACATCCCGAGAAAACCAGGCAGCTGTGTGAAAGATCCTTATTTATTTAGACATCATTGAGGAGGGTCATCTGTAAATCTAACACTAAATACCGATGTGCTTTAATTGGGATCTTAAAGACACGGAACACTCACCCATCCATCCAAAGGAGTACATGCATGCAGACCGTGACATTTCTAGTATTATATTTATATATCTACGTATTTATTTACATAGGCAGGGCAACCTCAGGTTTTCATCTAAGGGTTTGCATTTGTTAACAGGAATTCTGAAGTATAAATACTGGAGTACAAAACAATTAAAACAATGAAGGTGTACATGCACCATATGCATTATAAATAATCATTTTAGTAATTGAAACCTTTAAATGAAGAATTATTTTGCATGTTTATTGTGTCTTGGTCAAAAGGGGTCCTGTCTCTTCATTAATCAGTATAAATAAGCTTGATTTAATTCAATTAATATATCTAAGATTTGGTCTTTGTCCCACAATAAACACTAATGCTGTATGGTATTGCTTCTAAGTTCTGTATGTATCCAGATGTCTCATCTCTGGGAAACAAAGCTACTTAATAGCTACGATATGCAGAAGCTCTTACGATTTACTCAACGTCACGTTATTTTAAAGCACGCAGCTGTTTGTTTGCGTTGTCTGCAGCTACAAGCCCATCGTGGATTACATTGACACGCAGTTCGAGAACTACCTCCAAGAGGAGCTGAAGATCAAGCGATCGCTCTATAACTACCACGACACCAGAATCCACATCTGCTTGTACTTCATCGCTCCCACGGGGCACTCGCTGAAATCCCTTGATCTGGTTACCATGAAGAAACTGGACAGCAAGGTAGAGGCGCCCGGAGTCACTTTTAAAAACCCCGCGCTTAACGCTCCGCTTTTCCTAGAAATGAGTCGCTTCGGTGTTTGTAAGAGATACCCGGTTGACGAAGAGAAACACCCATAACTGCGCTTGGGAAGGCCCAACATATCAAAATTCCATTCATTCCTTCGTTTCTCCTGCACTGGTGTCAGTTTTCCCCGCAGATATACGTATGTTTATGCAGGGCGGACTTCTTGAAATTCCATTCTGGGTCCCCCCCCCCCCTCCCCCTTCGGTTCCTTTGCGCCGTGGATGAAAACACGAACCCCAGAAAACTCTGCAGGGACTCTTCGCTCGGTCTGCGGCTGGCTTTTTAGTCGCTCTCGGCTGGAACCTTCCGCTCCGCTGTGGCGTCAAGCCCAGGCTGCTTTCTCTCAGAGGCTTGGGGGGAAAAAAAAATCATAAAAGATCCACTCCATACAACCGGAAACGTAAACAACTCTCGGTCGGCGTTATTTCCACGAAGAACGCCACATGTCAGAATCTGCCCCCCTGTTACCATGGTAACTTGGGAAGACGTTATTTGCCGATTAAGAATCGGACGTAACTTTGTCTCGTCTTCGCTAAAGCCTAGGGTCTCTTGTTTGCTGCATCACATTGAACATGCAGGCCGGTTCTTGAGGCAAAGGGGAACCACGGTATGAGGAGATTCGTGGTGTTTTTATTCATGATTTAGGGCTAATTTAGGGACTGTGATAATGACAGTGCACGATTGAAAATCTGAGAGAGGCTCATGGGCTTCCGATCATATGTTTATGGTCTATAGTTAAATATCCTATTCTTATGCTCTTTATCTCCTGCTCCTGTCTGGTCATGTTCAGTGAGCTTTTGACCTTTGACCTGCGGGGTGTGTGTCTCAGGTCTTCCTCGAGGGCCTGTCCCAGCCTTAAGATACACAGCACTCGTTGTTTTTGTTTGCTCGCTAACCCTAACTTAGCTTGGCCGCGACACACGGCTGCGCTCTAGATGAGTCCTTTCGCCCTTCCCATGACCTCATAGCCTGTAATTGCAGACGGCGTCGGTGACATAACTCGGAAGGCATCAGGAGAACGTCGCCATAAATGACTGTAGCCTCTCCTTAGATTCGCCGTACCGCGTTATGAAACGTGCCAGCACTGTCAAATATGTTCCAGCTTTATGATTCTTTTCCTGAAAGCAGAGGCTGTATATTATGTTATAGCAGAAATAGCTTGTGCTAGGTCCAGGCTGTGTTTGAAGCTGCCGGGTCATCATGGATCTGTGCAATCATGAAAACATAGATTTTCAGTTCAGCTGATTGGCTGGTGTGCGATGGGGCGGGGCTCGGCTGGTATGTGTAGTGACTTTCGTATTGGGCCTTGTTCATTACGGTGGATCAAGGGGAACATTAGATGCTGTGTCGTTTCTCGCTGACGAGATGGAGCGAGAGTGTTGAATTGTCTCGATTTGTTGCTGATGACAAACGACGGAATATGAACTCAAACCTCACCCGTGATTCCACATGCTCTGGCTCCTGTCATTTTGCATTGTAAACCGGTCTTTTGCTCGTCTTTATTCATTTATCGTTAAATATCTGTGTTGTGTAACTTGTGTTAAATATGTGCCTCCTCTGCACAACCGCAATTGCTGTAATATCTGCGCATTCCACATGTACTGGGGACACGGGCTACAGAGTAAAGTGTACGCCGGAATTGCTGGCTTTCCGCTGCAGGTGAACGTCATCCCAATCATCGCTAAGGCCGACACCATCTCGAAGAGCGAGCTGCACAAGTTCAAGATCAAGATCATGAGCGAGCTGGTCAGCAACGGCGTCCAGATCTACCAGTTTCCGACCGACGACGACACTGTCGCTGAGATTAATTCATCCATGAATGTAAGCTGCCCCCCCCTCCCCTCCCAGCTGTCGTCTTGAGACCGAACGCTTTTCTGAAAGAGCTGTAGATTGATCTTTCCGTTGGACCCCTGCACCCCACTGCTAAGCATCCTGTTCTGTGCCGGGGGGGGAGGCCTGGGAAATTATGTTAATGAATTCTGAGGCCACAGAGCCGTGATACTTGCTGAAAAGCCGTCCAAAAAAGGAGCCCCCCCCACCGGAATTCTCTGGATGTTTATGGGTCAAGCCGTGTGTGACTTCCGAACTTTGGTTTTCGCTCGCGGTCGCTTTCCCACTGTCCCTCATTTTCCCTGAGGACAGACACAGGAAGTGCTTTCCATTTGGAGAAGATAGGGATTTATTGTGGGGGGTGGGGGGTGGTAAATCTGGGAGCAATAATGAGGCGTGTTTAATCGGGGACTGAATGCGTCTCACAACACCACCACAGGCTGAAATATTCGCCTTGTTGCAGCTACAGAGATGAAACTGTTTGTTTTGGTGTTAAAACCAACATGCTCTGAGTCCTGTGGCACTACTGACGGCTGCCTAAAGGGTGCGTTTGGGAGGACTCGGATCTTGCATGATGTTCTGATAGAGACAGTCTGCATGTCTCGCCTTAGGCTCTTCTGCCCTTCGCAGTGGTGGGCAGCATCGAGGAGGTGAAGGTTGGCAACAAAATGGTGAGAGCCAGACAGTACCCATGGGGGGTGGTGCAGGGTGAGTACTCCTTGTCGACCTCTGTCTGTTTCCGTGGTGATTTTTTTTGTTCCCCTAATTTCGGCCGTGACCTCTCCCTCACGCTCTGCTGTGGTCTCTCCCTGCTCTGGCTATCTGCCGCACTCTGGTCCCCGGGAGCGCCGTGTTTTGTAAACGGCACCTGTACCCCGTCTGCTTAAAACCCCTGTTTCATCTGGAGTCGCCGTAGGGTCTGGGTCGGTGCCTGATAGAACTCGGGGGCGGAGTCTGGCTCAGCGGGTTCAGACGCCGTGCCAGTAAAAGAAAGGTCGGCAGTTCAAATCCCAGCATCAGTAATGATTTCATCGTCGAGCCCCTGAGCAAGGCCCTTAACGCCCAGTTGTCCCAGGGATGGATTGACCCTGCCTTCTCAAAATGCAGGGCTCTTTCAATTTTAAAACCATCCACTAAACAAATATAATGTAAATGTAAAAATGGAGCGGTGATTTCAGCAGTAGGGCGAAGGAGTGTAGGTTGAATCTCTTTGCTGTCAGTCTCCCTTTCCTCCTCGCTCAGGTGGGGTCGCCTGTTACTGTTGCTGCTATTATTATTTTATGACTAAGGTGATGCTTTTATAGAGCTGTTCAGACACCTTTATATAAGAGTCACTTTCAGCTTTATATTTTGTCGACCAAAGTTTTACCAGCTTTTTTTTTCTTTCTGTGTCTTTGCTAATATGCTACTGCGGCCTTGGAGCTGAAGCCTGCCGCTCGGCGTTATTCTGTACGGATAGTACTGTAGACGGCCCAGCCCGTATCCACTGGGGTATTCGCATCCGCAGATGTGTGGAAACCACTTCTGTTTTCCCTCCTGTTTCGTTTTTGCCGCGATCGATCGGCGGAGGGCCCGATCCGCGTCTGTAATTTGATGGACGTGATTGCGCGTCGGGGGAAATCCGAGCCCGGCAGGTAACCCTCCTGGAATGCGCTCCTGCCCCGATCCTGCAGATTCCAGCTCGAAAACACCCAGAGCTCTGACTCGAGAGCCGCGCGTTATACAAACAGTCCTGCCAGCCTGGACGGACCATGGGAACCAGGCTGCTTGTGAAACCTGGTGATGTCACCCTCTCTAATTCGGTCCTCCTCGTGCCCTGTGCTTGATCAGAGAGTGCTGTGGGAAAGAAAAGCAAGCATGTGTATATGTGTTTGTGTGTGTGTGTGTGTGTGTGTGTGTGTATATATGTGTGTGTGTATTTCCCTTATCGGCAGGTGGGGCCCCCTGCAGGTAGCATTGCTTATTCTGTGCTCTCTATGGGTCTCTCTTCCCCATGAAAAACATTATGGATCATGTATGGAGTTCCTGATGGGTCTTGTGAGGCAGAGAGGACCAAAGATGCTTTTCAGGACTATCCCCATGCGTTTGTCATGTTGAGCGCGGCTTGCTGAATCTGCGCAGTTGAGCTGCTGTGGACCTGTCCCCTGCTTAGCGTGATTTTAACCTACCTGGCCATCTGCCCGGCTACCTAATTTTGCTAGCGTCTGTTCCTGCGGCGTAATGCTTGGGATGACCACTAGGGGGCAAGGCGGGACTCGGTCACTTGTTTTGTGGCCTTCCCCTCTTCCACATGGATTGGCCCACAGTTCCAGCATTCGGCTGTCAGGCACAGCGCTGCAAACCGCCTCTTGATTCCCAGCAGGGGAGGTTACACCGCATGACTCTTACGCAATGGTGGCCGCTGCCTTTCCTGGAGGCATTCTGGGACCAAGCTGGTATTTTCAGTTTGCTGTGATTAAACATGGATCAAGGAATGTATCTTTGCCATTTCCTTGCATGCAGCTTGCGTATGTTTTAGTATATTATGCATGTCTGTCTTAGTGAATTATAAGAATTGTGGCTGGAAACATTTCCTTTATCTTTGGTTCTGTTTGGGCCTTGCGCAGTAAGCTGAAATAGGTGTTAGGGTGTCGATGAATTTTTTCTAGTAGTACGGTGTGTCCTCTGTCTCTTCTTACCAACCCCCAGTCTGTGGGGGTGGGCATTGTTACGCCCCACCCCACAGTCACCTGAATAAAAATTGTAGTTGATTGGCAAGTCCAGCATTGCAATGATCAGCAGCGTTTAATTGCAATTTAAGTGTTTTACCTGGCTAGCTAATTCTACACGAATGTAGCGGTTGTTTGTTTTGGTTAGTTGTTTGACGGTAAACCGCTGCATTCATTCAGTGAATCAGTGGTGTTGTGAGGTTATAATTGTTATCGATGTTGGCACTTTGTACCTTTGCATAAGCGTTTTGTTGGTACCTTGTAGGTAGACAAAATAGTAGGTTATATATCCATCAGATACGTGTGCTAATACAGGGTAAGCAAGATGCGGTCTTAATCCCCTAAAAGTAAACCTCAAACTCTGCCTATGGTTGGTTAATTTCCAGGAATAAACAGTATTGTTTTTCAATTTCTTGTTTGTACAATCTCTTCTTGGTCATTTGAGTCGACTGGAGGAAGTCACAGGAGGAACTGTTCTTAGCTTTTGGTTGGACTTGGTGTGCAAACGGAAACTGCGTTTGCGGCTGCCATGCAAACGACTGGCATGGTCATGCTTGAAACAATGGCTCCTCCCACAGGTAGAGATTGCCTATCAAATTACAGCACACACAGGGAAAGGAAACAAAATTAAGCCTGAGAAAGTAAAAACAGGGAAACTAGAATAGATCCCTAAATGTATAAGATGTGAAATAAACCTCCATCCATCCATTTTCTGTAACCACTTGTCATATTCAAGGTGCGTGAGGGGGGGGGTCCGGAGTTTACGTGCAAGGCAGGGTACAATCCAGGAAAGGGTGCCAACCCATCGCAGGACACACTCACATACCATTCACTCACACCTGCACACCTATGGGCAATTTGGTAACTCCAAATGAGGTTCTTCCTCAGCATGATTTTGAACTGTGGAGGGAAACCGGAGTACCTGGAGGAAACCCCATGATGACACAGAACATGCAAACTCTACACGCATGTCATGGTGGGGACTTGATCCCAGGTCCCAGTGCTAACCACTGTGCCACTCCTATAAACCTAAGAGGGGAAAAATGAGGAAATGCAAAATAAGAACTGAAAGAGGAAATGATGCGTTACACTTGTTGACAATTAGATACTTAAGTGGCTGTACATGTACGTTTTCTGGGTCCTGCATGCACATGGCGTCACGGTGACGCAGTACGATCTCGGAGGGCTGAGTAGCTGTCTGTGAGCGTCACTTGCCCCCGCAGTTCACTCGGGGACGGTCTTCCATCCCATCTGCCTGGGAGAACATGGCCGCAGCTTGGATGTTTACCCGTGGTTTTGTTGGCTGCGATTCAGTGCTCTTTTGTCAGTTAACACTCAGGAGACGGGATAAAAAAAAACCTGTGGATCAAGCGTGGAGACGTTCTCTCTCGCTGCTGACAGCCCAGTGCAGAGAGATGGTGTCATTAACTGGGGGGGGGGGGTTAATCCCCCGGGGCTAAAGCACTCAGCAGATTTCATTATAACACGCTCGAGATTTTAACCCCCCACCCGTGCTTGCTGACACGTTGCTTATGGGTCACTTCCTTGCCACGATCAGCCCTGCGACTCTGGCCTGGGTTTTGCGTTGTTAGGCAGAGCTCTTCAAATATGGCCCGTAGCGCTTATTAGAGATGCTCGCTGATGCTTCTATGCACATTCAGTGGTCAGCTTTGAATCATGATCCATTCCTGGGCTAGCGATATGCCGTACGATAGTTTCAACCGACACCGAGCAATTGCCAGCATCCATGTGACCACGCTTCCAGTCTCCGTAGCGATCGCAGAGTGTAAACATCTCATACTGTGTTTGACAACATGTTGTTACGGTAGGGGGCCCTCACTCAACTCCAACAGCCTGCGGGCTTCTACCCATATCAGGGTGCCTCTGCTGAGAAGCAACGAGGAAACCGTGGCGTCTGTTGCCCTCGGTAACGCATGGCCAGATGCTGATGGGTTGCCGGCGGTGACGTTTCTCCTCCTGTGCGTGTGTGCTCTGGCAGTGGAGAACGAGAGCCACTGTGACTTCGTGAAGCTGCGGGAGATGCTTCTGCGCGTGAACATGGAGGACCTGCGCGAGCAGACGCACGCCCGCCACTACGAGCTGTACCGCCGCTGCAAGCTGGAGGAGATGGGCTTCAAGGACACGGACCCTGACAGCCAGCCTTTCAGGTCTGCTGGGACCCCTTGTCTGGGTTCGATCCACATCTCCTGGTGCTTTGATTAAAGGCCAAGTTTGCTCCCCTACTGAGGGTATACAGAAGGTCCTCTACACATAGGTACTGCACCTCGGGGATTTATGAAGAGGGTTTCCAACTGCTCAAGTCTATTCGGCCATATACAAAGGATTTGTGACCCCTTACGTGAGGGAATCGTATAAAACCAAGGTTTGGAAACACTTGGTTTAAAACCAAGTTAAACCAAACGATGCCAGTAGCCATCAAAATAAAACCCACTGTGCAGCCGTAGTCAAGAGATGCAACTCTCAGCGACAACTTATTTGACGCATGCTATTGGTAGGTAAGTGGCTGTAGTTAAATTTGGTTAATTTTCACATTACAGATATCGCAGTGTTACTCGTGGGAATTTCACGTATCAATGTGATATCGTGCAGCCCTAATATTTACCGATTTAATCATTATTGTCTAGCATTTCTTGCATGTGTAAAGCTTAGGGAAATGCCGTTTCGTTTCATTCGTTTGCCGCCATGTTTTGAAACGATCGTTAGGTGCGCTGGCCTGAGTAGATAGGGTGTGTGACAGCCCCCGTTTGCTGTCCGCAGCTTACAGGAGACGTACGAGGCCAAGAGGAAGGAGTTCCTAGGGGACCTTCAGCGCAAGGAGGAAGAGATGAGACAGATGTTCGTCAATAAGGTGAAGGAAACAGAGGCAGAGCTGAAGGAGAAAGAGAGGGAGGTGAGAATGGGGCCGGTCTAACGGTGGGGGCGAGGGCACTTTGACGCCGCATGAACCAGCCAATCAAGTGCACGAACCATCACGAGGGCGCGGATGTGACTGGTTCCGGGTCGCGGGCCCGGTGGTCCGCTCCTGCTTTTTGCAGTTGCATGAAAAGTTCGAGCAGCTGAAGAGGATGCATCAGGAAGAGAAGAGGAAGGTGGAGGAAAAGAGGCGGGACCTCGAGGAGGAAATGAACGCCTTCAACAGGAAGAAGGTGGCCACTGAGACACTGCAGGCCCAGTCTTTACAAGGGCTACAGCAGCCCCTCAGGAAGGACAAAGACAGGAAGAAGTAAGTAAAGATATCTATCTGTTCCGTCTCTGTCATCCCCCCTCGCTGTCTTATCTGTGCCTTGTTCTCCATCTGTGCCGGGGGCTGTCGCATCCTCCTTCCCTTCACTGTAATGAGAATGTTGCTCATAGATTAAGAAAAGGACCAAGATTAGCGATGCAGCATATTTTCTACGAAGTGTGCTAAATGTTCAGTTTAAAATCAGAACCACGTGTAAGATATAACAGTGATTCCTCGCCTTTCCCCGCCATCAAATTCCCCTTGAGAACTAAAAAATGGTTTGATGTGAATTCTGGGATCCTGTGCTGTGTCACGACCAAAGCTCTAGTGTCGGTTTCTATTCAAAATATTTTAAGAGCCCTAATTTTGACACACGACACAAAAGTATATCCATATAAATGGATTGTGTCGTCCCTTATCTTGTTTTGAAGATATGTTGATAGAAATGTAACTATATATTACATAAATGTCTTGATATGCCATGAACATTCTAGAACATCCTGTGTTTCCATTACCTCCCTCAGTCCAGGGACGTGCTTTTCTACTGCATGCCGATCTCATTTGATTGAACAGATTTGATGCCCAAAACAGGGTTCCCCAGTCCGGTCCTGGAGGGCCAGTCCGTGGCACAGTTTGCAGATTTCCCTGCTCAAACACACCTACTAAACCTGGCAATTGGCTGGTGAGCTGAATGAGGTGTGTTTGAACAGGGAAATCCGCAAACTGTGTTACAGACTGGCCCTCCAGGACCGGACTGGGGAACCCTGCCCTAAAATGTAAGCGAGTGTTTTTCAGCCAGTTTTCTAGAATACATAGATCTGTGGTGCCATCTATAGGGAGTGTAGGGCACAGGCATGACTAGTCCATAAAAGATTATGCTTTGTAAAGTGTTTCACTTAATCTTCTCCATTCATCTTATCCTCCATGTATAAACTCTGACATCACTAATGTATGACGTTAATTCTTCTATGACAATTTTTCGAACAATTTTTGATTGAAAGTTGTAGCTCCATCAGTGCTTTCGTTTCCTTCATTTATTTTTGTTATATTTTGTCATTTTTCTTTCTTTCAGTTAATTTATGGCCTCCACATCCCAGACTGGTCACGGATTTGACTTTCATCACTATAGCAACGTGAACATTTTTGTGTTTTTTTTTTTTTTTTTTTGACATTCTTTCATGACACCACGTAAGTGGACCAAAGACGGTGATGGCAAGTAGGAGGGACAGAGTGTGACTGGTGCATTGTGGGTACTGACGGGTGGGTAGAATTGCCACTTAAGATCAGTCATGTTTTCATTTACTTTGAACGTTTTTTTTTTTTTTTTAAACGTCATGGAAACCTGTTTGTATGTGGCTCACGAACGCAAAATAGCGGACTACGGATTTTAGATTCTTGGTACTTCATCTTTTTGGCAACTTTTTCCTCAGAGATTTTGTGGACCGACGACGTACTATGCATAGTAAAAGACTAAATGTAGTATCTGACAGGCTGCTTTTTTTCAAAACGGGGCTAGACCAATCCTTAGCACGAATTGTACATTCCTGCTAGTTATCTATCCATTTAACATTAACCAGGTGCTGGTTTTATATTAATCAAGGAGTATCAATGTATATATAAAGACCTATCTTTACTCTAGAAATAATTTTCTTACTTTTTCAGCACAACGCATCAGTGTACAATGTTATATTTTAAGCAGTGTTTATCACAGGGTGCATAAAACGGACACTTCACAGAACTAGTGCTATAGGCAGTGGCTGACGACGGCGGTCTAGTCGGCCGGTCGGCTTTCCGGGTATATAAACTGTAAAAGAGGAGCGATAAGTTGTACTCACTTTCATTGAAAATAAAGTTAAAACCTCACCTTTTGTAAGTGGTCGTAATGTGCCTGCTTTTAAAACTTTCTGTGCCCCAGGGATTGCGGAGTTTGCCATGACGACGAGGCCTGCTAGTTTGGCCGAAATTCCAGAATCCAGTCTGGTTGTCCTTAAAGCTCCCTCTTCCCACGTTCTGTGCCAATCGGAACCTCGGAGCCTGTCACGTGACTTGGGTGAATGAAGCGGAATGTATCGGGTCTTGTGGTCGTTCCGCCGGCTTTGTTGCGGCCGTGGGGTGTGAGCATGTGATGCAGGACTGCCAGGGATGGGTGGTGGTTTGGTATGTGTCATACTGGGGCCGGGCACTGAGTCACTGGTGGAAAATGACGGCTATGCTCGATACTTTTAGGTGATATGTGGTGGTAAGTTGTGTTTGTTCTACCTGGCCAGATAGAGGCCATTCATTGGATGTGTGCGTGGATTGTTTCTTTAAATGCAGTACTTCTGCTAATAATAATAATAATAATAATAATAAAAAATCAGCTTTTCCTCTAAAACTGGAGATTCTGGTACCGTGCAACTTCCAGTCTATAAAGGTGATGCTATACCTTTAATCCTGCGCTGGCCAGGAGCAAAGTGGATTGTGTTTGTAGGTGAGTATGCATGGGCTAGTATCCCAAATGTTGAATTTCTATGTTCATAGTTTGGAACATAATGTCAGTCCATGGCTGGAATCTATTTACCAATTTATAATTGACTTCAGGATATATTCTGGCACTTGAATTTGATTTGAAAGAAGTGACAGGAAGTGGAATTGAAATTCCACGAACGAATTTCACTCTTCATGGGTGGCAGAACCTTGACCAGTTGTGACATTTCAAACTTGTAGTCAAAATGAATATCAAACCATATCGATCACCACACATAAGATCTATAGCCCCTACAAACAAAATTCTATCAATTCTATAACTAAAAACTGTTAGCACAGTAGGCGGAAGTTCTGCTGCTGTAGAGGCCAATTTAATGTGTCATAACTTTTATCTGTAGCGCCATTTTATTCATTTCCCCAGTATATCAAATGGTTGGTTTCCTGTAACTGGTGTATGCATGTAATTTTTGTTCGATCGCACGACGCAAATGGAACAGTATCGCATTAAGCGTTTAATGTTTAGAGATAGTAGATTCATACTGAAATGCTGGTTATTTGATTCGCTGCTTAAGCATAAACCTGATTGTATTGGACATAAACAATATGCGCATTGAAGTGCCAAATATATCTGCAACATTTAGTGTCGAAAGGCATCAGCAGAGCTGCCAGCTCGCGCATCCGGCGTGACTCTCACGCGAGGAATCTTACGGCGTCTAAATTATTCCATTATATACCGGTACCTAATTAGCTACATCAGAAACAGTGAGTTAGCTCGGAAACCCTACGCATAATTTACAAGGTAATAAATCTCCTACGCGCATGTAAACGCGTGTGCATGTGTGCGCAGGCTTGTATCGAGCTGAAATCTCACGCCAGCCAGCTGACCGAAGCTGGCAACGCTGCGGTTATGCTTCTGCACAACCAAGCGGCTATAAATATGGTGGGAATAAAATGCGCGACCCTTATTGTCATAAATACACGCTTTCAAGCATTCAGTCGCGAAGTTAATCCTTTATAGCACTTTCTTTGACAGTAAGTTTTACATAATTTTTGCCGATGCTGCTCAACTAGAGGGAAAGCCAGTTATGTTTCTGTAGGATATGTGATGTATATGTGCTGCTGGTTTAGCGGAAGTAGGTGTCCGGTTTGCTTACGCCGCTGTCACGGAATGATTTATTTTCACCCTGTGCTCCGTATAGTCTGCTCATTGCATACATCGCAATCCTACTTCTGATTTGATTATTTTAGTTCAATATAACGTCTAAACAATGTGGAAATGCCATCGTTTTTCCTTCAGTGACTTTATTTTTTAAAGTACTTATTACTTTACAAAAATGCTAAAGTGCAGGAGATTTTTGGGGTTTGTCTGCATTAGGGAATTACTTGGCTTCTGTTACGGGAGTCTGATCTGGATTCCATTCAGCTTGTAGCTTAAGTTGTAGTTAAAAAGAAAAGAAAAAGGCTGAATCGAGTATCTGTCCAAACGACGGCTTTGATTCAGCAAAACTGGCACATAGATACCATAAACTCACAAAATACAAAATCATAAGCAGATCGGCCAACCCCTTAGGGTTAGGAGTGAGAGAAAATGCCCCATCGCAAATATTTCTTATTGAAATATAGTTCGCTGAATACGGGTTTGGACACATCTGTCCACTTTTTATAAAAAGTAACTTCACAGGCTGTAATGACAGGTGAGTTTGGTTAATGAGTTGAGACCTTTGCAAAAGTTAGCTGCCTTGTACTGAAACATTCACAAGTTCTTCACGACTTATTACAGTATAAAAAGGAAGTACACTATCGTTATACAATAAAAGGACATGAAACGTAGGTATTGCGTAATACTCTACGGATGAGGCCATTTGGAAAAACATCACACTCACAGGCAAATCTGAACGGCGTAATTCCTACAAATGTCAACAACTGAATTTTGTTGACCATGTAACAACCAACGAAGATCATTTTAAAGGTAAAAGGTGCCACGTAAAAAATATTAA
Organism: Hippopotamyrus pictus; assembly: GCA_026781145.1. Classification (NCBI taxonomy): domain Eukaryota; kingdom Metazoa; phylum Chordata; class Actinopteri; order Osteoglossiformes; family Mormyridae; genus Hippopotamyrus; species Hippopotamyrus pictus. The sequence goes on along the minus strand of JAODLC010000052.1, from coordinate 4,360,396 downwards.
CATGTGAAGAAGATAAAATTAAAGCTTTGTATAAAATAAAGCGACAGTATTGTGGTTAATAAATATTGCATGATAGACAGGAATCTCCTTTAAAAAAAAAAAAAAAAAAAAAAAGCTTATGCGTAGATGCAGTATTTATGAGAGAGCAAAGTTCGTAATCTCATTTTTCACTTCCAGTGTCTCTGCTCAGCTTAGCTGACGGGGGGCTGGAGAGGGGGACACGGCGTGTAGCTTCCTGGGGGGTCACCCCCGATGTCCGCCGGCGCCACCCCCTGGTCGTACAGGCACCCGAATCCGTCATAGTACTCGGCCGCGTCCTTCTCCCTCCTCTGAGCTTGGCTCCGCCTCCTGCGATCCGTGTGGCTCACTCGCCCCCAGGCGCCCCCTGGTGCCAACTCTGGGCGCCCACGGGCTACTCTGCCACCGTCGAAAATGTATAGCGCGTTGGGCGGGAACGTCGGCTCCCGTCCCGAGAGGTGCTCATCCGCCATTTCCTTACAGCGGATCAGCTCCGCACTTTCGACCTGGAGGGTTGGATACGTGGAAGAAAGTGGGGAAAAATAAGAACAGGTGGAAAACGTACACGTTCCATTTCTCTTAAGTTACATCCTCAAGTTTTTTAGCGGGTGCTTAGAAAAATTAATGTATATTTTGAGAAAGTCAGCCAGCCCTGGAGCAACTGGGGGATTAAGGGCCTTGCTCAGGGGGGGCCGACAGTGAAATCACAGAGCCGATTTCAGGATTTGAACCAACAGCCTTCCGATCACAGACCGCATCCTAACCCACAGAGCAGGTTAAAAAGAAAGCGAGCATGCAGACGTACGGACTCCTTGCACTGTAAGTAAAAGCTGTGCGTTCTCCGAAAGCAGACTGGCTATTCCGCGTCGCTGTTCTGTAGCTTTCCGGTGGCGCTGTACAACCTACCTGTGCTTTCTTCAGCAGGTCTGTAAAGACCGAGAACCAATCGGGTGCCGCTCTCTCCAGCTCCAAGGTGATGATCGCCAGGGCCAGCGTGGAGCCCTTGAACTGCGACAGCTGGTGGCAGGCCATGCAGTGCTGCACCTGTCTGATCCAGAGTGCCGTGTGGAAGAAGGGTTCCCTCTGATGGCGGCGCTGATGTAGGCGCGGCTGTCCGGATGTCACCAGGGCGTGGAACTGCGGCCGTCGCCAAGGGAGACCAGAACACAGGGACCCGTCAGCTGACCGCCCCCACCTCGATGACCCAGCATTCCCTCCTACTAGCGGTGGACTCTCCATTGCCGCCCCTACCCCCCCTTCCCTGGCAGGGGTGTCTACCCTTCCTCGCTACCATGCGTGCGCCGTGCTTGTCCGTCCCGACGAACTAAAGGACCGTCCAACCCGTCACCTTGATCGCCGGTTCTGTCCGTGTTTCTGTATCTGCCAGTTCCCGTTTCCGCCCCTTCACTCCCACCCTGAGTGTCTTTTCTGTCAGAATTGTTTACTTTGGATTGAGAACGGTTTGATTGTGCAATTTTTAGCTAATAAGCCATAGCTGCAGGATTCGAGGATACGACCCCTACGATTATACAGTAAATTGTACATGTTGATGGAGTAGTAGAGTATTTACTGAGAATTTATTTTTAGCAAAATTTAATACACAATATTTAGGTCAGTATTGAACTAGGAAAGAAATTACAAACTTTGCAAGTAAAATTGTAAAAGCAGCCAGGATCATTCAGGCTAACTTTAATATCTAAAACAGTTTCCCCTAGATCAGTAGTATTAGATTATATTTTATACATATTTTGTGCCACAGAACAGACATTCTTTAAAGAGCAACTATTTTAGTCCTTTCAAAAACTGGATTCAGTTCAATTTTTCATACAAATATCATCTACGGTCTTCTCTGGAGTATGTTGAATGGTTTTAGGAAAGGTAACAGGCTGAAACATCGCTCACAAATTGAATACGTCAACAGGTGGAATTGATAAAAGGTAAACTTCAGTTTTTACTTCCTATTAAAAAGTTCAAAAGATACCATTTAGAATTTTTAAATTCCTAAAGCTTTATTTTCTTATTTAGATGTTGCAGGCATCGAATACAGAGATTATTTTTTTTCCTTTCTAAATAACTTTCTGTCCTCGTGCGGTCAGTCTTTGTAATTACAGGTCTCAATTGAAGGTGCCTTGGCCAATTCGAGTATTTTACAAATAGTGTAAACTGCACAGACTAAGAGCACAGAGCAGTAACTTGCGACGAACCATTTACAATTCGCGGTGCCATATTTTAATGCATCCAACCAAGAACGTGTTTGTAGCTGTGCAACCGAAGAAACAGTGTTATACATTCCAACGTACGTTTTTTGCTCTTTCGGTTCAAAGGGGGAAAACTGAGATAATCCCTTACGATATGAATGAAGTCGATCGCTGTTGCGGTGTATAGGTCCCAGTGAAGCTTGTCCAGTATAATCCTCTCCATGCGAACAATCTCTGCTGTTGAAAAGTTGCATCCACTCTGATTCACTAAGTCCTTTACTGACGCAATCACCTGGTCCAACAGGCGAAAAAAAAACACCCAATAAATACTGATTTTCTTAAATGAACATCTTGTACTGTTATTTTTTTTTATAATCAGGAATGTGCTCACTTGGATTGAAGAAACGACTCTTGTTTATACTTTGAATTTAAAGCTAAGTGTCTAGAAATTGGAAAATAAATTGAAAAAATCTTTTAAATGATACTTTGAGACAAAAACCTACCTCATCTTCTTCGTTGATTTTTTCAGCAAGAATTAGTGATGTTATGGCAATACACCTAAGATATTTTTGCTGTGCCTGTAAAAAGGAAAGATTTGTGAGGGTTAATTTGGAATTTAAATACGAGGTTCTTAAGCAACCAAGCTAAATAAAGTCTCACCTTCACTGATGCCAAAAGTCTGTTGAAAATGCTCACCCCAAGGGCAAATGTTTCTGGGCAGAATTTAAACAGCTGGCTCAATTCGTCCATCCACAAAATGGCATCCTGGTGTTGGAAAGAGGATATGTCCGTGCCCTGCACAAACAAGCATGGAAATTAGCATGCAGGTTGCTTGCAAACATCTATATGTGAACTTCCGTTCATTCTTGACGGCAGAAGACAGAAACCTGAATGCGGTCGTTTTTAAAAACCGGCGCCTTCCACAGACGCCGTTCCCGGGCGAGCGCGTCTTCGAGCAACGCCGCCAGGCGGCGACACTCTTGCCTTTCTGGGTACTTCATCGGTACCTTGGGGCAAGCCAGATTTTCCCGGGGTCACGGGCTCCTGCAAAGACACAAAATGTCGGTCACCCTCCACCCTGAAAACGTTATTTAAATAAACAAACCAAGAGATGTGCTGATAAGTTCCGCCTCGGGTCTCATAACATTTAAATAACATTGCATGCTAGGATGTTTATCATTGCGTGTAGGCCTATATAACTACGGATATGGACTGTTACGAAAATGCTTTAATAGCCGTTAACACTTTCGCACTATTTAACGCATATGAGCGCTTTAAAAAGTTAACTGTGCTAAAGTTCTCTGTAAACGTAATAACTGTAAAGTTGCTACTGTATCTAAAATTGCAGTCAAGCATGCAGCAATTAGATGTCGTCTCAGAAATTCCCTACATTTCACGACTTTAGCCCATATACTGTAGCCACGGACTGCACTAGCTTATCAGGGTTTTGTGTATCTATTTGTCATGCCTGGGTCATCTGTCGTCAATGGTCGCTATTCTTCCAAATAAAGTAAGTAAATCGGACACCCCGATGCTGATGTCCCTCAAACATTTTGTAATAACGTCCCAGGAATCACTTGGAATGCTTAATAACGTCATCCACTACCTAATTATTTGAAACAACAGATTTTAAATTCAAAGAAACCTTAAATAGACTGTGCTTTACTGCGTCGCGTAGGGTGGTAGGGGGAGATTATGGTGAACTGCAACAACAAAGGGGAGATGTAACAAAACTTCAGTTTTACATATATGCGTTGTTTACGATGCCCCAAGTATCATAATGCAGAAAAACAGTGGGAAAATTGTCATCGGTAAGATAACTATTTTTTCGACGCTTAAATAGGTAGCCCAATTTTAAATTCCTAAACTTTTCAAATGTTTAAGCATATAAGCATTGGTGTTTGAATGACTAGAGAAGTTGCATGTATGTATACACAAACACTGAACTGATCCTGTATTTCCTACATATAGACCGCCTTCCGCAACAATGTTGCAAAGAGCCAGAAAGTAGCAAGTCTACCAGACGCTGTGGGTGGGACAGCCCGTTAGCTACCAAAATACAAAGCCAAATGCTACTTTACTTTATTTTCCAAGAGAGATCGGGCTTACCTCCGCGCACGAAAATAAGAGAAGCGCCTCCCGCCCTGAGCGTCGCATTTAAATTCAGATATTCATCCCTGCCATTGTGGAAAAAAAGCGGGTCGCGTTTAAACTTTATAAAAAAAAGCAAATGCTACTCAGTCGATGTCGCTGTTTTAAGACTCCAGAGATGCAATACGAACGCATCATAAATCCCGCCGAAATAATTAAGTGTGCAGCAGTAAATCGAACAGAGGCCGAGAGACGAGCAAGCAAAACAGAGACGGGGGCAGGATGTTACATTTGCACGGCATAATGATCCTGTTTGAACGGCTGCGGCTCCGCCTCCCGGGCCGTGTCGTCGGGGTGGCCACTACGCCGGGTACGTGCGCCTCCGCCCCGCGCACAAAGCGCACGAAGCGCACCTACCATCAAAGGGGAAATATTTGTGAACTAGTCCTCTCAGTGACTTCGCTATTTAAATTGTAGCCTACATCTTTTACATGTATAGGATTAATAAATAATTTAAATGTATAATTTAAATGTTAATTAGTAATTATCTTCAATTTAGTAATCTCTCTATCTATCTAATTTATTTTTTTTGTATTTATTGCAAAAATATTGCACAACTCTGTTTTTGGTTTCGCTTGTTTTTTTCCCGCTTTTTAGATCCAGTATCAGTTTTCAGCGCACAAATGTGCCAGTTGTTTTCTAGGAAAGGATTGCATAACAGCCTGTATAAAAAAACGATATTTTGGCGTTTGGTTGAGCGTTTTGGTTTTCATTTGCTAGCTGGAGGGCTTATCTCGCAGGTTTCCTTTGTATTCGATGGCGCGCTCCCATAAGAGAGTCAGAGGCAACTGGAACATTATCGTTTAAAAGCTGTAATTACCACACAGCAAGCAGCCTGTGGGATCCTGTCATTTCCTGACACTTCTGGCTGAAGACCTCATTGTGGTATTTTCATCAGATCTGTTGTCACTCCCATAAAAGAAATATCGCTTAAAAAACCGGTCGATCTGAATATGTCATGTGGCACGTAGCATTGCGTCCCCTCCCGCCCCGCCAGGCGGTTTCACCTTGTGAGACGGCCAATTAAAATACCCAGATGCACAAATGGTTAAAATCCAGAACACGCTTCCGATTAGATAGCAAGCCAGACATACTTAACATGCGTCCAAACAAAAAAATGTAAATGTTTACAATTCCACCAAGAAATCAGCCAAAAATGTATGTACCTTATCCATATTATCAGTAAATATATACGACTAAAACACAGTCCGGTTCAGATTCTCAGATGTTTGGTCGGGGGCCGCGGTGCGTTGCGTTGTGCATAGTTCTGCTATACTTCCGTATTTACACAGCGCCGCGCAAGTCATTGCATGAAAAATATGCTGAAATATCACTGCTTCTGCCATAGCACATGAACTCTTCATTAGGAATTTGATATAAACATGAGACATGAGCTCATTACCAGTATGCTGCAGTGGGACCAGTGAAATGTGACTTTGTTAGTGAGGCTGGCTGTCACTGGTCAAAGAACAAGTCACTTCTCAGAGGCGTCTAGTTTAGCAGGGTAGGAGATTGTGCCTGTAATCAGAAGGTCATCAGTTTAAGTCCCTGGGTCAGTAGATGGGTTTCAGTGTTGGGCGTGGCTGGGTTTCAAAAGTGTTCCTGGACTTTGGGATCCGCTATGATGAATTTAACCCATTGTGGGGGTCCTCCACAATATACCCACATATGCACTGGTCCACCAGAAAAATGCCTGGTATGTCAAATGGCAGTATAGCCGTGCGGTTGGGCCTCCTAAAGAAGACCCTATCCCCCAATTGCTGGCTGACCCTGCTTTCTGGAACATATATGTCACTTTGGATAAAAGCGTCTACTAAATAGTGTAAAAAAAAAAGTACAGTTTCAGGAAGAACGGGAATTCAGCAAGTTCTGGCAAAGGTCAATCAAATCGAGACATGAATGTGAGTACAAAATGATGAATTGCATTTCCCTCCTAATTATCTGTGTTTGGAGGGAAAGATCTTTTAATATAATGAAGGTAAAGCTATACTTTATTAATTCCTCTACAGAGGGTTTATTCAAAGCAAAGTGGTTTAACTGATGGGTAAACCCAGGGCTTAATGGTTGGGGAAGTGCACTTGTAATTGAAAGATTGCAAGTTCGAATCCCCGACCAGTGAGGTATACCCTGAGCAAGGTACTGCCCCCAAGCACTGCTCTCCGGGCGCTGAATTAGCTGCCCCCTGCTATGTCACGATGTCACATATGGGCTCAATGCAGAGGACACATTTTGCTGTTGTGCACTGTGTGCTGTGGTGTGTCAACAATGACCACTGATCACCAAATTCTAATTTACGCTATATAGACAAATGTGTTGACACACCAGCCTGTCCAACATCTCACTCTGAATCAAGGGTATTAATATGAAGCTGACTAACCCTTAGCTGCTATAATAGCCTCTGATCTTCTGGGAAGACTTTCCATTAGATGTTGGGACATCGCTGGTGGGATCTGCTGCCATTCAGGTTGGGTATCGATGTCGGGTGATCTGGTCCCTCTCTGTGAACTTGTGCAGCTGAACTTGCCCTCAGATGGTTCCACTTCACTTGTGGTTGACCGGGGCAGCTCTAGCAGGACAGACAAGTGGAGAACCGACTTGTTGGAAAGGTGTCCAATGACGGTACCAGGCTGACTTACCTCTTCTGTATGACCCCCCCCATTATGCCCCCATTGTTTGATGCTGCAGATTTCATGACTTTCTGCTTAATTATACACCTGTTTGAAAGTTATGGGTGTGGCTTATGTGACCAATTCCTGTAATTACTACGGGTGTCCCAAAACTTTTGTCCATATAGTGCATTGCACTAATTTTGCAGTACATGACCCTGTTATATGACAGTCCACATTTTTGCTCCCTCCCAGCACCCTCCCAGACGGTCCACATTTTCGCTCCCTCCTCACTGTTCTAACGTGCCAGAATATCACAGCACTGGCTGCAGGTCAGCTGTTCTCCACTTTATTTGTAGATGGGGTAACTGAACCAACTGTGGTTGATGGATTTGCACAGAAGTGCATCGTTACTGGAGAAAGGCAGCCATCACTGGTGGACAACTATCACTCCAGAGTCATCAGGAAAGCCCATAGCATCATGAGACACAATAGCCACCCTCAGCATAGACTGTTCACACTTCTGCCTTCAGGCAGACGCTAAAGAAGTGTGAAATCAAGAACCACCAGATTAAAGAACAGTTTTTATTCACAGGCCATCAGGCTGGTGAATGATTCACACCCACTATCTCTTCCCCCCATAACTCTGACTCTGTCAGGACAATTACCCTGTGAACAAGGAGAACCATAACCACTCTCCGCCCATGCACACACACACAGACACACACAGAACAATTTCTGCAGACTCTGTACACCACATGGGCCAGTCGGTCAACTTTATATTCACTTCAGGTCTCATTTAATTGCTCTTTTGCACAATATTGTAAATTATTACTGAATGTTTATGTTTGTACAATAGCCTTTGTCTAAATATTATTTATTTTTGTAATACACATTGTATTGTCACTCTATATTTACTGTTCTATGTTTAGGGCGATGCGACGGAACACGGAGTTTCATTTTACGGTGTAACTGACTGTTTTTACCATGCATATGACAATAAATCTCTTAATCTTAATCTAATCTTAATCATAGTGCATATGCAGGACAAAAATCCATCTATGTTTGAATACATAATCAAATACTTATTGCAATACTCAACGAGACATTTTAAGTAGAACCGTCACCATTCGCTACCCACAACTAAAGAACAGATTTCCTGAGTCCATGCGATATGTTTTCAAGAATTTCTGTAAACTTTTGGAAATTTAATGAAACTTCTTCATTAGATTACATGAGGACTAAGTGAGATTTGGTGACCAATACTGTAACGTGATCAGGAAGCCTGACTTCAGGCCACCTAAAACACGACCAAACATGATCTGAGTGAGTTTTGGATGTTTGCTCTTCATTTAAGGGTCTTTTATGCACTAAGCTAATCAGAGAAGGTTGAAAATAATGATTTTTCAGCGTGACTTGACAGACCCTGTTGTTTAGGTTCAGAGGTCACCTGCAGAAGAATTGGTATCAGTGCCAAAGCTATCAGTATACAATAAAAAATCCTGCTGACTTTTGGAGATGTTGATTCCTTCCTGTATATCAGGGATATTCACAGTCCCCAAGGTCCGTGCCCTGCTGATTTTCCAGCCTTCCTTTACCTGTCAGTCAGGTGTGAAGCCTCTGACCAATCAGAATCAGTAATTATTAAACTAACTACCTGGGAGAACTGAAAACACGGCCTGGATTTGGAGTCGAGGTCCGGATCTGAAGAGTCCTGCTGCATAGGAAGCGTAATATATGATATAGACGTGCACAGGAAATTAGTCTTCAGAATCAGTCTGCGGCTTCACTGCTCCGCTTCTGGCTCCTGTGCCCCGCTTTCCTTTCTGAAAGTGTGTCACTGGAGTTCCTGACGTTAAAACCGACCCTCCGTACCCTCCCTCCTGCCACACTAACCGCGGCTGCGGGCGCTCAGCCGTGAGCAAGGCCACCTGCACGAGGACCCCCCCGCTGCTGCGAGAGGCTTTCAAAGCTAATGTTTGTTAGCGGCTCTCTGCAGCCCCGCAGTTCGCTGCCCGCAGTCAGTGAGCTTCTCCCTCCCGGGTGTAATAGATCTGTCCTGTCAAGGCTTCCTAGCAAAACAATGACCTGTACAAATCTGACAAGTCTTGTTTAAAAGAAGAACCTTTATTGGCCGGACGGCATGCCGCAGTGAACCAATGAAATGGCGTCTACTACGGCCGAATGAAATGAGAGTGCAAACATCCTTAAAAGACTGTAGAGTTTTGAAATGGATTAATCCTAGCCCGCTAGACAGACTATGGCTAAATGTAGAACAGGAGCTCTGCGATAATCTAGA
>JAODLC010000052.1:4332572-4345477 GCA_026781145.1 Hippopotamyrus pictus | reverse complement strand
GGGTGTTGGAAAGTAGGAAATATCCTACTAAAGCATGCTAAACTGTGGTTTCCTATCCTTAGGGAGAGCAGACCTGTTATAAAAACACATGTTGATGCCTGGAAATGCCATACTTTTTCCAACCCTAACCCTAGCCTAGTATATCAGCGTCACCATCCCAGCCTCACACACATCTCCCAGCGTCCTTCTCACATTTAAAGTCATCCTATTTATGTGTAATAATCGATTATCCTATTCCAGCAAACATCCGATTCGAATTATGGCCTGTCTGTCGAAACGGAATCCAGTCGAACTGACATTCTGAGTGTCTCTGTCAGGTCTTCAGCGAAAGACCAGGCTTCTAACAAATCCTTCCCACAATCTCAGAATTAAACTTAGCATGAATTAAACATTTATGTTTAATGGGAAACGCACCTATATTCCCATTTTTAAAAGTCCTGGCCACATTGCGGGAGACCTTTTTAACAGTTTTCCTGGATTGTGCTCATTAAGCAGAATGTTGGTTTTCGCTTATGTTAATGAACCTATCGAAAGAAAGACTGAAATATTGCGTTTTTGGTAGCGATTTTTTTTGTAGTAATACTGTCAATCAACCACTGGGGGGAGCCAAATATCTGTTAATAACCTGCAATCCCTTTAAGAGTAGAATTCCGCAGCTCTGCTGCTCTCGACCTGAAATTGCTTTAATGTGTTGTAATTTCCTTCCCTTGCCTTTTACATTTGCAACAGAGCCATAAAGTGAAGGTTAGCATACTAACACAGCAAAACCCCATAATACTGCATATGGAGATATCAATAACACGAGGCAATGAGCCATTAGCATCTCTCAGAAAGCTTGCAGTTGCATTTTCTTGGGATGGAAAAGAGACGATAGACAAACATAGAGCCACTTAACGCGCGCCCTGGTACACGTATAAATTTAATATGGGAGATAATTTGATTGTTGTGTGGAATAATGTACTCATAAAATCACCGCTGTGTGTCCATCTGCTCCCTTAATGGTTTTTCTGGGAAAGTGAGCTTTTACCTTTAATTCCCTTAAGACAGTTGCACCAGTAGTCCCCTCTGAAGTGCCGCATTTACATTATAATATGGATGTTGGTATTGTTCATTGTGTTCAGAGTACAGGAACAATGGGGAAATCAGGTGCGACGAACTTCGTAAGAATGGTCAGCAAAAACGGTCCCTGTTGTCCCAATTGTTTTAAACGTGATATAGGAGACCTATAGAAATACAAACACAAAGTAAGTACCAAAACAGAATGGGTTTTCAAATATACACTTTAAGATGGGACAACTGAACTATGGAATTAGTTAAGTGGGAAAATAATATATCCCCTTGCCTTATGGATAGAAGGGTGATGACAGAGAAGAAACAGGCCTAATAAGAAAAATATATTGCCTGGGAAAGGCCCCAGCCCCCGGAACCACATCCAGAAGAAGCAGTTGGAACATGTATGGATGGACTGCAGTATATACTGTTTATTTAATTTGCATATTTTGAGGAACTAATTCCCTTTAAATGCACGTTTTTAAACACTATTATCTTGCCTGTCAGGACGGAGCATTAAAATGAACAGTGCGTGTCCAGTGCCGGCGGAAGGCGGAGGCGCCCCGTCTCTGCGGTGCGATGACGCTTCCCAGCGCGGAGCGGCAGTGATGTCACGCGGAAGGGGCGCAGCGTGGGGAGCGGCGCGTGCGGAGTTTAGCGCCTCGGCTAATTTAGGAGGCGATGATAGAATGCATCTAGGCAGAATTTATAAAATGGAAAATAACGGCTTTATGTTCGAGAGAAACATGTGGGAGACAATGGCTTATTCTAAATATTGCTTTCTAAGTGTAAGGGTTTGAATCAGAACATTCTTTTACATTGTCTAACTGTATAGGCATGGATAATTACGGTCTATAACCGTTGAAATATAGATAACATGGTGCTTATTCAGTACTGAAGGAGGTGACTCATATGTTCCGGTACAGCTGGTTGGTACTGGTTTCTTCTTTTAGCTATAAGCTTAATTTCCAAAGCTTATGTGTCATGTCTTTGAAGTTTGAAAGGCATCATTGATGGTCGCGGCCATTCTGGGTTGAAGGCACGATTTTGCAGTAATATGGGAAGAAATCCAGCGGGATTAGCCTTCTTTGAATAATGGGTATTCTTTGCTTCTTAACGTCTTGACGTTTAGTGCTATTTCTATAGGATGTGATTGCGCTTACGTGCAAGCAGACATTCCTGACATATAAATATATATAATGTGGTAGGCAGAAAACTGCTGTCATGCCATGGAATGGTGGGCTGTTTTTAACAGTGCCTTCCACGGTAAAGGCAGTGAAACTGCATAAAAAATTGAGCTCAACTCAGTTTATTTTAAATAGCAACATTCCCGGTCTAGTTCTCTCAAACAGCTTAACAAGGATTAGGCAACAAAATTACATGTACATTTAAAGAGATTAATAATTAAAATAGGAACCACATCACAGACTAAAAAGGAGCTGACTTTAAACATCATTGCGGAAAACACTGAAAAACAAATGAGAAAAACGTGAAGATCATTCACTGGAACAAGTCAATGGAAATATTAGATGAGTGTGTTTACTTTTAAATGGGACTGAATCAAGTCTTATAAATAATAACTGCTTTGATGTGTTTATCACCTCTTCATGTCTAAGTGTACATTTTAAGTTGTCTCCCATTATGGACAAAAGGCATTGCCATAAATCTTTAATATATCAACTCTCTTTTCCCTCCAAAAAGAGCCGTAACTTGTGTCGGGGAAAACATAATCAGACAGTGTATTTATTTGATACGTCACCAGGAAGTTACCACAGGAAATTGCACCTGTGGAAAACAGTTATGTAATCTGTCCTTTCAGTCATGCCTGGGGATGTTTGAAGCTCGACTTCATCATGTGTACAGGTATCCGTCGACTTACATCAAGGTTGCGTTCTGGAAGCGAGGATGCAAGTCAGTCTGGATGTATCTGATTATTATAGGGGAGAGGTCTACTATACTGTGTTACATAAGATACAATAACACACACGTTTAACTAAACCTCTTTTTGTTTTTTTTTTTTTCGTGCCGAATGCTGCACATGTGGGAAAATACTTCTGCGAACATCCACTATGTCGGCTGCAGGCTCGATAAATCGGGGCATTAAACGTAAATATGACCAAACGTAAGTCAAAGGATGACTGTATATCGAATCCATCAATCCGCCCATCCATCCATCCATCCATCCATCTATCCATTCATCCATCTAAAGGAGTAGATTTGAGTATGGATGGTAGAGACACGTCTCTGCCAATATTGTGGGAGGAGCAGATGTGTTTGGGGGGGGAGGGTTTGGGGCTGATTTGGACCCTACTAATGTTGGTACCAAGCCTACGCCCTTCCATCCATCCATCCATCCTAGATAGGGTCATGGAGAGCCTGGAGCCTAGAGGTTGCTAGGCAGTGGCCACCCTGGATGGGATGATAGTCCACAATCAGGCACGCATTTCCACACACCAATTCCGACACGCCAATTAACTGCCTGTTTCTGGACAGGGGGAGGATCCAGGAGCCGTCCGAGGAAACATTTAGAAACACAGAGACGGGGTACTTTCTCAGTGCTGGGAGTCGAACCTCATCCCTGGGGGTGTGAGGCTACACTGCTGATGAATGTAATATAAGGGACCATAAACAGCTTCAGTCCCCGTCCGGGGTCTTCTGAGCCCCCAGACTGACGTAATTTTTTTTCTGTGGGAATCTGCCAAGTAGCCAAAAGTTCAGCTTGCATTCTGACTGGGGGCACTGAGACGAATCGGTTCTGGTCGGTTCAGCACATGTCCGGGCCGGTCAGGGGTTTGTAAGACCGTCAGGCAGCACCAGGAGGGAATGACTGTGTAAAGGACACACAGATATTTGCTTTCTGCTTTTGTTCCTATCCTAGAGAGGTTGTCCCGTCACTGTATTTAGCGAGCAATCAGGATGCTGCCCTCATCATCATTGATTTCATTGAACATAAAGGGGGGGGGGTATGGTGGCCTCATACCTGTGGGACCAGGGTTCGAGTCTCCACCACAGAGTTTGCGTGTTCTCTCTGTGTAACCCCCCCACCGTCCAAAAACATGTGAAATGGGGTTGCTAAATCCTCTGTGAATGGTCTGTGTGCCCTGCAATGGGTTGGCACCCCATCCTGGGTTTATCCCTGCTGAGATGGGCTCCAGGTTGCTGTGATCCTTGCCCATGTATGGAGAATGGATGGATGGGTGGATGGATGGATCCTTAACGCCTAGACGGCTTCCCCCCACCCCGGCTTTGGGATCTGTGGTGTGCTGTTTACCTAACCATGTCTGAATGGACGCTCTGCGGATGACATCAGCGTCGCTCACTGAGAGGCCCGAAAGCCCGGATGTTGGCAGGAATGTTTCCGGAATGTGGCCGGAATGCTGTCGACTCCTTGAAGCATCTGGTGTAAACTGGATGTATTGCTGTTGCTTTTTGTGGGGGGGATGGGGGTCTTTCATGCCTTTTAGTATAGCTGTTGTTTTTTTGCCCAGGAAATTCGGGTTAGGTACTGTTCTTGAGGGTGCAAGAATCCCAGATCGCTGCCCCTGTTTCTTCCACCTTGTGGTCAGCGGTCTTTTAATTACTGAGCCGTAATTGGTGGTCGTGAACCAATGAGGACGTGCGGTCAGTCACTGGCCTGACCCCTGTCCTGCGCGACCTTTCACCCGCTAATCTCGCTTTGCTGTGAGAGCAGTGCGCCACAGCTGTTGGCTGGGAGGAATGGGGACACCAGGTTGGCCAGTCAGAACCAGAACCAGTAGGTTATGCCCTTTCGTATCATATCGGCCTTTTAAGTTTAACTCCCTACTGCTTGAGACAGGAGACGCCTCACTGAAAACAGGAAGATCAGTGCGTACCACAGGATGGAGGAGCAGCCGGAATGGAAGGTTCCGGCCCTCCTGCGGCTTCCCTCTTCCGTGACAGCTGGGGGGGGGCTGGCCTTCCAGAGGGATGCGATGCGGGTGGGGGGGGGGCATTCAGTTTCTGGGTTTTCCCTGCGATGAGCTGTGAGGAGGGTCGGAGCTTTTGGGGATGCCCTGATTTTGCTGAGTTTCATGTGTCCTTGGGTCAACAAGGGAGGGGCTTGCGCTTCACTTCTTTAACCAATCACAGCCTTCATCGTATGACATCACCACGTTGCTCTGTTTTTTTTTTTCTTCTCATTTTCAAACTCAAGGCTTCCAGCCATCCTGTCATCTGGTCGGGGGCAGTGAGTGCCTCAGCAAGCTACGTGGTGATATCATACAGTGAAGCCTGTGATTGTTTACAGAAGTGTAACTCAAACCTCTCCCTTGTTGATCCAGGGACCTGTCGATATCTGCAAAATCAGGATGTGGAAGTTTCGGAGGCCGAGAGACAAATGGAAATTGTGAAAGAAGCGAAAGACTGGCGTCTGCATCAGACAATCCTGCCCTCATCTTGTGTCATACTGTACGAGTGTGACAACTGATTTTGGCCTAAAGCTTTCCTGACGACCCACCGAATCCAGACCCTGCAGGCATACATGGAAATTCTGGGGCTGATGACAAAATGTCACCTTGGGGGCCTCCTGCTTAATTTTGTACATAATTTTATGTATTCAGGGGCCCCTTTGAAGTGCTGGGCTCCCGGAGTCAGCCTGGGTATTCATGGTCTGCAGGTGGCGCTGTTTGAATGATGGATCACAGGCCAGTAGGAATGCATGCCAAATTAACCTCAGAGGGAACATTTCTGAAATAATAATAAAAAAAAAACTTGCCTGTTTGTTATCTTTGCTACATAGCCTAGTCACCAAGGTGGGACTCGAGTCACCTAATTACTTGAGACTTGACTTGGACTGAAGTCACTGAGAGAAAGACATGGACCCGACCTAGACCTTGTGACTTGAGAAGACTTGAGGTTATAGTCCCCCATCCCCCTCTGGATACCATAGCATTAGTTTTATAATTTCAGTGTACATTAATTCTGTGCTGTCTTCATTTTCATTTTGGCTGAGTGCAAGGTCTCCTGAGGTAGTATCCTGGAAAGATGCATCACCTCTTGCATATACACGTACGTAAAAACTCTTTGAGAACAACCGCGAGTGGACACTTTCTTTTCAACCTATCTCTGCCTATTAAGGGCTTAACCTACAGCGGACTGTGGCGGGTTTTTGCTGCAGCAAGTTTTAATCACTATAGGTAAAAATACTGAGTTAGGTCGGAACATGAAGTTACATGACTCACAACTCCACTTGGACTCGAGTCACAAATTTGATGACCTGTGACTTGACAGAATGATGGAAAGACTTGGACTCGACTTGGACTTGAGGGCAAATGACTCGAGACTTGACTTAGACCATAGTGTTTTGACAAGGCGAGACTTGACTTAGACCGCAGTGTTTTGACAAGGCGAGACTTGTGCCCACCCCTACTACCCACCTCCCCTCCCCCACACGTTTTTTTTTCTTCGTTCCAGTCATCCTCCTGGGTGCCATTAATCCTCCCGTCCATCTCTGGAAGCTGAAAGAAGGCTGATCGATACTCACCTGGCAGGTAGAGCTCTTCTGAAATGACCCAGAGGAGCTGTTCTGCTCTATATTTTACTGCTGATTTTTATCTCACTCTCCACATGATGCCGGTGGCTCTTTCTGTATCTTATTCTCTGAATCCCCTCTCTGCCTCTGCCTTCAAGTAAGATTGTGGGACCCCTCCCCCGCCTGGAATAGCGCCCCCTTCAGACAGAAGGCAAGTTTCAATTATTAGCCCCTGCTGTTATCCTGCATCTCTATAAACATTCAGGTGTGATTAACTTTTCAGTATAATTTCTGACTGGTTTCGTGGTGTTTTTTAAACAGCCTAATTAGTCTAACTGTCGGTCCAGTGAAGCAAATAAAAAATCAACTTTATGTTGTAATAATGTAGTCAGCATCCATATTTTAAAGACTCTATCTTTACAATGTTGGCACACAGCATATCCGCAAGCTAACATGTCAAGGAAGGATATGAACTCAGATTTACTGATTTCTAAAGCAAATTGAAGAGCAAATTTCCAAAGCTCACTCAGTCTGTTTTGTTGTGCTTGTGACAAGTCCTCCCGTGACCTAAATGACCTTCCTCGTCAGTATCAGGGGCCAAAACTCACTCAGTCCTCATGTAATCCAAGGCGACATGAACTTTTTTTTAAATTTGCCAAAACTCACTAAGTGCACAGAAATGGTACTTACATGGTGAAATGAGTGAGTTTGGAAACTTCCTCTTCAGTTGGAGTCATGGTGCATCAGTTAACCCATCAGAGCATGATGCAACCCAGTTCTGGCGTCCAAAAGTCCATCTGAAATCAGCTGATGATGCTTGCTTGGTTTCTGCTAAAGTTAGACGTGTCTGCAGATTTAGCTTCCTCGGTGACGGGGCTCCATTTCCACGCCTCGCTTGACGTGTGTTGGCGGCCAGGCTGAATCCATGCATTTGCTTGTTAGCGTGCGGTGTCAGAGCTTCACCCTATATACAGCGGTCGCGCACCCCTTCCCCGCGTCGCCACCTTGTGGCGTGAAGCTGACAGCTTCCAGAGATGTCACCCCACAGGCACTGAGCGGGTGTTAATAAACTGTGCGAGCCACGTCTACCAGGACAGACATCTGAATGATGTTCTTATAAGACTGCGCAGCTCTTCAGACAACGTACAGCGAAGGCAGTGATCATATATAAAAGTCATAGTTGAAATAAGGACATCATAAGATATAATATTACGGCCAAGTGTACGTCTCCCTGGCGGCTGATGGCGTCTCGAGTGTGATGATGATCTACGTCTCGTCGGGACCCGCAGGGAAACGGGAACATCTTCACCCGCATAATCAGCCTTGACGGCCTGGCGTTCAGCGCCCATCTCTCTCCGCTACATCCTAGTGTATCCAGACAGCTCCAGAGCGGCTATTGAGATTGAAAAGCGCCCGGGGAGCGTTTAGTAATGACGGAAAGTCTCTCCTTCCATTCACATAATAGGAAAAAATTAAATTAAAAATAAAAT
Organism: Hippopotamyrus pictus; assembly: GCA_026781145.1. Taxonomy (NCBI): domain Eukaryota; kingdom Metazoa; phylum Chordata; class Actinopteri; order Osteoglossiformes; family Mormyridae; genus Hippopotamyrus; species Hippopotamyrus pictus. The sequence goes on along the minus strand of JAODLC010000052.1, from coordinate 4,337,446 downwards.
CGCGAGTTATGGGAAAAGAGTGACGCCAAGACTTAAGTGATAATTAATAAAACACAGAACCAATATTTGGCACCATTGTCTAGGCTACATTGTTTCATTTTTACATTGTAAGTTGTTCTCCGCCTTGCGCCGAGACCCCTCGCGACCTTGAAAAGGACAAGCGATGACAGAAAAAGTATGGATGGAAGAATGGATGGAAGCGGTTCATTTTCAATTGACGATCACCGTGGTAGTGCTCAGCTTTTCATCATTTTGATTAATTTACCGTAACGATTGTTTTGTGTATATTCAGTAAGCGGACACAGTCATCTAAAAATATACTTATCTGAAGCATATCCCATTTACGACACGTTTTGTGCCTGAAATGCTTTGCGGCTATCTGATCACCATCCATTTCTTTGCGCAGTTTATTTTACGTCACTGCTGAGTGCATGCATTTTTTTCGCATAATTTTTGGATGGATGCCTGAATATATTTTCTTGTAATTGTGTTGTGATAATAATGAAAATACAATGCAATGCTGTAGATATGTAAAAAACACGAATGTGCCCTCAAGAGATTAATGATATTGCAGGGCTGCAATTTAGAATTTTTGTCATTCCAAACAACGTCTGAGAGGTGATTTATTGTAAGGCTGGTTTAGAGTTTATTTGTGAGTAATTCACCTTTGGGGTCCAAGCTGAATTCAGAGAATATGATTCATTTAGTCTGCCGCAGATTTGACATTTGGGACATTATAGGTGTCATTAATATTAAAAAAGTCTGACAGACTTGTAAGTTTCAACATTGGAATATCAATATGTTTTTTTATAACTTATTGTACAGTTCATATCGTTCCTTGACATGTTAGCTTACGGATATGCTATGTGTGCCAACACTGTAAAGATAGAGTCTTTAAAATATGGATGCTGACTACATTTTTCCAACATAATGTTGATTTTTAATTTGCTTCACTGGACCTACAACGAATACCTGTCGTTGCACAGACCTGAAGAGAATTTCATGCAGAATTCGAAACGACAGGTTAGACTGTGTATATGCAATAATCTACCTTTGAAATGTGGAGGTTGTGCACCTTATTCCAGCTTAAGGTTGATATTTAATTTACTTCTCTGGACCTGCAGTCCAACTTTCTGTCTTTGGATGATGAGGAGGATCTCATCCAGAACTAGGAATGCCAGGTTTATGTGTGCCGTGTTTTCCCAGCGTGGGCAGAGAGTGCAAGAAGAAGGAGTCCTTGATGATTTTTCAGGCAGTATCACTGACAGCCATGAAAGAAATGTTCCCATTACTGGCGAGGCTTCGTATGAAATAAGCCCATGCGAAATCAGCGAACAGAGGGGAATGAATTGAAGTATTTGAAAAACACCCCCCACCGGCCCTTAAGGAACCATTATCGGTCAGCTGTTTCTGATTCTTTTCCCCCCGTGGAGAAAACTGCTCGTTAAACTTAAGACAGAGAGCCACAAACTGACAGAAAGGCTAGCAGTGCTGAACAAAAATATATGGGAAGAGAATTATATAACGGAGTGAAGTCGAGCTGCACGGTACTGAAATTCCCAATATGTCCTACAGTCCGTTTTTTTTTTTAGCTAAGATTTCTGACAACTTTCATTCTTCTCAAACTATGTGTACCGTGATGTGTCACATGACTAGCCCGGCCTTGCGGCAGCTGATTGACAACTGTGAAAAATTTGCTCTCCTTTATATATCCATTAGGTTTCGCTGCGTTACTCCTCTGGCCAGGCGGACTGGATGAAAGCGATAGTTATTCACACGACAACCATGCTGGCTCCTCTGGCGGTCCGACACACTCGGGTCTTGCTCGCTTGGATCGAATGACAGTCGGGCACCTTTGAAGTCAGTGTGCAATGGGGTGACCCTGTGAGGTAATCCCGATAGCAAATTTTAATCGGGCAGTCCGGGGAAAACGCAATCATGGCTATAGCTGTGGCAAATGAGTCCCATAAATGTTGTTCCCCTGCACTCTTACCTACTCCGAAGGCCCCCACCTATCTGTTGGGTGGCCATTACACCGGCTACTTAACATCAGCAGCGATGACATTTCCCAAATAATAACTCCAGTGTAACAATTAATAGTTTTAGGGTATCAAGTCTGAAATACTTCAAAAAGCATAACCTATCAGGTAATTTTACGTATTTTTGGTAGAATTGGTCCTTTCCGGGGTGCAGGTACTGGATAGGGGTAAGTTTGCCCCCAGTATTTAATTTGACTTCACCCCCCCCCCAAAAAAAAAATAAAAAATAAAACAGACTGTTACATTTAAAATATTAAGTTTACCCTTCCAATATAAAATGCCCTTCTATACACTAAAGAAACAAGCCAACATTACATCTTTGCATGTGAATTTCTGTGTATGTGTGCATACAGTGCATTTTCGTTTAGTACTTGATATTTAAATGCACAACCGTGTGTTTATTCTTAAAGTTTACTATCTGATAATATATTAATTTTCCTTTTTGTTTTCATAATGGGTGGAAACCTATACCTAATATATAATTAGAGGCAGCACGCGAAACTATTATTAAAATGAGGCTACTATTATTAATGAATTTAATATGGGGGGGCGGGACGTGTGATCAGAACTGTATACATTTAGCTTGACAGCGCTCTCCGTTCAGTGCGGAACACGAGAATATCGCCGGTTCCATTTACCCAGCATTTCACACATCCGCGGCTCTTTTATTCCCCATCCGACGACAGGAATGTAGACAGCGGAAGGCCATGGAGACAATTAACCTCCGGTTACGGCGTCGTGCCCCGAGCGGGAGGGCTGGGCGCCTGGTGCTGGGGCGTTCTGGAGCATCTGGGGCAATCTGCCGGAACCGGGGGACCTAAGTAAGCTGTGAAGGAGATGAATCACTCCGGAGGAGAGCCTCTACGGCGTCACGGCCGAGCCGGTGTTCTGCTCGGAAGATGGTGGGAATCGAGCCGCGGTGGAGCGTGCAGAGAATCGAGTCACGTATTCATTCATTCGAAACTAAGCCAGCAGCCCGGCATCAGTCTGCTTCCCAGTGTTTTAACCGCCATTAGAAACCAGTTGATTGGATACATTTTGACTGGCGCAATACAGTTGGATTCGTTTTGTGTTAACTGCACAAACCAAGCGTTTGTGTGGAGCCCTCAAGGCTTGGAGGCCCCCTGTTGGCGCTGGGAGACGGGGGGGGGGGCAGTGACTTTTTGAGGGGTTTCAAAAGCAATAAATAATATAATAAATATGGCTAACACCTATAGCTAGTACTGGGTGAACTCACTTTTCTCTCCAGAGCTGCGTTAAGTTACTAATGCACTTTGATATCGTTTTTATGAACAGATGGGATTTATTTGCTGTTCCCAAAAAATCCATTTAACTTAATCATTTTGCATTCACTCCTAAATAATTCTAAAATAAACACATTTTCAAAACATGCAGTTTTCTCCATTTCCTCTTTTCTTACGAAAATCCCATAGTTTAAAGGCTACTGAAAGATGAAAGCCTAACTTGGTATAAAAGTATTTTTTTTTTCCTTCATAATCCTTATGTCCAAATATTAAACGATCTACAGCGTTTGATTTAAAAGAATTTCTTTATAATCCACGAGTAGCCTTAATTGTCAGATGTCTGATGCTTTAAATTGAATGCCTGATGGGTTTCACAGTGCCGGCACTGCACAGTGTTGGGATTAGAGATGTGGACCACAGGGTGTTTGCGTTTATCGAAAATGAGCCGTGTAAACAGTGTACTCAATTCCCTGGTCTGTAATTGCTTTCTAATATGTTCTGTCATGCGTTGTTTAGCTTCCTGATCTTCTGTATGCGGAAATTTAGCTGGTCCTTAAAGTTCATTACCGTTTGCTCCTCTGCAAATTGTCTAAGTGTTTTTCTTTTTTGTTTTATTACTCACGTTTGAAAACTGGCAACTTAGATGTTAAGCATTTTGTTTCATAGTGTACCTGGAGATGCAGGGTATAAAAAATACGGGTCATAATTAGTTTGGGGATTCATTTTAACTGACATGTGTGTTGTCGGTCACTGCATTGATTCCGACGTTCACGGCAGAGAAACGAAGTCTTTTGCCACACTGATGTAAAGACCTAACCTACAGACTCTGGAAATATAAAATATAAAATATTCCCGCAGTACGTGTCAGAAGCGAACGTGTCAATGAGCGATTCCGCACAAAATCTTGTAGTCAAACACACTGAAAAGGAACTGATAGAGTGAAAAGAATCATGTTTTCCATCTGTAGCCGAGATCATTTCCAGCTGACTGAGGGAGCTGAGCTGTTTGTCATTGATATCTCTTGCAAAAAAGTCTTTTGGGATGAAAGCCTTGATACGATGAAATATTCTGCCCTGTCATATCAGAAAAACTTCAAAAAGATTCGATTTAAAATCCAACAATATGTCAAGTTATTATTTTCTATGCCCCTGTGATATTGATGGCTCCTTTGTCCTCTTGGGCTCTGGGTATTTATTTGATTTAACTTTGAATCAGTAAATGTTGAATCAGAAGCGAGCTGGAGGAATCTTTTAGCCAGATGGCGTAAGATGATATATCCCAACGGCGGGCTAACCTAAGATCACAGCTGATCGTGGGTAATGGAAGATAATCGGCAATCTGCTAGATAGTTAATCCTTTTGTGCATGCTGTTCAAACTTGTCAGCAGTAGATGTAAGGGCTGTTTTAAGTAAATACACTATATGGACAAACGTATTGGGACACCTGGCCATTACATCTACAGGAACTTTTATTACGTCACATTCTAAATCCACAGGTATCAATATGGAGTTGGTCCCCCTTTGCAGCTATAACAGCTGCCACTCTTCTGGGGAGGCTTTCCACAAGATTCTGGAGTGTGTCTGTGAATTTC
>JAODLC010000052.1:4316675-4331343 GCA_026781145.1 Hippopotamyrus pictus | reverse complement strand
ATGGGGGTGTGGGGGGGGGGGGGTAATCGTGCCCGGGCATGGTACTCTAAGAGGTTGGTGACCAGTGGGGTTGTGGAGATGAATGACAAGCCTCACCTGTACTCCCTTGGGGGAGGGAACTAGGTCAGTACTGAATATGAAATCTGTTAGGCCTGGTAGTGCTGTCACTAAGACACCTATGAAGTGCTGCTATGAATTGTGCTTCAAAATTCATCATGAGTGTTTTTTTTTTTATTCCTGTTGTCAAAATGTGGACAGTTTCATAACTTTTAATAGTTTTTGTTTTCATTTATATTGATATTTTTAAAAGTAAAACATCTCAAGACTTTTGTATGCACGTCTAAGTGGTAGAAACCGTCTAAAAACTCTAGACGTGTTTCTCAATAGTTCATCCATGAAAGGGTTAAATCTTATTAGCTAACAAGAGTCCTGTAACTAAACAGATTTAAAAGCTTTAGGGAATATGTGTGTATGTTTATCTTTATTGATACAACAATATGCAAATTTCCTTCATGAATATTTAGAATTTTATGTCTTGTGGAAGCATTAACTTGCCATGTGGTGTTTGACACTTTCTGCTATGATTCATACGCACATATAATCACCAAGGATCCAGACAAAGGAAACAAAGACTTATTATCACCTAGAGGCTCTCCATCTCTGCTTCTGTTTCAGGCTTTGTCAAAGCAGCACACCGAATAATAAATGCTTTTTCCGCCTCTCTGGCTTTTCAGAGTGCTGTTTTTTTTTCCCCTTTGGGCTGGAAAATAAATGGTGAAATCCCACCCATCCATTCACTTCTAATAAATACTCACTAAGTCAGGCTGCGCAGAGCCTCGAACGGGGCGCCTAGGAGGTGAGGCGGAGTAGCCGGCAAACGGGATGCCGGTCGCCGTGGAAACGACTCGCGGCTCTAAATCGACTGACCCACAGGACAATTCGCATGACTTATGCTCTGTTGTTGTGAACGTGCAAGAGCGAGACCCTGTGCGGCTGCCCAGTCTCTGTGAAGTACACAGACGTCAGATAATTTATTCAGCCAATGAAAAACAGTAGAGCCCATGTTCGCGGCCCTGATTCGTCGTTTTGCTCCAGTGCTGGAGCCGAACCTAAAATAAGAACCGGGACAGCAGTGGTAACGTGAGAAGTGTGAGAAGGACGGATGTAACTCTCATGGGCCGTTTTAGGGATCTAACTGCACCTTGGAACTGATGATGAATTTTCTGTGCTGTCGGCGAGAATTCATCTGGTTCAAAAGCTTCTTTGTGATTGGCTGCAGGCACGGGTGACATTACTGAATGGCTTCCACATCTGATTCCAGCCAATCCTGGGTGGCTGATGTGCTTCCTGATTTATATACGCATAGTCACCGACACCGACAGAGCCATGGTGATTGGATAGCGGTACCAAAGGGACACGCCCACTTTGAGTCTATAAATCTTTTTATGCATTCCCGTTCAGATAAATCTTTCGACTTGGATAAATGCTCCATCTGCCATTGGATAATTCTGCATGTCTTTTACGATGTATCTAAATTATTTCTGTCTTGCATTCTATTCTGGAGGATAAAGGGGATATTAGAATTTTGCTGAGTCATCTCCCAATTCCCTGAATTTGTGTTACTTTGCAAGTATCAGCTATTTCCTTGTTTTTGACAGAGCAAGTTTACGTTAGGCCATTAGGCTAGGGTGACCAGATAATCCATGTCAGGGACGAAATGAGCCAGGACAGGATTTGTAAATTACCATTTCAGTTAAAAGGACCCGGATTTCACTTAAGCACTGAGTTCTTGCTGTGTGCTGGTTGGTCAGTCTCCTATAATCAGAGGTAGAAAGTTCAGGTCCCGGCAGTATAAATCCAGACCAAGATTTAGTTTCACCCACCCACATGAGTACTCTGTGAATGTGACTCATAAAGCTCAACTGGTTAGTATCTTGGGCTGGTAAACCTAAGCTTTACCACTACATGTGCCACTAATGTTAATGTGGAAACAAACCAGTCAAAGCACAGGAGGAACTGAACTAATTAGCCAAACACAGGAGCCTTTGGGTTTTAGGGTAGTGTGTAAAACCTGAAGTAGCTCAAAGTATCTTCCCGGACACGGACTGTCTCGCCATCCTGCTTTCCTTTCGGCGTGTTTAAGCATCTGACCGAGTGTCGGGCTCATTTTGCCTTCCAGCCTCATTTTTCACGGAGTATTAAGCAGCCATGAGACCATGCGTGTACCATGATGAGCGGGGCCACTTTGGGCACAGACCCCATTGTGACCAGTATGCCCAGAGTAAACCCGAGGCAGTAAGCCCGGTTAGCAGTATTTCCAAAAGGCCTAGCACGCATTATTTGTGCCAATGCTGGCACGTCTGAGAAATGGCCTGGATGATCTGGGTAGGGTCTTCACTCCGTACTTAGAGGGCCACAGTGGTACGTGGCCTGGCTGGCCTTGGGTTATGAAGTCATCTCCTGGCATCCTTCTCTCGTCGTCGTGCCCACGGGCCTGACAGATGGCGAGGGTGAACAGTGTGTTTTTTTTTTTTTTTCTTTTCCAAGTTACGCCGTGCCTTTAAATTGAGTATGCCGGTCGGGTTATGCGCATTCATGTTCAGGGGTGCTCTTCTTGGCTCCGCCCCTCTCAGCAGCGATGTGGGAGAGTGGTGCATTAGAATGTGGTCAAAGCAGGCGCCTGTTTTCTAATTCACCTGCGGAGCGTCAGCAGATGCGTTCGACCCCCTCACCTCCCCCTGGGCCGACAGCTTTCGCACCCGCAGTGTGCTGCCAGCCCTGACCGTTACGTTGCTGCTCCCCCTGACCACGGCATTACTGCTAATTCTGACCGACATTACTGCCGACCCTGACGGTCATATTACCCCTTAGCCTGACTGTTACCGTAATGCTAATGCTAGCTGCTACATTGCCCCTGACTATGAATGTTACAGCACCGCTAACTCCAACCGTTTACCGTGATCACATGTGCCCTTAAAAGATTTGCGTATTTATGATGCTGATTTGACATTTCTGCACCTCAGCAAGTTTCGGCAATAGAACAGCCTGAGAAGGAAGACCCTGTCGCAAGGGTTCTGCCTCGTACTGATTACACGAGAATGCTCCTCATTCATTATTTATGATTCCTTATAGCCTTGTACTTGGTAAAACAATTGAAGAAACAGTGTTATTTGTGAATAAAGAATTATTTATGAGCAGGGACTGTTATTTTTAGAGTATGTGCTTCAGAGGTGACAGAACAAAATATCTACAGATTTTCTTTTTCGTGGAATTTTTGACTGAAATGCTTAGAATGCAAATGATGGCGCCCTATGGTGGTCGCCTATGGTGTGTAACAGGTTGACCGGCACTCAGTACTTGAGGCTGGTGGTACGTTAGTGTTTATGCAGGCGCCTCAGTGAGTAGCCTCATGGTGCCACATCTCTCAGCTTCGTGGTGTGATTCCCGCCCCTGCCCTGTATGTGTAGCCCTGAGAATTTCCCACAATGCACAGGGGCATGGTTGAGGTGTGTCACTTCCTTTCAGATTCCCATAGTGTGTCAGAATGTGCCCTGTCATGGTCTGGCCTGCTATCCAGGGTAAGCTTTGTGCCTCCTGGGATAAGATCCAGGCTCACTGTGACTCATTATTGGATATGTCGTTATGGATGGATACGTTTCTTGGAATCAAATTAGTTTTTTTTATCATCACTGATCTTAAAAGCAGGCCGCAAGGCAGGCGAATGCTGACTAATTCTCGTGGTCTCTAATTACATCCCCTGGGTAGCTCTTCTGAACATCGGCCTAGCTTTGGATGACGGGGGCCCCTGTGGCTCTTTCTGCATCCTCTTGGTGTCAATGGCACGCTGAGGTCATGACCTTCGTTGGCACTATTAATTCCGGCAGGGTGATTGATAGACTTTGGGTCCCTGGGAGCTGACTGGACAGTGAATGACCCCTGAGGTACCGCAGTAAAACCAGGCATTTTATTTTTATTTACTGCTGTAACTAGACTTCCATGCGGTCGATAGTGATGTTTAAAACCCGCCATCTCATGCCCGCAGCTGCCGCTGGCCCTGGGGAAAAGGAAACAAGTTTGTTTTTTTTTTCTCCTTAATTTGATTGAGACCCAACAAAGCTCATCACAGGCCACAGCTGCTAAAACCGTCTGTTGCTAGGTTACGGCATATCACTTATCTTCTCCGCTGTCATAACGCCGCTTTGTTTCAAAGTCCGCCTCTATAGATGCCCCGTCAAGTTCAGATCCGGGACGCTGATTGAATCACTTTTGGGAAGAACCATTACAAGAGTGAGTTGGGATTTTTTCTACGGGGGCTGTGGGTTTATTAATATACTGACAAAGTTGGCGGGTCTGTTTTGGGACGCCAAGCTAAGACACAGGAATTAACTGTGCTGAGAGGCTGTGCTGAATGCCTGGTCTACCTTCCAGGTGTCATTTCTTGCTGTGTTCTCCTCTGCTCTTGTCTGTTCCAGGCTTCCTTCCAGCTGCAAACACGATTACCCAACGTGTCGTTCTCCCCCCATCCAGCAATATTATGCTCACAGCTGAGGCCTTTCGCTAATTCAGCTGGCAGATTTTTCGGTCCAATTTTAGTTTCCTGTAGGGCTGCTGTACACCAGGATAGCTGTGTCGGAATTCAGGGGCTGCATCCTTCGAAGAACGCAGCCCGCAAAAGCTGTGTCTCGGTAAACCGTGTCCTGGTCTGAAGGTCAAACGGAAAGCGTCGTGAAATGGGGTGATCTGGCCATCACCAGCCTTTACCCTTGAGTCTCAAAACGCTGCTCCTATCACCTAGCTGGGACGAACCCACTTTACCGCTGTGCAATGCATCATGGGATATGTTAGGCTGTGAAGGATCCATCGGGTGGATCCTTTGTGACTCGGCAAAAGATGGATGCATTTCTAGGCCACATTTGAAGGAGCCTTCGAGATGGGACAGGCTTGTCGCACCGCTGTGACGCATTCGCTCTTCCGATGCAGCCCCTGAAGTCAGACACAGCCAATGCCTGATTACAAAGTAGGGGTGGTTCTAGCATTTTTTATGGTGGGGAGAGGCCAACCTTATCATTAGCCCATGACATGTTTTGCATCGATAAGTGATGAGGGATTGGGCCAATCACCTTCCATCTCCAGTCAGCATCCCTGTGGCCTCGCCCCTGTATGGGCCCCTGCTTCCATTCCTGGCTTTGACTCGCCATGATGGGGATCCGTCACCAGGGAGTCATTATAGACAAACGCTTCCAAAGATGAGTCATTGTCTGATTCAGTGTTTGAATCCTCAGGGGAATGAGGTATTGAATGTAGTTCTGTTGGTCTTGGTGACAGACGGGGGTGCAGATTATGGAGGGTGGCCCCCCTCAGGTTTGGGTCAACTGTCCCAAACGGGAGATTTCTGCAGAGCCACAGAGCTGAACAGGACTGATCGACTCACACCAATCACATTGGGCAGACCCAGACTTATTAGTTATTTGAGTGAGTGTCCTTTCATTTCTCATTATCTGACCCCAGGATGTTTGTTTGTTTGTTTGTTTGTTTGTTTCTTTCTTTCTTTCTTTCTTTCTTTCTTTCTTTCTTTCTTTCACACATGCATGTCAAGCTTCTTGGGGCAACACTGTTGTGAAAGGCACTATATAGAAATAAAATGAATTGAGTTGAAGCCCCTTAGCACTGCTGTGAGCTCATTGTGCCATGCGTAAACGTACTAGGGTATGAGGAGGTCCAGTCTTTGTGTACACCGACCGTGTCACGCTGCCTTATGCGAGGACCGTGCAGCGACTCGGAAGCCCGGTGATGGCGTCCAGATGGCGTCACCGAATCTGGCCCTCGATTCCGTTCGGCCTGCAATTAGGTCTGAATTGATGACGGCTCGGGTGAGCAGCCGTCTGGGGGCGGGGAGACCTTGCACGGAGGCGTGCTCATGCCCCAGCGTTCCTGGGGATGAATGCTCTCCACTCTGCTCCTAATTGGCAGAAGCCAGCTGCCGCCCCCCCCCCCCCCCCCCCCCCGGAAGCCGGTCTGAAGCGGTTGTGCCGCGCTCTGGGGTCACTGCGGGGCGATCGCTGCGCCGATAGCAATTAGCGGTATGTGCCTCGGTACCTTCCAGAGGAACGGACTTCACGAGAACGTCTGCGTCTCCTTTTCCGGCTATTCATTATAATTATCTGTGTTTGTTGCATTTTCAGGAAGGCTCTGGGGATTAAGAGTAAGCAGATGAGATGGCGGAGGGCTTAGTCACAGGTTGGTAAGGTCTCACCACGAGTCAGTGATTGAGCAGCTTCTGCGGGGTACACTGTCGCCGGTTATTACATTACCGGCCAGCAGATGGCAGCAGTGCTGCATGCTTCTGGCTGGTGGTACGACCTCAGGGTTGCAGTGGGCAGGCACGGGCCCAGCGGCGCCTTCCAACAAGCCACGGGAGCGGTCCCGAAAGCTTACCGCATTCCTGGGGGCAACGGGCGCCCACGCGGCACGTTTTTGAACTGACATATCAGAAACCCGACTTTAAAAGGAGTCTCTGATCCTCCACCAATGAAATCTTGACAGCGATTCGATGAGGATGGTGTCTCTTCGCCTTCTCCGTTTGATTCCCTCAATCTCGTAATGGCCTAAAAACCCGGACTGTCCGAGTACTTTGTCCTCCTTTTCGCAGCCGTGCTAATTAATGCGCCCAACCCACCTTAGGGAGTGGGTTACTTTGCAATTGAAATGCGGTCATATTTTTAAGTGAAGGTGCCATCGCCGTGGGGGGGGGCGGCGGGTGGTTGTGGAAAATGCAGTGGCCATATTTACCACCAGTGAAACTGTGCATTTGCATAGGGCCCCTGAGGTTTGTGGGCCCCCTGTTGGCCACAGACAGTCACTACATTAAACATCAAATAAGCTACTTGCTGGAGCAGCATGTTCTGCTAACCAGATAGCTAGGTAGATGTACTTGGTAGATATTTATTTAGTCTGTGAAACATCTAAGGCTGGATGAGGAGAGGGGGAACCACAAACCTGCCCCTAGGGCGCATGGCAGATATGAGATGATGATAGAAGGACAAGGGTGAGCTTGTAGGTTGATGGGAGTTGACAGCCTCTGTGGAGAAGTTTCTGCGGGGCCAAAGATGTTTGGAGTGAGGTTTCTCCCCGGAGGAACCTGTGGACCTTGTATCACCTGCTCACCACCTCCATTCCATTACAGGCCTTTATAACATGTCCAGACCTGCACCGCTGCGAGATGGCCTCAGGGAAGACGGATGTAGATTGATGTCCCAGGTCAGCCAGCCGGGTTCTCTGCAATACCCCCCCCCCCCCGCTTGCTATTGGTGGAGAGTGCCGGCTATCATCCAGAGACACTGCCTCTGAGTATGACTATTTTAATGCCTCACGTTATTAAAAATGAACGCGAGAGACCCCGAAATGCTCATGAACATGTGACTGGCATCCAAACGGCTGCGTCTTATTATGAAACACAACATGGGAACGCAGTCGTTTTCGAACAAATGATAAGAATCCTATCAATTCGGTAGGTTGTTGTTTTCAGCCGGCTTCTGATATTTAACAGGAATTAATGGGGATATGCGATGGAGATCCTGCACTTTCAGCAAATTTGATTGCATATTGCCAGGTCAGTTTGGTGCATTTTCAGTATAGTTTCAGGTTGCTAGGTGTTTTGGCAATTTTTTGGACATTTTCCTCAACCGAGCTGTCGCCATGGTTTTCGGGGGGAAGCGACAACTTGCAGAGCTTAAACGTATTTACGGCCTGCCACACAAATACGGAACCTACTGGAGATTAGGGGACGCGTGATAAGGCCCCGCTTCCATTCTCGGGTCTTGTTAGGTCCGTCCACCAGGGGGCGATCTCGCCTTGGCTCGATGATGTACTGAGCTTCACCTAAGTCCTGCCACCCACCTTACTGGGAGGTGGAATGGATGGGCGGCAGTGGCCTTGACTTCCTTTTTATTCTTTAATTCTTTTTGCTGCTACCTCGACGTGGCGTGAGGTGTCGCGACTTTAAGGGGGTGGGGGCATAAGCAGTTATGATCGCATAATAAACCAAAGAATCCTATTTCCCATCCTGGGAGGAGAGTGAGCGGGTTTTATCAGGAACTTCAAAGTCAGACGGAGATTACATGGCGGCCCATGTGCGCCGGCTGAATGATCGCCGCCGTAATTGGCCAAGTTTAGTTCAGCAGCCTAGCAGCCTGAATCCCATCTGGTTTGATATTTGATTCAGGCTCATATGCGGCACTTTAACAAGCACTAGAGAAAGGCAGGAAAGGTCACTGAGCCTGTCGAAAAGTTTTTTTCTTCCTCCTCTCCTTCCCTCTTTTCGACTACGAATCCCGGTTGTGCTGCTGTAAGCCACCCGAACACGACCGCGGGCTGTACGAGACGTGACATTAATAGTGGAGTTTTTTTTTCTTAATTAGGTGCCCGGGCTGTGGAAACCCACCGAGGAAGAAATAGCACAAAGAGACAAGAATGTGGGGTTCTTGGGGGAATCGTACTGGGGAGGATCCTAGCAGGCGTGGGGCTATGGATGCATAGGGGCAGCTGGAAGTTGATTAGCCCCTGGAGAGCCCACTCCCCTGTCACTCACCAATTCGAAACACGTCATTGGCTAATGATAAGGTTGGCCCCACTGTATGAATTATAGTCCCTCTTATGCCACTGGATCTCCATCTCGCCCCACCCGCAAGTTCTTCCGTGGTTGGATTTCGAGTGAGTTACGTGCAGCGAGACACGCGTAGCCACGCCGGTCATTGGTTGCCCTGTGAGGTACGAAGGGTGCAGCTTGCTCTGGGCGTGCTGTAAGGAATATAGAAATAAGGGAGGTGGTGGCCATGTTTAGAACGCAGAAATAACAAAAGTCAGCGGAGAAGGCTTTCTCGACTCGGGTGCGTCAGGCACGCTAAGCCGCACGCAGCTCGTGCTCGACCGTAAAGATCTGTAACGTCGCGTCCACACTCAGCATGCGGGTGCTTCTGTTACCTTAGCAGTTCCTGTGGAGCTGCTGGAACGTTCTGTCTTTGTATACTAGCGGCTTGTATGTATGAAAGCAAATTGCCCGGATAACAGGAAGCAGGGATACATGAGTCCCACCGGGGGGTGATGAAAGATTTTTGGCTAATAATTATATATATTATAATTACAAGACATTTCATATAAGAGCCATCTTGGTGTATAAATGTCCTTGGAGGACAAAGAGCCATCTTGGTGTATAAATGTCCTTGGTGGTCAAAGAACCATCTTGGTGTATAAATGTGCTTGGTGGACAAAGAACCATCTTGGTGTATAAATGTCCTTGGAGGACAAAGAGCCATCTTGGTGTATAGATGTCCTTGGTGGTCAAAGAACCATCTTGGTGTATAAATGTCCTTGGTGGACAAAGAGCCATCTTGGTGTATAAATGTGCTTGGTGGACAAAGAACCATCTTGGTGTATAAATGTCCTTGGAGGACAAAGAGCCATCTTGGTGTATAGATGTCCTTGGTGGTCAAAGAACCATCTTGGTGTATAAATGTCCTTGGTGGACAAAGATCCATCTTGGTGTATAGATGTCCTTGGTGGTCAAAGAGCCATCTTGGTGTATAGATGTCCTTGGTGGACAAAGATCCATCTTGGTGTATAGATGTCCTTGGTGGTCAAAGAACCATCTTGGTGTATAAATGTGCTTGGTGGACAAAGAACCATCTTGGTGTATAAATGTCCTTGGAGGACAAAGAGCCATCTTGGTGTATAGATGTCCTTGGTGGTCAAAGAACCATCTTGGTGTATAAATGTCCTTGGTGGACAAAGAGCCATCTTGGTGTATAGATGTCCTTGGTGGTCAAAGAGCCATCTTAGTGTATAGATGTCCTAAGTGGACAAAGTGGGAGATGTTGGCCATTGTGCTTCTAGGCCTAAACCTTCCAGGTTCCGATTTCCACTCCCCTGCACGGTGGTCCTGCTGTGTGTAAACACAGAAATCAACTCAGCAGGGGGAAATGCAACGGAGACGTGGGGTGAACAATCTGGGAAGCCGCCGACGTGTAAATCAAATCCGCCACAACGCTTCCGCTGCCAAACTCCCGGGATTTCTTACTCTTTCGTGAAAAGAACAGCTGCTCCAAACGGAAGCGTAAAAGGTGATTTAAATGCAGCCTCAATTTCAATTGTCAGTCCAATTGAAAGTAACTCGGAGAATAACACTGAGAAGTTTGGAAAAACACGAGCCATCGAGCTTAACTTAAGAATGCCATTGCTTTCTGAGTTTCCTAAGACCCATTAAATTAACCGGACACGCCGTACAGATAAAGGTTCCCACGTGAAAGTCCCGTGTTTGTTAAGCAGGTTCGACTGAGGAGAAATTGATAGACTTTGAGGGCTTCTCCTGATCTCCTGAATGGAAGAAAGCTTTGAAATGTAAATGGGCTTTTGGACCTCAGTCCCACCTACGCCCTTCTGTGCTTAGCATTCCTTCCCACACCTTGATCACACCGGGGTCATGTGCTGGCAGGCGTGAGGCCTCATCACAGGATCGACAGTCACGGTGCGAGGCGAGGGGTTCCCCCGGGGGCTGTTGAGCTGTCTGTCAGCACCACACGTCAGTGGCGAGGAGGGCGAGGCGGCGGAGGACCCGATGCAGAAGGTGGCGACTAAGCTGATAGTGATAGCTTGTGTGCGTCTGTTTTTACCCAGCATTCTCTGAACCTAGATTCAGATGTGGCGGCCGTTGTGTTGACGTCAAATCAATATAGCCTCTCGCCACCCTTCGCCTTCCTCTGATATTTAGCCTAGTTTGTCATTATTGACCCCCTCCCCCCAGAGAATCAGGAGCTACAAAAAAAAAATCACATTGTTTTCCACAGGAGTACCTGTACTAAACCTCTGCTCTTGATGTCTCTCCATTTCCGTCGTTTCATCTTTCCTCCATCTGTGCTCCTGCTGCCACCCCCTCCCCCTTTCAAAAACCTGCCCAGCCCCCCTTACCCTCCTCCCAGCCATAACCTCCTGCAGCAGCAGGATGCTGTTCTGCTTGGTTCCCTGGTGGGGAGCGGGGGCGTGCGGCAACAGACTCATACGAGACGTGAATGTGACGGACAGGACAGGCCAAATGCTGTTACTGTAAAATGCGCGCTGATGCATATAAATGCTTTACTGTACATGCAATTATAAAACATGCGTCAGGATTTCCTGACCCTGGTGGTTTATACACTGTGGATGACAGTTATACGGGGGGGGGGGGGGCGGTCAGCCCTGATAGTGGGCAGCTCTTGTCTTGTCCCTGCGATGTCACCTCTGGGGCAAGATGAAGAACGAGATGACATGATGCCTCTCTTCTCAGCCGGATGATCGTATCGCCCCAAACTGGGAAGGAACTGTGGGTCAGAATGTCCATTTATTGAATAGTTTGGCTTCCATCCCAGTCTCACCAGGAACAGAACAGTAGCTCCGTGAAACCAGTGAAACCGGTGATCCAAAACGAATGTGGCTTTAATTGGTTAATTCATTACAACTAATTGATATTAATTTGTCCGTATGTTATTCAAATGTCAAGTATGCAAGTCCCTTATGGAACAGGGCATTTTTCAGGCATTGTAAGTAATTTTCTGCTTGTTTTCTATTTTATATACTTGCACCATTGTATTTATATGGTATGAGGCCCTAATATTACTCTGCTTATGGATTAACTGGACACAATAAGCTGGGCAGGCAGCATTTGTGTTATATATTCCGGAAGATTCCTAGGAAGAGGACAGGGAAGAGAAAGGAGGTGTGTTCTGATGTGCTGCATTTACCCACGTTGCGCCGTGTATCCCGTGGTCTGGTGGATCACATGGTGTAGCGCAGCTCCAGGAGAGAGAGAGAGAGCTGGACGACGGACTGAACATGAAACACGGACCTGCGGTGACAGATATGGCCGAAGGTCACCGCCAAGGTCACGCGAACCTGGTTGTTCTCATGCTACCACTAGAGGGTGTCGCTAGGGTTGTTTTAGGGGGGCTATAAAGATATGCTGATTTCTTTGAATGGTGATGGTGGATGGGTTAGGCTACACTGTCTGTGATGGGAAGGTCGCTGGGTCGAATCCCAGGTTCGGTCGAGTGATGTCACTGTCGGGCCCCTCAGCGATGCCCTTAACCTGCAATCGCTCCAGGGATCGTTCTGCCCTGTTTCTCAAAATGCCGACGTTGCCTTTGTTGTCCCTTTTCATTAAAATCAGACCCCCCTACTTAAGGGTTAGTTGGTGTTTGGGGTCTGCCCCCTGGGCCACCCTTGCGGCTGCACGGGAGGTACGCAGCGAGCCAAGGTCACCTGACCTTCCTCCTGGGAGAGCCCCTAGCAAGAGCACGCTACGCCCTAGCCGAGCACAGCTTGGAGGTAGGTGGGGGGCGGGGGCAGATGGGTCGAGCCACAAGGTATTACCTCGTCAGGGCGTTCAGTGACACTGGGAATTCGCATCTGGCGTCACTGTCGTGGTCGTCACGGCTGCTTGCGGGCGGTCCAGCCTCGCTCTCCGACGTCCCTGTCGCGTCCGAGCCGATCCTGTGCTCTCCGGATCCCGCCCTGACCCATGACAACAGAGCCGTCATCCGCGGCGATGAGGCCGAACATCCATATGCGGGGCGGCATTTGGAGGGTCATTAAAATGCTGAAGAATCGCGAAGAAAAATCACCTACAGCACCCACGCTGTTTCCCGGATGTGTCAGGAAGCTGTATTTTTGGGGGGGGCACATCTCTGGGATGTGATCAGACCAGAACCGTGAAGGTTTACGGCAGCATGCGTAAGTGGGGGCTCGATCTTGTCAGCACCCCCATCCTTCCTGCGGTTTGGTACTCTCCGGATCACTGCTGCCCCGGCTCTCCCTCATCCCCCCCAAGCCCGTCATCAGATTGTAAACCATACTGGCACAGGATCTGGGGTGCCCGTGTTCAGCGGGGTGTTGAGTGGCTGATCACAGGGTGCCAGTGGCCAAGGTGAGCGGGAACAAGAGCACAAAGCCAGAAGACGTGTGATTGAAACCCCTCCTCACCTCCCTTCAGAGATCTCTGACCTCATAAACCATAGTTTCTCAACTGGTGTGGGTCCCGACCGAGAAGTGGGTCACAAGACCATTTCATTCTGTCACAGGGTGTGTAGTTAAAAAAAAAATAATAAAAATTAAATCTAATGTTGGGGGTTTTTTTGACGGTGCATGCACACATTGTGGTACTGCTACTGCATTTACATTATATTTACTATTACAGTACTATTTTTTTGGAAATAAATTTGATTCAAAATTTGGGCCGTGATCTAACAGCCAAGTGCAAATGTGAGTTCTGAGGCTGTACCAGTTGAGAAGCGCTGTTATAAACAATCTCCTCAGGTGAAAACTATAGGACCTGGTTACCTGATACCTTGAGCAAGTACAAAGTCATTACTCTAACCATGACTGAGGCAACTACAAACTATATGCCATTAGTAATAACAATCTTCCAGCTGTGTCAACATTGAAATGAGTAGTTTGTACAATTACGTACAGTTCATTTTACCTCTGGTCTGCACATGACCAGAGGTGGATAGTTCAGGTCCAGAAAGTACAAATCCTAGCCAAGATTATGTTTCAACGAACGAGTCACAGAGTGCTTAACTCGTTGGTGGAAATAAAATCTTGATTTTTACTTTCGGGACCTGAACTTTCCACCTCTGTTCTAGACAATATTTTACATAGTACTTGGCAGCATTTCGGCGCGTGGGGTACTGTATATAAAAATATGGCACAATATCAGACTCAGCATGCCCTTAAATTGACTGCAGCATGTCCACTTTTCCTCCCCCATTGCCCCTGAGATGGATTCTTCCAGACTGCCCGGAGTGGTGGAGTCTTCATTAGGTTCACTTACAACAGTCACTCCACTGGAATCAGGCATCCTCACCTGAAAACTGCGTGCGGGGGGGAGGAGGAGGGAGGTAGCCTTCCATTTATCTTAGCCTTCCTGAGTATAAGCCTGTCACAATATATTACTGCCATAATCTTATTTGACTATTTACCTCTGTCCTTTTTTTTTGTTGAACAGAGTAATGAAATCTCGTTAAGGTCCTATTACCTCTCTCGTCTAGGGCTGAATTATCAGCGACGAGGCGACATCGGCCCATCACCCTACCCGCGCTTGCATCGCCGGCGTACCAGTATGAAATAATTTATATTTTATACACACATCTCTTCGCGTTCACGGTTCGGGAAATTGGTACAGAGAGTGATGGTTCTTGAGGTTCTCTCCCCCGGCTGAAATGGTAGATGAGAACGACACACTTCCTTTATACAAAGTAAAGAAGGATAGTTTTTTTTTTGTAACTGAGGGAGGATTTCAAGAGGCATAGATTAGTAATTACATAGTAATGAATGGTTATTGTAGTGTTTATTAAATGGCTGGGACCTGATCCAAGACCTTATTTGTTTGCTAATAGGTTTTGATACATTGTTTTTATCTCTTTGAATGAAAGAAAATATTCCAGGTGCTCAGTGTGGAATCACAGTCAGCAGGAAATAAAGGCACTTTATTATCTTTGTTGTTAATGTAGTTATAAACGTGTCAGTGTTATGGTTATCGTGGCCTCATGGCCTCCTGTGTTTTCCGGTGTTCTCTGCATGGAGAGAATCATTTGCGTATTGTCGGCACCTGGTCGATTGTGACAGTCTACTGACGGGAACCTCC
>JAODLC010000052.1:4239096-4280541 GCA_026781145.1 Hippopotamyrus pictus | reverse complement strand
ACTCCTTCAGGCCTGTAGCAGAAGCATCCCAGGTGGCCACATCTGGAAGCTGGGGGAATGAATGCTGAGAGTCTGCAGAGCTGCCATTGAAGTAAAGGGGGCTGTTTTGAAGAGTGTAAAATTAGAAAAATTTCTGAGTTGTTGAGCCCTTCCCTTGGTCATTGCAATATTTGATATGTATTATTTCATTGCCTCGAGGTCTTTGACTATAATGTGCATAATTTAAATGCTAAATGTGATTTGATATGTTTGCATAGTTTTATAAATGACACAGAATGTGATGCAGCAGCACGGCTGCCTCCTGGTTCATGCACATCCCCGCTTCTCATGCTTAAGCGCGGCAGAGTTGTTTGGCGGAATCCCATGATCCTCCGCTGTAATCTCGCAGTCGGGCCGTGTTGACTCTCCGTGGGGCTCTCCTGGGTTTTGAATGACACATCAATGACTGCGGGCCTGTTGGCTGCTCTGAATGCGTGTGCACGGCCTCGCCAGTGAACCCCGGTGTCAAATAAACAGCCCGAAAGCTGAAGTAACCGCAGATAAAACCATCGACCGTGCAGAACCTGCAGTCCCTTCCTCCTATCAAAATAAAGTCTTTATTCCCAGATATACCTGTTGGGAGAATTTTAATATATAAAACACGTCAGCATTTTGTGCGCTGAAGTATTTTGCCTGTATATGTGTGTGTGTGTATGTATGCATATTCGTTTGCTGTGTTTATCCATGAGTCTGAGTGACGTGGAATAAGCAGCTTTCATTCCTGCTCCTAAATGCCCCATTTCGACAGTATTCGTGAGCCTCTGTCGGGTGGATGAGTTGGACTTTAGGCTGAAGGTCTCTCTGGGGCAGCAGGCGCTGTAATGAAGCTTCTGGGCGCCAGTGCTTTGAGTATTTCGTCATTATTTTTGCTTTTAAACGTATGTGTGGCTATACAGGGTCCTTATTTTTAACCTGCACAATCCTAAGATCACCGAATGGCTCCAGTCATCTCCTTGACAGCTGTACTTGTCATTTAGGGATAAGCTGCATCCAAAACTAAGGTCATATATGCAGGGGGGGGGGGACCCTGGACTTAAGTCAATGTTGGGTCCCCTGGGTAGGGAGGAGTAGGGATCTGATCTGTAAAATAGGCCAACCCAGCGAGGGGGGAGTTCTCTGTAAATTGTTCAGAATATTACATGACCCTCTATTATCAAAAAAGGACCGCGGTAAAATTTGCCAGCCGGGGGAGGGGGAGGGGGTCCCCTTGGTAAATCTTGCAGCGGATCAGCGGATCCCCTACCATGATGGCTTTGGGGGGGGTGGATGCCCTGCCCGCCTCTCGTCTCTTCCGCTACTTACGGGGGGGGTCCCTAAAACTGGGGGGCCTTGGGGTACAGCCTGTGTTGGCCCATGCGTAAGTCCGGCTTTGCATATGAGATTAAGCAATACCCACAAAGATGGCATCGGGACTCTCCATGGATCACGGCCTCCTTCCTTGGTCTGGCACCTATTGGAGCTGATGATGAAAACTTCCCAAGCGTGACGGCACAGTCGGCCCCAAAGATGCCCCGCTTGGTAAATGGGAACATTGTTGTGGATCTCCCCTGCTTGATGCACCCTTTACTCCACAGGGGGAAGACATTTTAATATTTCTACCATCCACTGAGGTACGAATTTCATATTCATAGAAAAAAGGCGAACAAACGATATAAGGGAATAAGCTCATGGCCGGTCTCTTTTGTTTTGACCCCTCCCTTGTGGTCACAATGGTTTCCTGCAGTCGGCATTAATACCCGGGTGGAAGGAGCGCCACGGAGACGCTAATGAGGTGTCACTCTGGGGACTGGAATGGGTAACGTCTCGCCAGGCACAGACGGCGCCTCGAGATGCTGCATTCTCACCCCATCTAATGGGCCGCCTTCACTCATTGAAAAGGTCACCCAATGAAGAGGCACAGCAGCACTTAATAAATGCCTTCGCAAGAAGCGGCACTCGAAGTGATATTTCTTTTACAAAGTTCTGAAGTCTTTCTGCATCGCAGGCTGTCACATTAGAACTAGGAGTTTTATACAAATCTCGTCCTTTTAGCGCTTTGTAGCATTTTCATCCTGTGGTGCGCCCCTCCCCATCTCACCCATTCCCAGAATGAAAGCTTCAGCAATAGTTTAGTTGGAGGAATCTCTGGCCCCTCCCCCCCAATGACTAGAAGAGTTTGCACAAGTGATTAGAGGAGTCATTGTTTTCTAGTGAGAAGGTAGGTGCTGCCAACCGGACGCATTGCCAAGGCTCGCTATTCGTTGTCGCCAGGCAGGATTACCCGTCGTCCAAGAGAACGAGGAGCTCATTAAGAGACCGACTCCAAATTGGTCCCACGGCATGAATATCTCAGTCGGAGGATGAAACTGATCCTTAAACAGAAGCTCCCTATTTATCGGTCTGCATCTACCCTGTGGGGAAAATCCTTTGCATTAAAAAGACGTTTTCTCAACTCTAGCGATCCCATAATAAACATTTTAGAAGATATAGTAGCCAAAATGGTGATTATTTATTGCAGTGCAGTACATGATACTGTGTTTTTTGAGTTGCCCCCTCTAGAGGCTGGAAATGGTACTTGGTGGGCGTGAGTCTGACCTCACTTCTCTCTGTTCCTTCACACAATCTCGCCGCAATTTAATTTTATCTCTGCAATCCTAATTTAAATCGGCCTTTTGAACTTCTGCGTGTTACATTTTTTCACCAAGTAAAGTAAATAGTGCTTCAGGCTTGGATGACATTGCCCTGTACACATCATTTTGTTTTGTGGGTTTTGTGTGCAAGACCAATGTTCAGCCACCGCAGCAGATACAAGTTCAATGAAAGAAGCAAGAAATCACCACTGGAGATGACTTGAGCCATTTTGCCTTGTGTATAACCTAAACTCATTATGACTGCCTTGGCTTAGCCTTGGTTGATGAGACGACTGTCTTCTTCTCACAGGAATACGGGTTGTTTTTCTCAGGTGTACATAGAGTTTGGGATCGTTGACAGTTTGCCTCAGTATCCTGAGAGATACTCAGGGTAAAGTCAAGGATCTGGGAAAGAACCTTCTGTTGAACATTTTTCAATTGATGTTTCACATTTGATAACTTCTGTTTTTCAAATCAAACTTAACAGGCTTCCAATGCACAGCTGTGCTTAATGTTTCCTGCCCTGCTTGTTACATTCTTACTCGCATTACTTGGTTTTCCACGTTTTCCACATGATGCCCGGAATACAGTGGCTATCCCTTCATTTTCAAGTCGCTCGTTTAATTCCCGGAGTGCGAACTCGAGCGGAGATGCTAACGCGTTACATTTTACAGTTTACAGTAGCTTCCGCATTCGCTGCTGATTTCAACGGCCATGGTTTTCTGCAGCCTCATCTCAGCCTACACCCAGTGAGCTATGAGGGTGAAGGCTTCACATGGAGAAGATCGACTTCCTTCCGACTATATTATTCTCCCCTCGACCCTGAAGAGGATACTAGACGACGGATGTATAATTGTCTAACCAAGCTCTTGTTCCTCCTTGTGAATAGCACTGTCATTTTGAAGACAGTCTTTGCATGATTGCCAGGGTTATTGAGATCTGCATGCCTCGAAGGTCACACGCTAACTAAAGTAGAAATTTTAGTAACACGTAAGTGTGAACAAATGTTTACAGTCTAGAAAAAAGTACAAATATAGGGTAAAGATTAACCTGCCCCAGATTTACTGGGAAGCTTTTGGCCCTCCCCTATCTGCCCTTGGTGATGATCTCCTAACTTCCAACGACCCTGACCAGGATAAGCAGATGGATGGATGGATATAATGTGTAATTTTATGTTACCACATATATTGGGAGAAAATGCTTTGAAGCATTACACGACATGAAACATGGTATAACATGGAATGTTATATAACATTCAAGGTCGTCTTATCCCTGGGTTCAAGTTTAAGACCAGGATGTTGGAGCTATTGCCTTTGCATTGACATTAAATTTGCCAGCAATACCGACTCCTTTGAACAGCATCTGAACTTTTGTTTGCACACTGTTTGCCTGTGAAACGCTTTGTGACACTTTTTCTTGAAAGGTGCTCTATAGTTAAACTACTTACTGACTTACTGTTTCTTTTAAAATCCTCCTTTTAGAAGCGTACGAGCAGAAGGATTTATTCAGAGTTATGATGCGTTTAGCTTAAGTTGCTAAATTTGCTGGTTTGTGGCTCTTTAATGGTTCTCTGTTTGTCCATCCCTGTTATCTTCTGGAAAACGGCGGCCCATTATCAGTATGGGTCCCCGCTCGGGGGGGGGGGGGGGGGGGGAGGGGAACAGCCCCCAATTAGCAGCGATCTTCTCATCGGCCTCGTCCTGATGAATATTAAAGCATGCATGAATAAGCAATGGCCTCCTTCAGTTTCTGCAGCTTCATGCCAGCTTCTGTGCCGTTGACAGTCAAGGGAGGCACGAAAATATCTACAGCATTCAACTCAGTCCCATCAGCATATCCGTATCCATGGCGACGGAATCTTGGAAGTACGAGTTTTACCCCCCCCCTCCCCATCCACCCCCACCTCCTTCATCTTCTGGTAACCTAGAAACTTGTTTCACTTCTGTTCAGGATGAAACTTTAATGTAATTGTGATGAGACGCGGCGACGTTTTTCGCCCAACTTCCGAGCGTCGCTATGGCGCCGGCGGAGAGCAAATTAAAGACCGGGACCGCCGCTCTTCTGTACAAAACCGCTGGATTCCCTCAAAGCCGTCTGAAGCTCTCCTCTCGGATTTAATCACTGCTCCGCGCCGGAGTTTGATCTCGCTCGAGCCGCCCAAGATGTTTTCCGTTCGGCGTCCTCTGAAGCGGATCTGTGCGGCGCCTCAAAGCCGCATGCGTCTTTCTGCATGAATTATGCATGCTTAATTGAATACGGAATGAAGAGAATTCCTGCCCTTTCTGCTTCTGTTGCATCATCACCTGTAGTCCAGGATCTCCCTTAATTCCAATTACGGGTAGACTCCTGATGAACTTTGGGGACTTTTGAAGGAATATCCCATCTTTTGGTCCCTGTTTCTGTCAGGCGTTTTGCCAGTAATCTCACAACACACTTGCTGGCAAAGATACAGGCAACACAATGACTCTGTACAACTTTCAAAATTCCTTTATTTGCTTAGATCTATACTTATGTTTCAGAAGTGATGTAATACAGATAGAACCTCTCTCTATGTATACGTGCATGCATTTCAGCAAGAAATAAACTCTGAAGTTTGAGTCTGACTTCAAAGGCAAATGGGCCCAGATGAAAGTGGCGATTTTTCTGCTTTCTGAGTTTGTTGGTCCTCCGAGATCCTGAGATGGCCAAGGCTAACCTTAAGATCTCATAAAGAAAGGCCTGTGTACCTTTTCTCATTTCTTAAGGTACCGCAGAAGGAGGGAAACTTTAGGGAAGGTTTTTTTTCTTTCTTTTTTTATATGGCGATGCTTACGCTTTGAGAACAAGAGGCTCGAGAGCTGAGGGGGACAATGGAGAAGGCGGTGGGCTGGGAAAAGCTGATAAAACCATTTGCGGGACTGAAAGTGAGCAGGGGGAACGTGTCCCGCAAAGGGGACACCGCTCAGCTGCCCAGGAGACGAGAGGAAAGCGGAATGAGACGTGACGTTTCCGGAAAGATCTGCCGCGTACAGATGCATCCCAAGCTCAGGGAAGGGAGGGTCTGACGTGAGGATCTGTCTTCGTGAAAATCGGCAGCAGCGGTCGAATGTTACCTGTATTAAACTAGTTAGCCTGTCATTCGTTCTCATTGCATGAGCAACTCAAGCGTCAAAGTGAGACACTGGAATGGGTTGAACTAGTGATTGTCAACATTAGACCTAACAGAGAAATGATTTGGTTCCATTCAGAGGTGGCAATTTCAGGTTCAGAAAGTAAAAATCCAGACCAAGATTTTGTTTCAACCAACCAGTTGAGTACTCTGTGACTGTGACTCTTTATGCTCAACTGGTTGGTTGAAAGTAAATCATGATCTGGATTTTTACCTTCTGGACCTGAAATTCCCACCTCTGGTTCCATTTATTTTTATCAATTTACTTATATTAGCAATACATAATCCATCTGCTTTTATCACCCTGCCTGTAGCTATATTTAGTGGGTCATTTCATTAGCTTGTAAGTTATTTGACTTGTAAGTCAAATAACCTGAAGTTCTCTCCAACACAAGGTCTTCCGCTCCAGCCCAATATATGTATATAAGTAGAGGACTGCTAAATTTCTCAGTGGGGGGGGGGGTGATTGTAAAACTTGCCAAACTGGGGGGAATGATGTGACACATTTTTAATTCACTCCAGGAGAGATTTATTATTGATCAGTGGGCCAGAGACATCGTGAGCTGGATGCAACCCACAGACTGGTACTTTGAGACCCCTACTAATCTCTAATCGCGCCCCTGCCCCTTTTACATATTCTCTGGCTGTATAATTTGCTGTTTTTCATAATGTTCAGCGTAACATAATAAACTTCCACGTCAACATTACAGTGCTGAATGCTCTTCTCCCGGGTCGCTATTCCGTGGCTTTTCCAAGTTTTTCCCCTAATGTCAGAAAAAGGGGGGGGGGTTGTGAATGAGCGAGGGTGGTCAGGCGGCGCTCTGCACGTGGACCTCGGGCCTGATTGGGACCCTGACTCTTTCAGCTCATTCAGACTGGGATGCTGGGACACCCAAAAATGATATTTGTTTCCACAGTTTTGGGCACTAGAACTCTTTGTTGCGGTAGTAGCTGTTGTAGTGGGATAATGTTGTGGAAACGTCAGGAAAACTGGATACTTTGAATGTTTTTCATATCTTATACGTAACATTTTCGCCAGATGTTCATAGAATGAAAAACTGTAAGCAGGGATACTCTGTTTTTTGAGTAGGAAGCAGAGAAAGACCAGGCTCTCTTTGAAGTGAACCACAATGTTAATTCTCAGACGGGCAAAGGTGTTAATATATTTTTTTAATTAACATTTTTAATCGCATAACGCAAAGAACTTCTGAACGCTACTATGCGTCATAGTAATACTGGCGATAACAGTAACAGAAATCGTTATGAATAGCAATATAATAGTAATTAGTAATAGTAATAATAAGGAAAGGTATGTACACACCCCCATGAACATGTGACCAATCATTATTCATTGCAGGTGAATGTGGAAAAAAGACTGGATTTTGAAACCCATAAGGTCGAATACGGCTTGAACAAATGAGTAACATAAAATTTAGAACAGAAAGCCTTTGTTGTCATTGCACAGGTAGATATTACAATAAAATCCAGTCTTTGCTGGTGCCATCCTGCTCTCTTATGAGAGACGCATGATGGCAGAGGTCAAAGGGCAAGGTCAGCTGTTTTCCCGGTGCGCCTGGAGTGGTTTTTGCGGTTAAGGGCCTTGCTCAAGGGCACGTCAGTGACGTCATTACTCAGCCAGTAAATTCGAACCGGTGACCTTCCTGATATGGGCACGCAAGGTTCCAGATTCATACACTGCAAAAGCTTGTTCAGGGTGTCAGAAGTCAGTCTAGCTTCTCTGTTTGTCGGTTAGGTTACACCTCAGCCCTGTCTGAGTGGTTCTGAAAACATCAAACCATATCTCCTCAGTTTCTCCCGAGGTCAGTAAAGCGTAGCTGCAGTCAGAACCTGACAAAGGGAACTTTCCAGTTGTCTTCCAGAAGCTTCTCTGCATCTGTGAGTTTTTTTTTCCTGTGACCCACTTAAGTTATCTGCAAATTGCCTTCGTCTCCGTTAGCCCGGACGACCCCAAGATGGCTGTAATTTAAACGATCTTTCTTTTTTTTTGTTTTTTTTTACCACACCGCTCTCAAATGCAGAGTTTCATCCAACCATTTGGTAGCTGGTCATTTGGATGTACTTTTGGGCCGATAATGGGAAGGGGGCAAGGATGGGGAGGGTGGGGGAATCGAAATTTGATCAGAAAAGCATGAAATTTGTGGTCTGTGGCTAAGCTACCAGGAACCTGGGGACCCAGAAAGCCGGCACTTTGGTCTAATGGAGGTCCACGGTCGGTGCATGCGGGGATTTGACGGTCATTCCAACCGGGTCAGAACAGCGTAGCGACTCCCAATGAGGGACAGCTCAACTGAATTCACCAATTGGAAGCAACCTGGGCAGGGATGCCTATTTTATGATGTGTACAAGTTTCCTGTGAAAGAAGTTCATATGTGAATATTCATTCATTTTCTGTCTTTGCAGTATTTTATCTGTTTTATACAATGATATGTGATAGTTTTTGTCTTATTCATTTACGTATATCACAACAGCATCAGCTATGCAGTATCTATATGGATAATATGAATTTGTTAGAGAAACTATATGATTTATACATTTTTACCATATTGATGTGTAATTTGTTGTTCTGGGTTTACTGTAGTTCTGTGAGGGGGGACTTGGCGGTCTCTACATTAAATTGTTATGCTAAAATTGTCATATTTTGTCAGAAAATGCCAGAACATATGAGTCAGGGGTCAGCTGACTCTCATGTTTGTCACACCAGGCTTGAGAAGTACTAAGCGATGAACGGAGATGAACGGAGATGAACGGAGATGAACGGAGGACTCGGAATGAGGATGGGATCAGCAGAGTTTGAGGGCACAGAGCTGGAGTCGTCGCCTACTTTGTGGAACTCTAGATGGAACTCTGGAAGTGGTCATGTTGGACCTCAACAGGTAGATGTCTAGTATCATTTAACTAGAAGAACAAAACCTATCTTGCATGCTGCCTGAGATTAGTTCCATTGCTCAGGTACTTTGCTGCCTCGCCGAGTCACTGCCTGCCTGATCTGTTCGAGTCGTCTTATGGAAACGGGGGCTTGTTTGTCATTGATGGATTTGAGTCGTCCTTTCTGCGATTAGCATCGATGCTACGTGAGGCACTGGGAAGCCCTCCATCTTGAACACAGGCGATCTTGTCGTTTCGCTGATACACCTGAAATGACACCTCCACCTCTACATTTTAACTCCTCCATCTTCGGAACCCCCCCCTCCACTATTCACACAGCGATCTCGGGAAGCCGTTTCATTATCGGCTCATTGGCGCCCCGGCTCGGGATCACGGCCTGCCGCCTTCTTAAGCGCCACACGGATTCCCGTCGCGCCCCCGCGCACGCCCTGCCCCGCTATGTACCGACTCCTCCCTGTTTCCATACTTATACAAGGTGAAAATAATCCAGGGCCGGTGTTTCTGGTCATTCCTCCAACCCTCCCCAGCACATACCGGCATAATAAATATTTATTCTAGCCAATTTCCCTCACCCCCAGAGTGAGACTTGACAGCTCTGGTAGTAGGGTTGGTAATGATGCACATTATCGTGCATCAGGGACGGAAATAAAAGCCCGAGAAGGGGGAGGCCGGGTAGCAAGAGAGGGAGAAAGTGAGCGGGAGCTGCAGCCGACTATAGATAGCACTGCGGTGGTGGCGAGGCAGGCAGGGCGGGAGTGCAGCCTTAGCCGGCGCTGCTATGTCATTTGCGTCGCTGTCGTTGGACTCCGTTCCACGTCCACCACTCCCGGCCGGCACCTGCCGACCCATGGAACGCCGTGAACATACTCCGCGCCAACTCCCCACTCAATTCCCCGCGGTCGTACAGGCTTCTTGCTCATTAAGTGGCTCCGTGCTCACCAGCGACCTTCAGCTTGACTTTAGAGGTGGGCGTCTTTTGTGCCTCGACTCCACGTTTCTGTGAAGCTGGAAGTAGGAGAAAAAAGATGACATACAAAACAATAAATTAGCTAAAATGATCTCGGTAAAAGGTGGCGATTTGCATTCCCGGGTTCAGCCGTGAGCTGCATATCGCAGATGAGTTGGCATGTGTCTATGCGGGTAACGAGTTCGAGCGACACCTGTATTTGAAATTAATTATGACGTCAAACACCTTCTTAGCTAATCACTATTAAGCTAACATGCTCAGACTTGAGCTATTACTAGAATTATGATGGCTTTCGTTTGCCTTTTCTGGTAGCTTTCTGTCTCTACTTTTCTGGCCGGGGGGGGGGGGGGCTTCTGCAGTATGTCATTACTAGATGATCAGATATTGAAGCGATATAATTTTTAATCGAGGCATTAATTAGTGCCATGAATGTTTTGTGGTGCCATTCACATGCTCTTTGCAAGATGGCTTTGTTTAGCTAATGACAAAATGGTGTGATGGGTTTTGATCGCCGAGACATTTGTTTCATGGCCTTGTATAGTTTGCTTTTGGCATTAGCCAGTGAGGTGTCTACATCCTGTAGCAATGTAAAGTGCAGTGACCCTTGGGATTTGAGCCACTGGATAAGGCAGAAGTCATGCACCACACCGTGCCGATGGGACGGTTTTGCCGAGACGGATATGTCAGAGGTCAATAGACACAGCTGAAAATAAAACCCGACCATCAGTGGAGGTCTGTGTTACGAGAGAAGGCACTCATGCCGATTCATGCTAATTAAGGACCTGCGCCTAATCGCTCGCTTCTGGACCTTAGTGTTGCGCGCACTGCTTCCACGACAAGCCGATACCGCGACGTCCGCCGGCGTCATGGAGACGCCCTTGCTCTCCAGGCTCCCAGCTACAAGACAAAATGCACCAGTATAAGCGCTGTTTCAGCTGGACCTCCCACAAACATTTCTGGGGGTGTACGGCGGAGTTTGCCGAATGCGGGATCCCAGGGGTTAGCCGACGCGGTCCATACTGCCCGTCAGCAGCTGGCGGAGCGGAAGCTGCCCAGCCAACGCGACCCAATTAGAACAGGTAGTCCTGAGTGGGGATTCTGCTGGCATCAGCGTGGTGGCTGGCGTCTCTCGTCTCCCGCGCCGGGCCCCCTGAGGAAGCTCGTGGCTCTAATTATTGAGCTGTTGTGAGAGTGGCAGGCCCGCCAGTGCGGCAGGATAGGGCAACACGTGGTAGTAATGAACGTTCCTGTTCGCCTCTTCCGGTAGCTTCTCTACTTTTCGGCGGGGGGGGGATTCTGTTCCCGAGCGTGGGTTTTGGCCGCGAGATGTTTTCCAGACGGCCAGATGTTAAAATGAAGCTGTCTTTAATTAAGGTGTTAATCGCCCAGGGTAGCTCTAATGCTGTGCGCTGCCCCAACAAGCTCCTTGCCGGATTATTGATTTAATTTAACCGTGAGCCAATCATGTACAGCTTGTTGAATTAAATATGAAACTTCACCCGGGGAAAGAGAATCTTTGCTCACACACACACAGACTAACACGTGCATAAATTTGAATCCTCTTTAATAAACTAAATACATTATTGGCATAACTTCTGAGGTTATACATATTTGGCAGTATATGTACGTGGTATGTTTGTTGCACCACATTCTCACTGCTGTACGACCCAGAATCTCCATCCTGGGGTCAATAAAGTTCATCTTAATCTTTAATCTCAATTTGAAAAGCACAGGACAGTGTCTTCTTGTGGGACCTCATCCACGTGTGTCGTGCATGTACGAAGGAGAGTATTTTCCTCTATGGTTACTCGCTTGTGTAATATTTGTGGCTTGTGCCAGATTTTCTTTCCGAGCCTTATTATACTCCTGGAGATTTTGTTTTGCCGTCGAAGTTCCAGGAACCGAAAAATCAGCCATGTAAATGTTCTCAGACTTTCGTTTTAATACCGTGAAAAGTGTCCCCTTTCGAGAGACCAGAAAGGGCCCAACTTTAATTAAGGTCGCACTTATCTTGAAATAGGTGGTCTGAGTCATGCACCTTTCACAAAGGCAATTAGCGAATTGGCATTAGTAGGATTTGAGAACTTTTCAGAATTCTGAAACTAAACTTGATTTTTATCTAATGCTTTCCTGGCATCTGGTTGAGGTAGGAGAGGCTGTTTCTGACATTAGTAACCTATTAGCTACTCCGCCGTTGAAGTGGAGAAGAGCAGGTCGTGCTGAAAGTAGGAACGGCTTCCGAAAGGTGGTGGTTATTGGATTAATGTGAGATTCCAGGACGTCAAGCGCAGCCGGGTGACATCACAGGTGGTAAGAGCAGGAGCAATATGCGAGTATGTAATCAGACACACCTTTCTATTAATATCTTTGTGGGGACCATCCACTCATTTCTGTGAGCAAAAGCCTAATGGCAACAAAGACAACCTTAACTCCTGCTCAGCCAGTAAGAGATTTTTATGAAGCTGTTGCGAGGACCGAAAAAATGGTCCCGACAATGTCGAAGTAGCAGGTTTTTATCACACTGTGGGGACATTTGGTTCCCACAATGTAAGATACACACACCCCCCCCCCCCTCCCGTCATGCGCACACACACGCTGTGCTCACAGGTTTTAGCATTCGCTCTTCCAGAACAGAGGAGATGACCCAAGTTACAGTATCAGAGTTGGGGGGTGGGGGAGGAGGGCTAAAAGTAGTTCCATTTGAATTGCTGTCGTGCCGGTAACAGTGGCAAAGAAAGGTGTAATACACTGCAGAATGAAATTATTCCTGGGTTGTTTCCTCAAATAATATGTGTCGACAGTGGAGGGATTGTCTGACTTTGGGGAAGAAAAACAGAGCTGGCTGTCATCTGCGTTTTCCACCAAAAGCGGGCGGGGGGGGGGCAGGGTGGATGGGATAACAAAATCTGAACCGTAGCAGGAGGTGCCTGGCCCCACCCAGGTAGGGATCTACATATGGACAGCAATTAAACCCCCCCCCCCCCACAACGAGGCCGCAAAGTCTCTGCCGATGCAGCCAACCAATCCGATTTCCTCTCAGAAGGACTTCCCATTGCTCCTGAGAAGCCGGTGGCAGCGGGGAGAACAGAAAACGACCTTGGGGTGTCATTCTGGGACGGCTTTACTCGTAAGATATCTCTTAAGTAAAGATTCAACCCCCAACCCCCAGCCCGCCCCCCCCCCAAGCGCCAGATGGTTTCGTGTGGCGTCGTCACATGGGGAGGTGTTTGTGACAGTCTTTCAAAAGAAGCGGGGGAAAAGCAGGAGAAAGGCGCATATCATCACAGGCAGCCTGATTCAGGTCTCCCCCGATGACAAGCTGACGACTTGGGTAACCATGGCGACGGGGTCACCTGTCGCATTGCTTTCCTGGCTGACACTGAAAGATCTCTCATGATGCAAAGAAGAATCCAAGGCCACTCACCAGCCCGGATCTCTCTGGCTGGCTGTCACAGCGACGGCGAGGAGGCGCGTTTGTCATGTTGGAGCTGCGGCAAGACTCAGGAACGGGGGGGAGGGGGTCAGATCTCCGGGCAGATGCTGGGCCTTGACTTGTGCGCAGTTGCCAAGTCATGGGTGGTGGATGTCACGTGACCCTGGAAGGGGGGGGGGGGGCAGAGGGGGGGCAGCAGGTAGAAAGAATCAACATACGTCGGCACAGCAGATCATGCCGTCCTGGCCCTGACAGCCCTCCTGGAGTGGCTCTGTGTGAAGGCAGAGTCAATTTCCCATAATCCTCGGAGGGGCCAGCTCGTTAGTATCCCTTCCTGTAGATGGCCCCACCTTTGCTGCGTGGGTACAGATGGCATCCCATTTACTTTGACAAAACAACCATGAATTAGATCTCGCGCAGGCTGCAGGTGCTGCCTTCTATTAAATCAAATTTTCATACTGGCTCAGTAGGTATTGAAATGGAAATACTACTGTACGTGTCGCTCGCTGAGGTTAATGTGCTTTGCAGTGTGTGTTCCTGCTCTAAACAACACGATAGCGAGTTTCGAAGGGTGCCCTGTCACCGTTCTCTGCTGTTCACTTTTTAATTTATGAGGTACCTTCCGGAAGGATTATTGCTCTTTATTTATCTTTCTGCCTGTCTTAAAAAGCCTGCCGTTCCTGATTTTATGCTAGGAAAGCAACTCGAAATTAGGCGGCTGAGGCCCATGGAAAAGCTCTTGTATGATCATGTATGGCAAATGATTAAACGGGATTACATTTTGGTGGATAAAGTGTGTTCATTCTACCGCAAAAGGGGATAGGTGATTTAATTACGAGAAACCTTCAGATAATGAGGATTTGATGTATTTCTAACTGCTTGAGAGTCCGTCAGAATCAACCATTTTCTTCCCAATAAACTCTGTGCAGTGAGTTTGCGTCCATTCCACGAAGTGTCCATTTATAACTATCGCCTTGAAGACGCTTTTGTCAAATCTCTAGGTTAAGTGAATTAAACTTTTGGACGTCCCCATCTGGCCATCTCCCCATTTAGGGGAGGGGGTTTATCCCAGTTCGGACCTGTGTAAGATTAAAGGATCGAAATGGGCCGTGCGGAAACCTTAGTAGTCCAAACTTGCTGGTGCATCAACATCTGATATGGTTTGTCAGACACCAGTTACGCTTTGTGGCAAGTACATTTAAAAAAAAAAAAAAAATCAGATTTACTCTGTGAGGATGATGTCAAGCTGACAAGGCGATGGAGCCGAATGTGTCTTTGATGGGGAGGGCGAGCTGGTTCCTGACATCACGCTCTCGACACTCACCATGTAAACATGAGGAGTCCTCCCGGGAGATAAATTTAGGCAGGCTCTTTCGGGCAGCCCCTGTCGCATTCGTGTGGCAGTGACAAGCTTAGAGAACCTGTCATGTGTGACCGGCAAGGAACACGAGCCAAGACTCACTTCTGTGTCTCCTCCAGGCAAATGTCTAATCTGCCCCCCCTTCCCCCAATATAATCCCAATCCCAAAAAATGTAAGAGGAGTCCCCCCCCGTAACTGATAATTACTCATTTAGATTACTGTATCATCGTTGCTAGAAACATGCTAATTATTAATGAGGCACCCTGCAGAGTTCTGCTTCTTGTCCTGGAATTCACAAGCAAATGTGACCTTTGTTCAAGATTCAATTCTTTATTGTCAATGTATGTGACAGCACAGCAAGATTGAAATAGCCAATAAATACACTATATGGAGGAAAGTATTGGGATACCTGGCCATCACACCTACAGGAACTTGTATGACGTCACATTCTAAATCCACAGGCATCAATATGGAGTTGGTCCCCCCTTTGCAGCTATAACAGCTGCCACTCTTCTGGGGAGGTTTTCCACAAGATTCTGGAGTGTGTCTGTGAATTTCTGCTCATTCATCCAGAGGAGCATTTGTGAGGTCAGGCACTGATGTTGGACGTGAAGGCCTGGCTCACAATCTCCATTCTAGTTCATCCCAAAGGTGTCAACTAATGTGTCTAGCCCAAGCCCTGAAAAACAACCCCAAGCCATTATTCCTCCTCCATCAAACTTTACAGTTGGCACAATGCAGGCAGGCAGGTAACGTTCTTCTGGCATCTGCCAAACCTTGACAAATGTAATGAATAGCATGTGGTATACCCACCCATACCCAGGTTGGTTGGAAAGGCCCCGTTTCTTATTTGAGAACACCTAAGTGGGTTTATGCAAGTTTCTAAAACCTCATTTCCTGTTTTCGTTTCCTGCTTGACCAATCAGGGCTCTCCGCTTGTGTTAGAGACTCTTCAAATTGCAGACAAGGGTCCTCACACATGCCCAGCGACCATGTGCCCAGTGACCACGTTCCCTGCCTGTTGAAGGGTTGCCAATTCTCATGCATCTCGCATGACGCTGTCAGACTCTCACGCTCACACAAGAAATCTTACGACAAATCTCCATTATTTCGTTATAAACCTAAAATTATCTACATCAAAAGCATTGGGATAGTTTGCAAACCCTACAGACCAAAGCTAGCATCGGAACCGGACTTCCTCATGCTGCCCTATCGACTTGGCATACATAGGAATTGAAGGTAATTGGCTTCAGTTAGCTCGATTTCCTTCACTCGCGGCAGAGTCGCCCCGGAGTTCGAATAAACCTGTCCGCAGAGAGTCTTTTAACTGTGTGTCATTAAGTCTTCCGATCCTCTTCTTCTTAAATGGCTCCTGGCTGGAGCTCCGCAAAATAATTGGCCTGGTGTGAAATCGCGGCGAGTACGACCTAATAAAGCCTTGCTTACCTTCCCCCGAGGGTGCCTCTTTCGGCAAATTTATGCTACCGCTCACTCATAAACAAGTTAGCTTTGAATACGTAATACGCCTGATCAGGAGGTTTGAGGCGGGGCACTCGTGCATGCCGTCTGGGCTGGACTGCGAGCCGGCGGGGAGTCTGGAAATCTGAAAGTTGGATATGCAGAATAATACATGACTGGCTTTTTTTTTGGAGGGGAAAAAAAAAAACATGCAGATATCCAATGAAAACCGAAGAACGTTATCTGAAAAGTAGACCTGTCTCCGGAATAACCTATACGGCATGTGGTGATGATGATTACGCTAATGATTATGTGGCAATTAGCAATAAGAATATAGAACTGAAAATGAGGGGAAATAAGGGACTGTAACAGCTCTCCAAGGGGTGTAAGCACAGGGAGCGACCTTGTGCTTGATGATGGTGCGTCACCTCAAATGCCTCAAAGCGTGATGCTATATCAGTGTGAATTAGTAAGTATCTTGGATGAGAGGGATGAAATATTAAAGTTGAGTAGTGTGCGGGCGGGAGGATGATGTGGATGCTCATTGTTCTGTGCCGTCCCTGCTGACTCAAGTTGTTTATTTCTTGCCAGAATCCCTTAATCCCGCTTTCGTCCTACCGGTGCTTCCTGGCATGGGGCCCGAGCGGCGTCTGATTCCGCGTTTACGTGGCGGCCTGAGTGCACGGAAACCCATGTCGTGAAAAGCGCGTCTCTGGGTTTTTCGACGAGGATCCATCCTGGGGTCGCACTTCTCGGAAGTTTTTTTTGGTTTGGTTTTTTTCCTCCCTGTACAGGGATGTTATTACACTCCAAAAACAGGCAAAGGGGAATCGGAGCTCTTGCATTGTCCCTGCAATAGGTTGGCGCCCCATCCTGGGTTACTCCCTGCCTCGTGCTTGGTAACTTCACCGATAGGCCCCGGACCCCTGTGACCCTGTGTGAGACAAGATGGAATGTAACCCTTGAACAAGATTTTGTTTCAACCAACCAATTGAGTATGAAGTGTCACAGTCACAGAGTACTCAACTGGTTGGTTGAAGCAAAATCTTGGTCTGGAGTTTTACTTTCTGCGCCTGAACTATTCACCTCTGTTTTTTTGTAGCAGAAAAGGTGCTAAAAACTACAAAAAAAACCACACGGTCCTGAGCCCACGGGCCTCTTCCACACCGACATGCAGTGTGCAGTGTCCCGTATGGCCTACAGGCCAATCAGAGTCAAGTCACTGTATCTGAATCCTACAGCGCACCAGAGGACCGTTCGGAGCTGGATTTCAGCCAGAGCATCCTGAGCGAGAGAAGAATCGATCGGCCAAAAAGTCGGAGTTAAACGTGTCTTCCTCTGAGGAGTCGGACATTTTTCATGTAGCCCTCAAACGAGGATGTGCAGAAAACTCCCTTTATACTGAGATATCTAAATCACATCTCTGCAGCTGTGCGCCAGCCTGCCTGTGGTCAGGACCTTTTGCTCGTCACACCCGTCTTAAACATAGTCCCTCCTGCTTCACATCAGATTAGTAAAGGGCGGGGGGGGGGAACGCAGAAGACACCTTTGACGTTTATCAAAATGTCAGGAGCTTCCTAAGAGGAAAATATCATGCCACTGGCAAGCGATATAAGGCGATAAAGTGTGGCTGTAGATTTCCACTGCTGTGAGAGAGGCGGGGGCTAATTGTGTCACACTTCAGGGGTGCTGGGGCAAGGGTTTGTCTAACAGACTTATGACCAGACAATGCATTTAATTATTTGTGACTGTCACTCCCAGTTGGAGCAGAGAACACGAGCGGCTGTAGGTGAGGAGAGTGACACTGTGAACTGGGGAGGGACGTGATGATGGGTAAACTTGGGCATAGCGTCGGTACAGGTTATTGGGTGGGGCAGGTGTTTTGGTGGCACCCCCCGCAGAAGATGGCATCTTGGGAAATTGCTCATCTTAGCCCTGGCAGGATCTGCCCCTGGTCTGAAGGACACGTATGATAAAACAGAGATGAGGGGGATGACATGAAGGCCCAGCAGAACCAGGATTTGGATCAAGAGGCACGAATGGATTCTGGGCATTAGACCCAATTTCTGTACCTGCCCAACCAGACCCATCAAGAGGCAAATGTTTTGTCTGAAAGTATCATCTACACCAACATGGGAAACCACCAAAAGGCAGAAAATCTCCCAGTTAAAAAGACCCTATTGACTTCCCTTGCAATGTTGGTCACCAATGAGCTGCATTTAATTTCCCTGTAATAGGCCATTTGTTTCACGCTTAAAGGGGCTTAAAACTGGCCTATCGCTCCGGTTAGATACTGGCCTAACAACGCTTGCTCTTCCTGAATAAAATCAGCCTAGGAACCTCTTTTATTTAGTTGACATGATGTTATATGGCAGTGTCCCTGTGAGGGAACCAAGTGACCTTGCAGAGTTTATAACGAGAGACATTTTATTTACTTTTTCGCTTTTGTTTGATCTTGCCTAACCTGCCCTTGCCTGGATTAATGATGTGGAAAATTGACGGACAGATGGATGATTTTTTTCTTCAAACTTCAAAAGGCTAGAGCACTTCTCTTAAAATACAGCTTCCCGGAGAATTCTGGGTGCTTTTACACCAGACCTGGACGCCTGTAAATAAAGGGGTGCAGGACCACATGGCAGAGTTTCTCGAAAACAACCAAAATTGCGATTGACTATGTGAATGAGGCTGCAATCCCATAATGCATTTGGTTATTTTTCTATGCAAATAGCCGAGATTTAATTGGCCCAGGACCACATAGTGACCTCAGAAGCACGAGGGCCGTGGCACTTCCTGTGACAGCTTCCCCTGCACCTGAACCAGTTTGAACATGCTGTTTGGTGTATCTTTTTCCTTTTGGTGTGCTAATTCAGCGATTGATTGTATCTAGTGTAGCTACATACCACGGGGCTAAGTGGACCAGCTCCGTGGACAGTTCTGGAAGGTCACGCAAACAGGCAGCTCAGGTGTGATGGGGAGAGGTGACTTGCCACGAGGTGACATTCCGGACAGAGATTCCCTTCATCCAGTGGCATGGAAAATAGATCAATGGACCTTAGGAAAGATGTACGTCCATCCATCTTCTAATAATCCCGTAGAGACGTGTCAGATAGAGCCTGCGATAGTGGCAAAGTTTCATATTGCTGACAATTTTTTCACCTTTTCAAAACAATAAGTAAATGCCGATTTAAGCTTAGGTTTCTGAATAATGAACAGACGGATGAATGAATCTTGATCTAGGCCACCCAAAAGCTTTGCTTTCCCAGCCATTCAGTGACTCAAAGAGGCTTTTGTTGTGTATGAAAGTTGAATCTGTGAGTTGAGATGAGCGTGAAACACGGGCAGCCTTTTCGCAATGTTTGCGTGGAACCAGCTCTTCATTAAAAGTTTTTAAAATATAGACACTTTCAACAGAAGTCGTGTAATGTGCCATTTCCATGGATCTATCAGTCAGTCTTTCAGTGCTGATTGGCAGCTGCATTGTACGCTGAAGTGGTCCGGCAGGTATCTGAGCCACGCGGGAACGCAGGGTGAGCGCTCTGCCCTGTCACTCCAGACAAAACAAATGGACTGCATTTATATAGCGCTTTATTCCACAGCGCTTTACACCATGCCTCACATTCACCCATCCACGCACACATTCATACACCACTGGCGGAGGCTGCCATGCAAGGCGCCAACCAGCTCACCGGGAGCAATTTGGGGTTCAGTGTCTTGCTCAACGACACTTCGATGGGGTCAGGAGAACCCGGGGCTCAAACCTGCAACCCGCTGGTTGACGAATGGTAGTACTACCTCCTGCACCACCATCGCCCCGGGACGCTAGGCAAAACAAAGGCCTAGCGTCTTCTGCAAGTGTCAATCGCGCCACAGCAAGGCCTTGTGTTTAGGAAGAAATCATTACTGCAGGCCTTGTGCTTAGGAAGAAATCATTACTGCAGGCCTTGTGTTTAGGAAGAAATCATTACTGCAGGCCTTGTGCTTAGGAATAAATCATTACTGCATGCCTTGTGCTTAGGAAGAAATCATTACTGCAGGTCTTGTGCTTAGGAAGAAATCATTACTGCAGGCCTTGTGCTTAGGAAGAAATCATTACTGCAGGCCTGGTGGCTCTTTTGCGTAGATTAATTATCACCGTAGTGTTTGCCATCAGCTGGGGGGGCATTTTAACATGCTTACCAGCTCTTTTAGTTACTGACACGAAGGGTCATATTTTTCTGGCCTTTACAAACCTTACAGCATCAGAACATGTATAACACGGCTACAGATGTGTGTGTGTGGGGGGGGATGGATTCAATATTTCAGATTTCTGTCTCCTGGTATTTGCAATATAAGCAATTACAACGTTATATATATCACAAACATTATTATACTTTATTTGATAAAGATCAGTATCTCAGATTTCTGTATTTTAGTATTTATTAGGTGAAATACTGATTTTATGTTATTTTGTTATGTTATTTTGTTGTGATGGAAAGTATTCCATTACACAAACCCTTAAGTCAAATTTTATGCAAGATGACTTTTTCCTTCCCATACAATCCAAGACACCAATGACCATTAAATGCACATGTCAGAAATATACTATTTATACCTAATAAAGAATATGAAGTAAATAAATGAATAAATAAAGCGTAAATTTACTTACAGGTGTATGTCAATTTTTTTGCGTTAGTGCTTCCGTAAACTGCAGATTTTTTGTTTAAGTCAAGACAGTTTTACGTAACTTGAGAGTTGCCTGCATAGAGAGTTTCCCCTTGGGAAGAATAGAATTTATTTTATCTTATCTTTATATTCTGGGAAAAATCAATATTTCAGATTTCTGTCTTCCAATCCTTAATAGGCAATATAAACAAGGTTCACCAAGGAAATAAAGAAAAAAGCTGATTGTAGTTAATGGTTCTAATCGTGTGAAAGATGCTCTTGCGTAATAATTAATAGTACGGCAGAAAAACCCTGACAGAGTGATTACAGAAAATAATTTGGGGGTGATTTGAGACCCGATCATTTTAAATGAACCACAGGCCCACGTTATTTCACTTAGCGGTTGTTTAATGTAATAAGTTAAGGATCCTTCGCTAATTCACCAAACGGCAGTGTGTGAACAGATCTCCTCAACCGGAAAATTAATAGGAGACTCTGCTACACTCATAGATCATATGCTAAATGTATTATTTTCAGGGCAGGACTTTAAATATTTAAACCCTGAAAGTTCAGGCGGCCGTTTGACCCCTTTGGTTTACTTTAATTAATACAGCCCGGCCTTTTCTGCTTAAGATGGATATGGTGTGTATCAGCAGTGACAGGATTCGAAGGACTGCCCTCCTTCTCGTGTTGAGGTGTTTGACAGAAACAGGAAAACAGGCTCTGAGTTGGTCAACACTATGGTGAATTCTAAAGGACGTTTATAACAAAATTCAATTTTTATCATGGACAAGCCTATAAATTTCTCAATACATTTTGCCACAGACTTAGACAAGTCTTACCATGGAGACGTTTGTCCATGTAGGGCTGACGATTCCCGCTATTTACGATAGCAGCGCTAAATGGTAACAGTATGCACGTGACACTTTTGATTGCGTCTATTAAAATGTATAATTAATTGTCTTTAAAATGTGAGTTATTGGGTTAGTATGCAATCAGCTCACAGTCTGCTAATGTTAAACTATCGCGGTCGAGTTCTAGCATCATGGCCACCCGATAATGTCATGGACCCATCAGAAGATAGAGATTTCCGCCTGGTTCCACACGTTTCCAGGTCCGTTTCTGAAATAAACAGACCACCGGTGTCTGATGTTGCGTCCCCTTCCACCTTCAGGGGGAGATTCGCACAATATAAATCACATAAGGCCGCGAGGCACCACTGCAAATGCGATTTATCGCGGCCAAAGGAGAAGTGTCAGGCGTTCATCATCCAAGACAAACTTGTCAGCTTCCTCACACTGGCAGCGAATGAGAATACTGGATGAGAATACACCACCTCCCTGCCAATCAGGTCGTTCGATAAGTTACTGCATCACCTCGTTAGCGACATCAAGCATCTGTAGCAATAATACTTAACACTTCGTACTTAATGATCCACTCGTCAAAAGCTTTCTTTTATTTTTTTAGCAGTGCAGTGTTTAGCCTCGTGAAGGTGCCATATTTGTTCAGTCTGACAGAATTCAGATTTTTCCTCTGGGGGTAAACAAAGACCAGCAGGCTCATAAGGCATGTTCTCATGGGACGTTATTAAAGCAGGCTGCAAGTTCCTTCTCCGACTCACAGAAATCTCCAGTAAATTAGTTTCCCACGTGCGAAGATGTACAGTAGCGACAGGCTAAGTGGATAAACAGGGATTACCCAGAGGCCCAGCGGCCTTTTCGACAGGAGCTCTGCGTGGGGGCCGGGCGCCCAGCTTGTGCCGATGCCTCGAGGGGAAAGCACCCCCCCCATGCTGTGACCTTATGTGTGTCTCAGATGCAGGACACACCTCAGATTCCTTGCGGGTGAGGCGTAGCGCCTCAGTACATGGTAGCAATCCGCAGGCCAACGGCGTGTCATTCCTGACCACTTAACAAATTTCCAAACACTTCCAAACGAAATTATACCCAGCTAAATATAGCCGTATAGGAATTCTGTGTGTAATGTTTTTCTGTGAGAAAGTAACCATTTTTCTAGGAATCTACGGTAGGGAGCATCATAGTGGCCATAATTCACACAGGGGGGCTGTACCTTATTAGCCAATGATATTTTTTGAACTGGTGAGTGACAAGGGAGAGGGAAGTCTGGGGGCCAATCAGCTTTCAGCTGGTGCCAGTTCCCTTATGTCCCCTCCCCTGTATATGCTCCTGTCCTCTGAGGTTTTTAACATTTAGCAGATAATCTGGACGCCAGGCATTGCCGTACCCCCCCCCCCCCCTTTTGTATTCATAACCGGCAGAGTTGTGGTCATCTGCGAGCGACCGGGGAAAAGCAGAGTTAGAAGCCCCGCCCACTGGTCTGCAGACCACTGCATAACCGGTGACCAATATGCCCAGTTAAAAATGCTGAACAATCAAAACCCATGGATTACACTTATTTTGCCGTTTATACTGCAGTTCAGTAAACATTCTCTGCACATGCAAATTAAACACAACACAATTCCTAATTATTTACAACGAATTATGCTAACCCAATATCAAAGTACTTCCACTTGGCAAACTTACACTTTAACAAAGTGCTACGATCACCAACATAGGCTACACTAATTATCAGCACATTTCACCGGCAGCAACAGTAAACTTCATCGCAGTATGAATAGTGTCTCCTCTTACCGGCTGCCTCTCCAGTCTTTGATGATGTCACCTATTTGCACTATGTTCCACGGAACGCCGAAGCGGTAAAGGGTTTAGCAAAGTCTTCCATGAACCGTCTCAGCGCTGCTCTTAATCTCTCACCTGTTGCTTCCAGTCTGCAGATCTACAGTTGAATTCTTACTAGGAAAAACCCCCATTTCAGATATCTACAATCCAATTCTTAGTAGTCATAATTTTAATTTCAAATATCCGAAAGGATACCACCATTTTAGATATCCATAATGTAATTTTGAATATCTGAAATTAAATTTTGACTAGTAACAACTGGATTGTAGATATCTGAAATGGGTGTTTTTCCTAGTAAGAATTCAATTGCAGTTATCCACAATGAACATTCTGGATATCTGAAATATAATTATGGATATCTGAAATGAAAAGCCCAATAGACATGAATGGCAAAAGTGACGTGATTTCTCCTAGGAAGAATGACGATGTGGATATCTGAAACGACAATTGTGGATAGGAAGAATGTCATTGTGGATATCTGAAATGCTCTTTTTGACTAGTAAGAATACCATTTTGACTAGGAGAAAAGCTGTTGTGAATATCTGAAATGTAACTATGGATAGTGTGGCTTGATTAAATTTGTATGTGAGTGTGGCGACAGGTCTTTTTACAAACATGAGTAAAAAGATGGCAGAGGTGATTGGCGTTATCCATGCTGCATCTGATCTGATGCAGAATCTCTCCAGGTTTGGCGATCAGCACCTAAAACGGGAAAACTGCACCATATGATACAGCAGGACAGATCAGCCATTTGTTTTCTTCGTGGTCGACTTCACAACAGACTCAGAGGAACGAATATATCCTGTTATGGGAAGTACAGGTGCAACGTTTCCAGACACGTACTCTTCCAACTTTGATGATTAACCTTCAAGCACATGTGGAAATGATGGAAAGACAGGAAAGAAGGAGAGGGAACAGATGAAGGAGAAACGAGAGCCCTTCCTGACCTTTTGCAAAGGCTCCCGTCTCCAGAAACTGCCAAAGTGGGCCTTGCTTCACTGTGCAGAAACCCCTCATGGCCAGAACCAGGCCAAGTATAAATGGAGAAGATCAGAGAGCGAACTCAGTCCCCGCAGGTCTGACCCGAGCTGGTGACAACGCTGCGTC
The DNA here is from genome assembly GCA_026781145.1 of Hippopotamyrus pictus. Classification (NCBI taxonomy): domain Eukaryota; kingdom Metazoa; phylum Chordata; class Actinopteri; order Osteoglossiformes; family Mormyridae; genus Hippopotamyrus; species Hippopotamyrus pictus. The sequence continues at coordinate 4,256,172 of JAODLC010000052.1, read as the reverse complement.
CTCAGTCGCAGCCTCAGTAATCTGATCAGATTTCCATTCCTCCATCTGCCAACACCCAGTGAATCCGATGAATCAGAAGATGTCACGCTTTACGCATACAGGCGATACACCTACACAGACAAATCTGTGGTAGATTCTGAAAATACTCTCCATTCACCGCCAAAATGATTGCAAGTGGCAAAACAGGCCAGTTCCTTTTGCATGCTGATCAGGACAAAAACATAATGAGTGGCGGTCACATGACACACGGTGGTCACATGACACGCGGTGGTCACGATGACATAGACTTGGTTTTATATCTGCACTGTTTATTTTTCTGCTAATCAAACTAATAAAAACTGCACATCTGTTTCATATTTAGCAAAGACTGCTCTTTCTACCGCATAAAAAAAATGCCATTTTTTTTTATATATGTGTCTTCCCTTTCCAGGAAAAGCTTGTAAATGTACTTAAGCATTTTAGATTATTTTTTCTCGCTAAAAACTGAAAAATGTGTCTTTCTACTGTCATAAAACTGCCATGTTAAAAACTAAAATATTTGGGAATGAAAATGAAACCGAATGTGCAGAAATAAGGCATACATTTACAATTTTCTCAAAAAAAAAAAAAAAAAACAGCATTAGCATAGCATGGTAGCATACATGATGGATGGATGGATGGATGGATGGATGGATGGATGGAGGGTTGGATCTGATGTCCTTTGAGATTCAGTTCTTATGAATGTACCATAAGGTACTGGGTGGGGGGTATAAAAGGGGCCATAATTCATACCTGTATAGATTGGCTGGCCTTATCATTAGCCAATGGTATGTCTTGAATTTGTCAGTGACATAGGAGGAGGGACTCCAGGGGCCAATAAGCTTCCAGCTGGGGCCAGTGTCCCTGTGGCCCCACCCCTGAATGCATCCCTGGACAAGCATCAAAGATTGCAGTGCCTGGAGTGAGTATGCAGCACGACCAAACTGAACAGAGGAGAGGCAGCTTCACATCCTTACAGTCTATATCATTATTTCCCAATCTGGTCCTCGGGGACCGACGACCGGTCAATGTTTTTGGTCCCTCCCAGCTCCCCACATGGACTGGTCTGGCAGGGAGAAAAAAAGTACACTGGGAGTGGGTCCCTGAGGTACCGGACTGGGAAGCACTGGTCTATAGACAGGACCTGGGAGTAAAAGTGGGTTTCCCATGTCTGGTGCTAGAGAAGGAAGCTCTCAGCATCCAGCTGGTCTGCAAGTTAGACTGTGACATACTGGGAAACAATGAAAACTAACAGGACTCGTGGTACAAAAGAACGATGATATAAAAGAACATAACAGCCAGAGGCATTTCCAAGCAGATGAAATGGCTCCTTTCTCTTTGAGCCCCATCTTGAGCTGGGTTGTGACAGCCTGCGACATTACAGCCCCCCCCCCCGACAGTTTCCCTCCCACTGACAGTAAGAGGAACGTACAGGAAGCGGGCCTTCGTGGGATGTATCCCGTTCACTTACTCTATTTACCACTGTATTTTCAGGGAGGGAGAAAAGGCACAGAAATCATGGCGGTTGAGGGTAGGGGGGGGCAGGGGTCCATTTCAAGATAAATTTGTCTGTGGTCGTAAAAGTGGCTTGCAAAGAGCTGGAAAGGGGGGACATCGGAGGTCATTGATAGTGTGCAGAAAATTGCCAATAGTTTAAATGGCCTTAGCCTGTATAATGTGAATTATTACACTAAGGGGCCTGCAGGATATAATCATCCAGTACAGGGGTGGGGCAGCAGTCATCATTCAGCAAAGGGGGGGGGGGTGAAGAATGTGAGCTATTAGATTAAAGGGGAGAGGCTGGCGGGACATGAAGGATTTAATTATATCAGCAATTGGGTAAAGGGTATGGCGAGTAGGATGAGGGTTACTTAATTAAAGCAGTGGGGATCTGAGTCATTAGGGTAACATGACAGGGTCGGCACTGGAGTTTCACGTTTCACCTGTTTAGGGAGTATTGTGGCTAACTGGCCAGACCCCCCGAAGAGAGCCGAAGCTGAAGCCCTCGCGTTCCTGCGATCCACTTCCTCCCGGAGTCCCCGAGCACGTGTCGGGAGTAGAGCATCCCAGAACCGCACAGAACATCGCTCCCCCACCTTCCTGCGACTCAAATCGACGTCCCCGATGTCAGGTGCCGAAAAAGAGCCCAGCGTCACGTAACGCAGAAGGGCCGACATGCGACGGATTGTGACGGAAGGAATGAAACACGAACAACAAAAAAAGAGATTTTTTTTTTTGGCTGCGTGGATCATGTGATACCTTGGAGAGGCGTGGTGATGGAGGGCTCAGGAGGCATCGTGGCTATAAGGGTCGAGAGTGAGAAAGGGGTGGTACGAAGTAGATTTAGAAACAAAGGCTGGCGTACATTGAAAAGGCGGCGCCGGTGCCAACAAGGGCGGTCGGAACTGAAACCAAACAAAACATGAGGCGATCCAGCCCATTCCACATCCTACTGGCTTTCATGTCGTGCCAGAAAAATCTCAATACCAAGCTAGACACCGAGCTCCCACAGCCTTGCCAAGAAAAAAATAATATCAGGTGCAATTTTTTTCGTTACGTTCCCCAGCAACACATGAAAATAGCTAGACAAAGGCATAGTTACAGGCTCGAACGATGTAAAAATGAAGGCCATATATTACCAAACTCCCCCTCGCAGTTCAAGCCAGCTATCGTTAGTCGATCCGGCATCCAGACCCCTTCCGTCAAAGTCAGGAGGAACAAGCGGCATGTTACTATTTGCGAAGGAAAACAAAGCAAAACAAAACGTACGATATGAAAACGCGAACTCGATTTGATCGGGAGGCTGGCGAGCGCCAAGCCTCGACTTGCATTTCAGGGGTGATCGCAAGGAATCGAACAATTTAATCAGCATGATTACATTAAGCCCAATGTTTGTACGCCTCCCGTGGGCAGAATTGCCAAATGTCCCACAGACTGCATCCCTCGGCCCTGGAGTTCATTAATATCCATCAAAGCAGGAGGGTAAAGCTTTATGACGTCTCATTATTCATGTCCCTTCTGTTGCTGGATCCTCCACGTAACTCCCACAGTCGTCCAAGCAGCTGACTGAACCGTTTAGCGGCCGCTAAGCGAAATTTCAATTAAATTTCAATTAAATATCGCCTGCGCTAAATGTGTCAGGCTAGCACATGGCCTGTCGCTTGAAGAGGCCCAGTACATCTATCTTTCCTAGTAGGTTTGTGTCCCAGTCTGGCCTCTGTGGTCCACCGATCAAGGGAACAGTCATTCTTTTCGCTGGGTTCAGCCCACACTCAGGAGAATGGCGCCATTTAAGCCGAAGCGATCAAACTCTGAGCTTTTATTCAACATGCCAGAGTCGCAGTGCTGGTATTGAGACCTTATAGTAGTTAAAAGACCTACATGGCCTTCAGAGCGAGAGAAGAAGGGCAGCGAAGGTTATGGCAGCGGTTTATTTGCAAGCGCATTTGCAGAACTAATTGGGACGTGTGTAGCTGGGACGAGAGACTCAGTGGAATTTCAAGCATGACCTTTCAACTCCGCCGCCGTCTAGGTGAAGGAAACAGTGGCCACACATGGGTCAGCGTCAAACCTTCCGGGTGCGTGGAACCAGACGTGATTCAGCTGCCGGTACCGGCTGGAATTTTGTAAATGAAACATTCATTAGTGAGGCACCGTGAGGGATCATTCTACATAAGTGCACTCCTTGGCCTGTTAACCCCTGGGCAGGATCCAGCGGGTACTCAGTTCCACTGGCACCTCCTATCCATGGCGGTTCCTCTCTGGCGAAGACCTGACGAAGCCCACTAGGAATGCCGGTATGTCACCACCTCTTCCCCTCTGACCCATGCTTTCTGGAGGCGTCTGTTTGCAGCCAGGGACAGAGGGACAGGCTGTTCCCGCAAAGGGGACAGGCCCAGGCGCAGGGAGCAGCCAAAACAATAACGTCCCGTCTGCTCCGCGTTAACTTGTCAGATGTTCTTCTCCTCCTCTTTCTTCTCCTACGTCTTTCGCTCCTGCCTTCTCCAATCCATCTCCCCCCCGAGCCTTCAAAGATCTCTTGATCTTCAAACGTCTGCTTTCCATGCTGATGGATCTGGGCTTGTCGCACCCTGGCTCGGGCCATGCCGCAGTGGGCCAGCAGCGAGCGGGGTCATGACCGCTCCAGGCTTGCTGGACAGGCTGATCCTCGATGGGTTAGGATGCTGCATCCGGAATCGGAACGTCATGGCCTGCAGAGTGATGTCACCACTGGGCCCTTGAGCAGGGTCCTTAATCTAGGTGACCCTGCTTGCTCAATCATTCTGGAAAAACATATCTGCGATGTACTTTCCTAGTCCCACCCATCAATGCTGCGTTATCTGACTTTATCTGCCAGTGAAACCATCTTCATCGACCTGGAACCATGAATGCAAACACCACCACAAGAAAAATCTATGCCAGCAGTGAATATTCTGCTTCATATCCAGTTTTATTGATGCTTATGGTGACTCCAACTTGCCAAATATTAACTTAAAGATGTTCCTATTTCATTTAGATATGAAACCTCCAATGTTCCAATGCTGTGTAACAATAATCAGCACCATAATCCCAGAGGTCTCCTCTAGAGGAACCACACCACACAGGAACATCTGAAACGCCCACAAATACTGCCTGACTATTTGAATCTCATGTCACCGAAAGCAAGATCCAGTGCTTTCTGTAGCAGTGCTTAATTAGCTATTTAATGGAAGGCAACATCCAGGCCAAGTGCCCAGAAATCATTAACAGAGGTCTACGCCATGTGAACGCAGCCATGGCGTCGAAAGAAACCGCACGTCTTCACCGCGTGACAGAATGAAGAGGTCTCATTATGTTTAATCGGCTCTAATGAGGAAGGGTAGCTGGGAACTAATGGATGAAGACTTACAGAGCTGGTTTTACGAGGCCCCCGCTATGCAGATCGTGATGGGAAGCCCAGCGGCGCTTAAAATGTCGACTCCACCCGTCCCATCCAGGACAAACGGATGGTGAAAACCAAGCGTAACAGCCGACACACCCCAGAGCATGACAGCTGCCAGGATCTGGTCTTAGAAGTCAGTGAGTGGTGGCCCTGGGTCATACAGCTCTTCTCGGAGTCCCCAGAGACGCGTGGAACACTGCGGCTGATGTCTGATGTCTTCTCATTCCCCGTAGAGATATGATCCCACATTGGCTGCCAGCACTTCTTCATCTCTGGGCACAGCCTCGTTGACATGGCAATCAGGGGGCGATTAATGCAGTCAACCCTTGGCGATAGAGCGAGGGGTCTCAAAGTCTGGAGATTATTATTAATTCATTAAAGTTAATAAAATGCTGGCTTATTTAAAATTGTTGCAGACCTCTGACTTCGAGCAAAAATCTGAGGCGGACCTTTGAACGAATAATCTTTTTGAACGAGACCCTGCATGTAGAGGGTATGCACATGATGTCACAGTAGGCAGAAATTACCGCGGTTACACCCACTGAGTGGCAAAAAGACTGAGCGGCAGCATCAGCATTCAGCTTGGACACAAACACGTCTGGAATGGGAAAGAGCTGTCCTGCGATTGGTTGTACAAATCAATGTAACAAGAAATCAGAGGTATCTTTTTACGGACTGCTGAGAAAAAGAGAACCAAATTGATCACTGCAATCTATAGAAACACCTGGAATCCAGGCTCAGAAATGCTGATTTGCCTTTGTCATTTCCGACCAAAGAAGTACGACCAGGCTCCAAGGCTTTTGCCTGCCCTCAGGATTTGCTGTGCGTGTTTACCTGCTGTCTAAATCAGGCACGTATAACTCAAATCAGTTTAAATTTCAAAGGTTTTATTGTCATTCCTACACATCAACACACTGTGCAACCTGAAGGAATGAAATGTGTTTCCTCGGGTCTGTGTACAGGATACAGAAACTGAGGGAACAAAGAATAATAAAGATATTTTAAAATATAGTAAATTTCAAATACAAAATTGCTGGAAAGTGACTGAGTGCAATGACATGTTACACGATGACGGTGTACAAAGGACACATTTAAATATCTGGAAACCCGATTCCTGGTCATGGTCTCCTGGTCCTTTGCTAAGTTTGCATCTCTGTCAAGTTCAGCTATTTTTCATAGTAGATAATCATGTTTTTCCCCCACTACAATAAGCCATTCTGCAGCATGTTTTGCCACCCGGTTCGTCTGAAGGGGGCGTGTTCGCGCAGGGTAGTGACATCAGAGTGGACCCTCAATAGCCTAGGGCCCTGGCAAACATCAGGGCTCCGCCCCACCTCAGGAAAAATGCAAAGGTTAAATCAGCAACATCCGAGTGTCCATGCTGATGTCAGCCCAGGGCCCCCAGATAAGCTAATACGCCCCTGGGGGATAATCCCAGAACGTCCGGCAGCTGCGATGGAACACCCAGGAACACGCCCACTATTATTTCCAAGGTTACTACTGTGCAGGTGTCGCCGCGCTATTCACTATCCGGTCCATGCCATATACCTGCCTGGTCTCACCCCTACACGTCCAAGAATATGGGCAGATAGGTTTGCCAGTTCTGTCAAGTTAAGTTCCAGGTCCAGGAAGAGCCTTGCTGTTGCACAACAAAAAGTCAAAGTCCTTATTTTGAACGCCAGTAAAAATATATAAATGTATAAATAAGTTAATGTAGGTGTTAGCCAAGCAGCCAAATATAGCTCTCTGGTGCCTAGAAACTCTTGTAATGCTAAATCAGGAAACGACTCCCGTCACGCGCCTGCGGATCCAGCAGAGCTCCCTGGAAGCAGACACGGATTTTGGGAGGATGGTAAAGACACCCGGAGCCTGTCCTGCCTTTCCCTGGGGCATCCCGCACCGCCGGACCCTGGCCGAGCAGCGAGGCGCCAGGCCGAACTGCAAATTAGCGTCGTTCTCCAGTCCAGGGGCATCAGGTGGAGGAAGCAGCCCGATTATCCATAAACCTGATTTCACCATCTCTGCACAAACACAGGAAGCAACAGCAAGCCTGCGGGATCTGCCGCTTGCTATCCGTCACTTGAAATGTAGGTCATCCCAGCTGTGTTTTTTAACCAGAGAAGGTGGAGATTTGATAACTGATCTTTTCTACCGGCAAGAGTAATTAATGGAGGAGAGAAAGGAAGAGGTGTTTAAAGGAGAGCAGCCTGGAAGCGATGTACCTGTCAGGGAACGAGATAAGACACATAATGAGCCTTAATCACACCCAAGGAGGCAAAAAAAACCCCCTTCTGAGCATGTGTGAGGTAGCGCGGCACTAACTGTGAACGGAGCACAACAGCCCTGAATCTAACCTTAGCAGATAAAAAAGTCTAAGATTTAAACGCAGAGGCCGCGTGTGACGCGGACAGGGATCTGCCCACGTTATGGGTAAAGCTCATGCCGTAGTTTGTACTAGAAGCATCTCAAGGTTGAGCAGTATGAAAATGACACAAACCATTGCAGGAAAGTACAGCACTTCCTGTAAAATCAGTGATTTTTTTTAAAGAAATATTTCAGGATATTTACATACATACAAAGATATGGCTGAGGCCAAGGAGGGCCAGTCTGGTTAGGGAAACGCGTCACGATTATACCAGATCAGTGGAGGACGTGACGTTTCCGACGGATCGGGTGACGGCCGCTTGGCGACTCCTCCCCCCCAAACCCAACAGCCAGAGAGGGCTGAGGTGGGGAGGAAGAGGAAGGCGTGGAGAGTGTGGTGGGGGCTCCTAGCTGTGCGTGCAGGGGCAGGCCGCTCAGAGACCCAAGCAGACGCGTAATCCGAGTCTCCATACACAAGCAGAGAGTTCGGGACCAAAGCAGCAAATATCGTTTTATGTGTTCATCCCATATGGAAGGTGTCCTGCCTTTATAAAGGATTTAATGAAATACCTCCCCCGCACTAATCACACTGTGCTGTGTGTTGTTAATGAGCACCTAACCAGTGGGTGGTGGGGGGCTCACCCCAGAGGATTGCAAAGGCCTGGTTTTTCCTGTGTGTCCCTGTCTCATGCAGCAGAGATTCCCAACCCGGTCCTCAGGGACCCCCAGAGGGTCCACAATTTTCCTCCCCCCCCCGCCCCCCGCGGGTCCCTGAGGACCAGATTGTGAAACACTGATGTAGAAAAACAACAATGCTACCTGTTTCCAGGTGTGACCTGGTGCCCCTTCCCCCCCCCCCCCCCCCCCCCCCCCCGAGGCGAGCGATCCAATCGCCCGGCCCCGATTCTCACTGTGTACCCCCCCAGACACCGGCGAAACAGAAGAGGCCGTGTCAGATCCTCCCTCACGCCTGACTCCGCCTTTCCTGGCCGTTGCATCGTACGGCTTTCTTCGCAAAGCGCATCCAATAGTCCCGGTTTTGGGAACATGGTCAGTGTTTTAACCACGTTCCTGTGGGGTGTGGTAGTGGGGGGGGGGATGCACTGTCAGTCTGCTGGCAGGAGAAGTGGTGCAAAACCCCTAAAAAACCCATTTGGTAATAAAAGACAATGAGAATATAATAACACAGTATATTAATATAGAAGAGCCAATTGGTGCAATTGGTGGTGTGACACTCTCAAGTTTAAATTCTCATGTCTGAAATTGTAAATGGTAATTTGCAATCTAAATTAAGACACGATTACTAGGTCAGCGTAGCCATGAAGTGTTTATGAACACACATGTGTGTGTTGCCTCTGCAGCACCGAGTTCTGGAGAGGCTCACTGTTTGCCGTAGTGCGTCCCTCACAAAGCTGCACCATCGCACGCATCCTCCGTGTTTATTTACACTTCCTGTCGCCTCGCGTACCTCACCTTGGACGTTTTCTAATGACGTCCAAGGTGTAGATTAAATAATTTATCGGGTTTAGCGAGGAAATGCGTAACCGTGCCGCGCGACACAAAGCCCTTGTTTCACACGATGCTCCGGGGCCTGTAGCTGACCAGATTGGCTCTGCTGCAAACACAAAGGATCAAAGGCAGAATATTTCACTGAATAAAGCATTTTAGGATGCAAAGAGCTTTTTTATTTTTATTTCTTTCAGAGCAACTCTTGAGGGTCCTTCATACTTTTCCCTTAACTAGGTCAGCTCTCAAACCGTCATCTCATCCACCGCGGGACTGTCCTGAACCTGGGCCGTACTGGCCTGGCGCATGGTTGCCGACTGGCTGCGGTAACGACGGTAACGTGAATCCCCGCTACAGAAATTGTGTTCTTATTGTAATCACGCGTTTAGCGCGCATTTTGAGTTCCACAATGGCCCACGCCTGTTATTTTTCTTTGCTCTTTCTTAAACAGATAGCGTTACTTTACAGGCGCCCCTCCTCTTTTGTATTCGAAAAGGTTTAGGGTCTCCCCAGAAAAGAGACGCTGTCCCTTTAAGGCCGTTCTTGAGGCCATGCCAGCTCAGTGACTGCGAAAGCCCCCTGGCACCACAAGATGCCTGCCCAGGGTTCTATTTGCATATGATATTCAGGGCATTGCATTTTTTAAATTGTTTTTAATCAGAGCAGAATGTCAACAAAATAAATGAAGTTGCGAGGGGAAGTGAAAAATTTTTAGCGCGGTTGGGGATGTGCATTTCCTCATTTATCACGGGCACATATTGAGTGAGTGAAATTTCGGAAAATGTGGCAATCGATGGAAGGGTTCCATATGGCCGAGATCAAAGGTGTCACATAGTCTGCGGTTCTGCTTTATTGCCAGCCAGTACTGTTAATTGGACAACAAGATCTGAGGCAATATTAAAATCCAATTAAATTGATATGAACAGATTGCCAAGTGATGTACACTAATGTATAATTGAGTCTCCAAGCAAATGTGAGTCTCCCTCTTACCTCTTAAAAAGATGATACTGCCGTTGGAGGACAGGACTTTACTTTTTCATGTTTTAAAATATATATAATCGGGGAACGATCTCAGTAACTGTCTCACTGACGGCGAGAGGTGGGTTATATACCCAGTCAACAGTATTGCTGTCGTTTGTATTTTTATCTGATTTCACTATTTTTTTAGAAGAATAAAAATGCGCATTTCTTTGCCTATAGCCAGCACATGTATGTGTAGCAGATAGCTTATTCACTTTATAAAAATACTGTGGTTCAACAATGGTTTAATGAACTTAATTGTTAACAACGCGTGAGACAATATTCGTTGATCATTTTATTATACGTGCGATTAAACTCAACTTAGCCGTTCTCACAATTTAAAAATGGGGACTTTCATATCTTCCAAACATTCTATCAGTAATCGCCTTATTTAAAACAGTAAAAAGAAAATAAACGATATAAATAATTGTTGACATTTTATGCATTATGTTTTAATATATACATCATGTGCATATTGTTATACAGTCTACTTAAGTCTTATATGAAAAATAATGCCATTAAATTTTTTTAATAACTTTTCATTACTAACCCAAGTCTGGTTATATTAACTATACAACTATTCTATGTAAAGGCTTAATCATAAATGTTTGGGATTGTTTTTAAAAAAGGAATTTGTTGAGATTTAAATATTATCCCCTCATAGCATAGAACTTTTCTATGATATCTTAACATTCATTTTAACATTCAGCCTTTGGAACAGTACATTACAACAAACAGTCTAGAAAAAATGCTGTATTTAGGACATAGATATTGCTGCAAATTGCAGATTATTTCAGTGAATGCATTACATTTGCTGTAAAGGGTTATGATATTGTGTACAAACAGCCAAGTGCTGCTCAGTCTGTTGTGGGGTTTTTACGATTTATTAGAACATATAAAAGAATTATAGCAATTTATAGCGCTGTTATTCTCTGAATTACCACTTTGGCCCGCGTTCCTGCACACAGAGCTTCATTAGACAGCAATGAAGAGAATTTTCAAATGCAGGCAAACCAAATTCCTAACCTATTTTTTACATTTTAAAATATGCAGCTCTTGGAGGAGAATAATTTAAATTATTGCTACTTATTTGTGCGGCAGCGTGCCGAATGTCGACATAAGGCCTGCAGATTGATTGTTGTTTCTCTGCTGTGTATGGTTAGGGTAGAGTACCTCGCTGAATGATTGAGCAGGAATACCACACCCACGGCTCACTCAGCGCCCAAACAGCTAAATCCCCAACGCTCACCCACAGTCGTGCTCTATCTAGACGCAGAAATACAGCATGAGGCCTTTTCCCGTTCGTTTTAAATTTCCTCTGATCGCACAAGCCGGCTGGGGGAGGGGTGTCATTATTTGGATATGTACAACTTATCCATCTATCGCGAAGTTTAATTTGTTCGGGGAATACCATCGTATCAGGCTGACTTACTGAATAGCACCTGCATGCCACATTTGCTTAATCGTGCAAAAAGCAAAGAAATGCATAGAGCCTGGGTACTTTTCTATATCCCCATAGAGATTGGGCATGAAAAATAACTCAGGTTAACCCTATCAGAGCCACTGAGCAAGAAAATCAAAGAGTCAGAGACGGGTCATTCTGCTGCTCGGAATGATTAATGGCCGATATTGAAATCTCTCTCTCTTTCTGATTCTTTTTTGTAATTCGTTTCTATGGCATCCGCAGATGGGGCAAGAGACGGTGCCCTCCCCGGGCCGGCAGGGTGGGTGGGAAAGCTCCGGCGTGGCCAGGCAGTTGTTGTTGTTTGCGCGGCGTATTTTTAGCCAAGGGCTGGAGATGAGGTTGCGACCCACGTCCATTTCTGGAGCTGAGGTTTCTTTGATTGGTCGAGGGGGGGGGGGAGGAGGAGCCTATTGGCGATTGGTGGCCAGCGTTTGGGTCATGGGCCCGTCCTAAATCTGTGCCTAGATTACACACGGACGCCGAGACACCCGGTAATCTGAAATTACAAGGCTGCCTAAAGGAGACCCATCCGACATGGGAGATAACAGGCGTCATGTGGTGCTGACTCACACGCGGTCAGGAAGCCGAGGTCAGCGTCCCCCCCAAACCCGTTCCCCCCCGCCACGTATCTGACGTTCAGGTTTTCACTTTCGAAAGGCCTCCACACTCCACATGCCAGCACTGTGAACAGAAGTAAAACAACAGGTAGCTTTTCAATTTATTGTGCTGATTTACAGTATCTTTCCGGCTCTGTCATTTGGAAATAACTTCATGCTGAGATATGATTATAGCCAGTAGTTAACATGACTGAAAACCCATATTTCTGCGTCCCTTTTTAAAGCCACGCTGTGGTTCTTTGAAATCTTTCAGCTATCATTATGCGGTCCTCTGTTTTGGTCCGGGGCCATTCCCAGTCCAGATTTCCCAATGGACGTTTTAAAATGAAGGTATTAAAAAAAAAAAACATATAATTGGATATCCAAAAGTATAACCTATTAAGATCTTAACTTTCAAATTACTTTAGTGTCTGAGTTGAGTTTGAGAGCGTTTCACACACCAGAGTAAATGTTTGGTTGCGATATCATCGTGTTTGTTTTGCAGATTTGCGAGTGCTGTTTTGTGGTTCACCACACGGCACGAGCGCACACTTAAACGGCGAGGTCTCATTTGTAAAGTCATGCTAATATCAGTAGATTGTAAGAGTAGTGCTTCATAGACACACACAGAAATATGAGGCCTTATAGAGCATTTGCCTTTTGGGAACATAAATGTGTAAATAAAAATCTGAATTTACACTGTACATAATTCAGCTTAGTTCAGTTAACTTGGATAAATCTCCTAAAATTCTTAAAAAAAAGAAAATCTAAAGAAAATTCTTAACAAATGGCTGAGCAACAAAATGACAAATAAACAAACAAGCAAACAAATAAAATCAGAGTCAGATAAAATGGCAGGTACTGGCATCCCATGTGAAATCTGTGAAGGAATTAAAACCCGGGGCCTATATCACAAAGCGAGATTTGTTGGTTAGCTAGATAACTTGTCGGATTTAAGGTATCCCAACTTTAATGGACTTTTGTTCATTTGCATTTAGTGCAAACTACCTTAACTTCGATAAGTTATCTTACTAACCCAGAAATCCATCTTCGTAATACAGGCCCCAGGTTTAAAATAAATAAATTTAAATAAAACATGGGAGAATAAACAATAACTGCAGGGAGCCCAAAGCAGACTGGCCAGCCAACCTGACACGGGTCGAGATGTAACACACAGGTGCTCTCTGATGTTCAGCAGGCTGCAGTCTGTCCCCAGCTACGTACTGCTGGTGTTTCTGTCCATCCAGCTTCCAACCATTTTTCCTGATCAGGGTCATGGGTGGGAAGCTGGGCTACATCCTAGACAGCAGCCCACCACAGGAAATTTGCTGGTGTTTCCCATATCATAATAACAAGATAACACTATAAGTTAATTGTTTACTTTGGGTAACACTGCACCTTCATAATGCATTCATAGAATATTCAGTGCACCTTCACAATCCATTCATAGAACATTCAGTGCACCTTCATAATGCATTCATAATGCATTCATAGAATATTCAGTGTACCTTCACAATCCATTCATAGAACATTCAGTGCACCTTCATAATGCATTCATAGAACATGCATAAGTAGCAAGTATGTATACAGTAACATCCTAACATACCTTGACAGCTTTGATATACATTAATAACAAACATTATATGATAATAACAAACATTATAATTATCATATATAATCATATAATGTTTATTGATGTTTATTAAAGCTGTTAAGGTATGTTAGAATGTTACAGTATATAAACTTGATCTATGAATGCATTATAAAGGGCACTGAATGTTCTATGAATGCATTATGGGGAGCAGGTCATGTAAAGTGTTACTGTACATTGTTATCAGAATAGGCGAGTTTTAAATAATATTGTCTTTTCGGTATACACATCTACAGACTTTATCAAAAACGTTTTTCTTTAACACAAAGCAGATCCCTTTTTAGATCTGCAAAAAGCATGATTTTACAAAAAGCCGAATAAGATCAGAAGTCACTAAGTCTAACATGAATGAAACAGACCAATGCAACGACACATACAATACATTCGCAGGCATGCCTAAGAGTCACAGTGAAGTGCAATGACTCCATTCATTGACAGTGACTCGCGCTGGGGGTATGAGGGGTATAGAGACATGACATGAACTTGTGAACACGACAGCTGCGGATAGACATGGGAATTTTCGCGAGGACTCCAATTTAATCCTTGCACCCTAATCTGCCGTGAGGCCGTAATCTCATACACACACAAAGGCCGCCGTCGTAATCCTCTGCGTGCTGCGGTTACTCATGTGATCGGCCCTGAGCCGCAGAAGGAGATGATCGTCAGCCTTCCGCACCATATTAAACCAGCAAACATGGCCGCCGTGCCAGGTCTCCCATCCTTGGCCGTGGACGTCGTGTGCATGTAGCATGGTGCATGGTGACACCCCGGCCCGGTTCTTATGCCCTTTGAGGGACCAGCATTATATTCAGCCAATGATATATTTTGAAACGGTGAATGACAGTACGGGGGAGACTCTACGGGCCAATCAGCTTTCAGCTAGTGCCCCTCTGGCCCCACCCCTTTATACACTGCTGACCACAACTGAACCAAAAAGCAGGATAAACAACACATCTAACGTGTCTGGGAGTAGAGTCTCGCTAACTAGCGTTCAGCTGATGTAAGGTTGATTACTCCTGAAGCACATGGAATTGTCCCTTGCCATGGAAATCAGCCAAACATATTATAAAAACGGTTTGCCAGAACACTGCAAAGTCCTCTCGCTCTCAGTGTTCCCAGGGTGATAAGACACATCAAGGTCAGGTCGTTTTTTCCAGGGCAGTGCTGTTTGGAAGACTCATTTCTCTTCTATTATAAGTGGCTCATTGAAATGCATGTCCATAGAAATGGCATTTATTTTGCGGAAAAAAAGGCCTTTTGTCTTTAGATTGCCTTCAGTTTGCAATGCTGCTGAAACCAAAAAAATCAAGTTACGTAACTCATTTTTAAAAACATTTATGGTCTATTACAATTTAAGTGGGGCAACTTTTGTACCAGGGGAACCTGAGAGAATGACTTTGGTCAAAATTAAAAACCTTTATCTGTTGAAAACTGATAAAGATCTTTGGGCATATTTTATGTTTCATCTGAGGTTGCATTACAGAAATTTTCACCGTTCCACTTAATGTAAAATTACAGCTTGTGAAATTTGCACAATTTATAAATGACATATGGTCAGCCAGCCAGGATGTGCTGTTGGTCCAAAGGATCTCATTTCCATTATTTTACATCAGGAAAAGTTCCATATTGCTCTATTTGCATTTAGATTTATGAATGAAGATATTTTAATAGCCATGTCCAACATATGCATTGGAAATTTTCACAATACAAAATCAACACACAGTAGACATGCATGAAATCAAACAAACTTATATACGTAAAATCAACTGTACAGTGACATGCCCAGACATCACTTGCAGAAGGTGAAAAGTGTACAGGTGTAGAATGTCAGCTCTACAAACAGAAACATACCTGCAGGATGAGCGCCACAAATTCTGTCACATGAATTTCAGATGCGGGCAGACACATCCATGGACTCGTCTCCCTGTCTCCCTAACTGGCAGCGCTGGGGGTTCGAAACCTGCCCTCACTCTCTGTGTGCAGTTTGCATGCTCTTCAAACATTGCGTGGGGTTGCTTATGAGTGCTCAGGGTCCCTCGTACTGTCAAAAAGCGTGTGTGTGTGTCTGTGTGGTTTCCCTGCGATGGGCTGGCATCCTGCCCAGGCTGGCCCTGGGATAGGCTCCAGGCCCCTGTAACTCTGCACCGGGTAAATGCTTGCGGAAGATAGATGAATGCAGGAAAATGGATTGATAGCAGTGACAGAGATGCTGAAGCCTTGGTCTCCATCAGTGAGCATCGTGAACATCCCTGAGCAGCGCTATTGGGCTTATTATGGCTTAAGGCTTGAAAAAAAGTATCAATGTCTTCCCTCTTCTGTCAACTTGGTGATCTATATCAATGCTATTAATTGCCAGTCAATTATGATGCAGTGTAATATGTTTAAAAATATTCGTAACTCTGTCATCTATAATGGTTTGTATAAGAATGAATAAAGCATTACAGCATATTCTACTGACAGTCACAAGGCATTATAGTGTTAATTATAATATGTCATAAGCTCCAATGAAGCTCTCGGTAAGACTTTACTTAAAGTCTGTATGCGTAACGCATTATAGATACCTTCATAATGCATTATAATGGTCGGTATAAGAATTAAGGATGCTTTGTACTGCATTATGAAGGTATTTATAATGCATTATAGATGAGAGCTTCATGAAGCATTATAATGCATAATGCACATGGCTATAATGTGTTATGCCTTTTTATAAATATTTATAGCCATATTTATAATGCTTCATGAATACATTACAATGTGTTAAGAATATGTTCCTAGATTTTTATAGACGTGACATTCATAGAAAGTGATACTTAAATATTTATATTTTATTTTATTGAATGATGTCTTAATGGTTGGCCTCGATTGATTTCCCCCAAAAGCTTTTCATTGTTAATATGCTCTAAGATGCTGTAACTAGAGAACTACTGTCTATATTAAACATTCCTGGGTGATGTAGTATGATATTGTACAATGACTCTGCTCACTCCTTGTGTTTAAGATGCCTGGCACTGAGGCTGGGGTAAGTTGAGGGTTAGGGCTGTCTGGTATTAATTTAACAAGCTGAGCACAGTGGTTTGGGTGACTCTCTCGGCAGCGGGAATAAAAGTTTCAAAACTGCTGTTAGTCACCAAAAGGATGCGCGTGTCATAATGACAGGTCAGCGGAGAGTTTCTAAAATGTCACCTCAACCACACAGGAGCGAGCGGAGCCTAGCGGCATGGGGAGACGGTTTGATCAGGCCGCCATGAAGAGCGAGGCCTCCCCTGAGTGACCCCGTCAGACGGGCCTTCCGTTCCGGCCGTCCTCGCTGGAGCGCCGCAGCGCCAGCTTGTAAATGCTCACCCTGGATGGTGTCCTCTGGCTATCGGCTGGCGGTATTTAATGACCATATGATTTGCTTGTCCGGGCCAGTGGTCTTCTCCCCGGCTGGGGGATGATCGCTTCACACTCTGTGCTATTGCCAATGAGCCATTTAATCCCTTCCTACAGCTAAGGCAACAAGCTGCACACCCGCCCCCCCCCCCAACCCGATCTG
>JAODLC010000052.1:4211981-4231870 GCA_026781145.1 Hippopotamyrus pictus | reverse complement strand
TATCCCCCCCCCCCCCCCCTTATCAGATGGTGAGGATGTTCTCCTACTTTGCCTCTGCTGTATCGTCGATGTTGTCAAATTAACTCTGGAACCCGTGCGCAGATCTCCACACCCCAGCAGAAGCTACCTTCTCCACCTTCTCCACCTTCTCCGTCTCACTTCCCAGTTCCTGATGCCGGATTGGCTTCTGCTCCTCTTCCACCCAGCGCTTCCAATCACATCTATGCTCTCGTCCCCCAATTAAAATCCATGTTCCTTCCTTCCTTGCCTGTCTCATTTGATTCTGTTTGCCGCCCCATTCAGTGGAAGCGTCACACAAGACAAATCAGCAGGGGTGTATATTGGGATATGGACAATAGAGACGTGTCCCTGCAAATATCGTGGGAGGACTGTGTGTGTTTAGGGGGATTTCCAGCTAATTTTGTCTCTACTAAAGCTGAAAGCAAACCTATGTCCTTGAAGATCTGACTATCTTCCTGTGAATAATGTCAACCTTTGAGTATTCGCAGTATATTTATATACAGACAGACAGACACGACTTCTGCTGTTTTGCTTTTAACACACAAGCCTGTTTCCTCAATGCACAAGTACTTAACCCTTTCATTGACGTTATTCATTTCGGTGGCAGGTTTTCATGAAAATCGAACAAATCTTTCCCCACAAATCAGGTGGTGCATTTGTATCTCTTTGGTCTGTCTCACTGTCCCTGTCCGGTCTATATTAGGTTTATATGTCGCAATATTTATATTCTGTTTGTTACGTTCTCATTTGCATTGTGGCTAATGAGAACGACATTTCGGCTCAGCGTACGATTCCACACATCATATATCTGAAGCTGACAATAAGTTGCTTTAACTTTGATTAAATGTCTAAAAAACGAGTGATTTTGTGAATGAGGATCCGACCTTAAGATCTCTACCTCCATAGCTAATGCTGACGTCCCGTTTTGGCATTACGCCCCTAATAAAGGTCCTGGGCGGAGGTGGGTAGTTCAGGTCCAGACTATGATTTTGTTCCAACCATCCAGTTGAATACTCTGTGACTGTGACTCTGACTATACTCAAATGGTTGGCTGAAACAAAACCTTGGTCTGGATTTTTATTTTCTGGACCTGAACTTTCCACCTCTGGTACTGGGTGTGATTCTGTGGCAGAGATGGCTACACGTTGCTGTCTCGTGAAAGCTTCTCCGTTCCGGAGTAAACACCACAACAGCATGTTTAGTTGAAGGGCGTTGAACTGCCGTTCGGCATTTAGCTGAAAATGCTGGACTTCCTTGCCACCCCCGCCCCCATCCAACCAGAGGTGAGGAAGGTAGAAGAGATCGAGCTGATCTTCTGTGACAGTCTCAAGCTCCTTTCGAAACTCCTTTATTTAACTTTCCAACCCCCCGCTGCCCCCCACCACTACATTCTGGCTGCAGTCCTTGATATTTGGTTTCCAATCTGTCTTCTGAAGAACAGGGGGGGTGGCCAGCATTTTCCTGTCCTTCGACGGTAACGTCCCACTTGATGTTTTATCTGTTCAGCCCGCTTCGCTTTATAAGGCTGACTGTGATTTGCCATGATCAACAAACTGCAATCTCTGCTTTCCTGTCGGTAGTTCAATGCTGCATTCAGTTCCACCCGGGAAGTCGGAAATTCCAACCGGAACGCCCCCTGGAGTCGGAATTCCGAATCGGAAAGTGGGAGGAAATTCTGTAACCCCAACCGCAGAATCCAATATGGCTGCGCCCTTCATCAACAGAAGATAAAGCCGTAGTTATATACTATCTGTTAACACTTATGTCTTATTTGCATTTCATTAAATCAGTCATACGACCAGTAATGTCCAACCGCTATCTGTCAACATGTTGCTGTGATGTTTGTATGTGTAAAATACACATACACCAGCCTTATTGCAGTATGTATACAGGATGTAACATAAAAAAGACGACCTCAGAAGATTTTCATGTAACAGCAGTTTAGCATGACTTTCCCTTTAAGAGATACACCACGGGGTGATAAAGATGGGTTGCCAGGTATTTTAAGAAATGCACCATAAGCTGATGATGATAAATAGGTTACCAGGTATTTTTATTACACACCCACACCATGGCTGGTCCCAGAAGCAATTCTGTTCTATTAATCCATCCATCCATTTTCTGTAGCCACTAGTGCTACTCAGGGCCATGGGGGTCCAAAGCCTATGGACACGAGATAGGGAACAACCCACCATTCACGCCTATGGGCAGTTTGGTGGCTCCAATTCACCTCAGCATGTTTTTGGACTGTGGGGGGAAACTGGAGTACCCAGAGGAAACCTCACGACCACACAGGGAGAACATGCAAACTTCACACATGGAACCATAGCAGAGACTAGAACAGAGGTGGGCAATCTTATCCGCAAGGGGTCGGTGTGTATGCAGGTTTTTGGGATAACCTGTAGGTCAGCTGTTCAAACCCAGGAGTGAGGACTCTTCAGCCAATCAGTGCTCTAATCAGTAATCTATTTAGGGAATTGCAGTAAAAAGCCGCATATACACCGGCCCTTTGTGGATAAGATTGCCCACCACTAGAACCTAGGTCCCAAGGTGTGAGGATACAGTGCTAACCGCTAATCACTAAGCCACTCCCATATTGCAATGACGTTTTTGCGTTTAATCGATCAAATTTTCTTATTCATATTTTGTACTCATTTTTGTTTTAGTAATGCGTTGTGTTTTGCTCCTCAGGGCAACCGTACTTTTTGGCATGAGCCGACATGGTCTGTAACTATGTCCTGTGTAAATTAATTTTAATAAATTAGAAGTCTACCGATTACTGGGAGGTAATTATGAATAACTGTAGCAAACAATGGGAGTGGCGTTGCCGTGAAATATTACAGGCATTAGAGATGCAGTGATCACCTTTTCACTGCATATTCAGTGATGTGTAACTGTTTGTGCCAGTGAAGCACCCATATCCTTTGAGACAGACCTTCGTAAAGCCTCTGTGTTCAACAAAAGGTCTCTGCTTAGGACAATATCACCAGTTTTCTTGCTGGATATCTCATACCAGAAATTCAGGTTAAGTACCACGCTCAAGGGTGCAATAACAGAAACCCTTCAGGGTTAAGCTCCGTGACCTTAGCCACTGTGCTACCTTGGGTGTGAATCTCTTAATCCTCTTTGTTACTCCTGTCCTGTCAGCAGATGTGGAAAGTTGAGGTTCAGAAAATACAAATCCAGACCAAGGTTTTGTTTCAACCAACCAATGGAGTATAAAGAGTCACATTCACAGAGTACCTAACTGGTTGGTTGAAACAAAACCTTGGTCTGGATTTGTACGTTCTGAACCTGAACTTTCCTTCTCTGCCTGTCAGGTGCATGGAGAGTCCCAGAGGAGTGACAGCAGTACTGAGGGACGAGATCTCGGGGAGACAGTCTGTCAGCCTTGTAGGAATAACCTCTTTCAATTATGACAACTCTTAATGGGAGATTGAAGGGTTTGCAGACCAGTGAATGTTGTAGTGCAACTGATGCATGTGGGAATTTAATTTGACTCTTTTTAAATGAGAAGACGGCTGTTTCCGTCCATATGCTCATCCAAAGTGAAGCATCACGTATTTACCACTTTTTAAGATTTTGCTGAATAGTTTGTGGTAATGAGAAATGTCATGAGGAGAGGAGTCAACTGTAAAAACACCAGATTGAAATGTAAAAAAAGAATTTCAGATTTAAAAAGAATCTCTGAATGTCTTGCAGCATAATGTTTCACTGCACAAAGAACATTTATTTTATATATATTTTCTTTATATTACGTAAAGGTGGTTATGTAGTTTGATACCATGATATTAACCATACAAAATACAAGGTATCTTTATTTTCATTGTAAAAGTACAATGAATCAATTTGGATCATCCTCCAGAAGCCTCAGTAAAAACTATACAAGCTTAAAGAAAAACTTAAGAAAAAAATAAATAACGTTTAGCAATGTACAAATACAATTATAAAAGTATAAGAGGAATATTGCACATGAATTATTGCATTTGAAATGAATTATTGTACCTGAGAAGCCAGCAGTTGACAGTTGTAGCGTTACTGCAGGATAATGATCGACTGTATTATACAGTACAATGGATTACATAGAACCCAATTGTGTTCCTAAGATCAATGTGATGTCAGAATTGACATCACATTCAGATCAATATTCAGATGTGCTCACAATGTCCCTCTTAATACATACTATAAATAGGTCTTGGTCCCCGTCAATGCTGACTCCACGGTCTCGGTCTTCTACAGTATGTAACTACCCAGATACATTGTAAAGTTAACTTAGCTGAAATCTATAACCAATACATCACCATTTTGGCTTAGTTCCTGAAAACAGTTTGATATCCTGCAAAGATTTTTTTTTTTTTTAACTTTTATAGTATGAAAAAATGTTTTCAGTTTGATCCGAGACAACATGGCAATCAACACCAGATTTTACCGACAACACAGATGTATTTGAAGTATCTTTTGCACTCATCTCAGGCCTCTGGGCAACGTGCAGGTGTGGCTCCAAAATAGAACAGATGTATCTTGATGAAAGGCAAGACGGAGAAGAAAAACGCTGCAGATTAAAAGGGGAGCAGGCCTTGGCCTTCTGGGCTGAGCGTTTGCAGGTTTCTGTGCGAAGCTTTGAAGATGTAATGATTTCAAGGCAGATGTCAGCAGACTTCCAGGCTGCATCAAAGGATCTGCTGCTCTCTCCTCACTGGCAGAACTAAAAGCAGGCAAATACCTTCAGCGTAAAATCCCTAAATGCGCGTAGTTTCCTAAGTGCAACAAAAGTTGGCATAGCTCAATGATTCTCATTGCAAACCTCCTCCTGTTCATGGTCCATGTTTTCGTGCTGTTCCTCCACCTATGCACCTGATTTTACTATAATATGATTTCCTGCTCCAAGTATACTGGTACTGGACAGCAACAAATTTGTGAACTGGCTGGGAATGGGGAGTGGGGGTTGAGGACTGGGTTGACTTGGCATGTCTTAATGCTTGTGAACTTGCATTTTAGGTGAAAGGATTCATGGTTATAGAACAGAATATGTTCACTGTCTGTTCACTGTCAAATCTCTGTACAGCTAGTATTTTTAACAAGACCCAAAAATCCAATCATAGTTGTATTGAATCGCTCCACTGAAAAAGCAGCTTTGTAAAATGATGAGAGACCCATTTCAGATTAAATCATCTTCCAAATAGATGAAGATAAATTTAAAATTCTCAAATATGGGAGTATATAGCTCAACACATACCACAGTCCCTTATGGGAAAGGATTTGTGGTGATGCCACAGGTAATTTGTCAGTTAAATATACGTAGCAACCTGGTGGTTTTGTCGACAGGCTCCCTGGGGGCTGCGTGTAGGTTCGTAGCGGGAGTGTGATGCATTCGGAGTGCCAGAGGAATTGTGGGTATATGCAGAAGGCGGTATGGTTGAGTCATATTGAGTACAACTGCAAAATACCGGCGTCCACACCATTCCCTGCATCCTATACTTCCGGGTTCCCAATCGCAGTGACCTTCACTAGCTGTGTGGTTTTTGAAAAGCGGTGAAGAGAAGGAAAATTAGAGGAGATGTATGACATGAAATTATAGGGTCTACCTATGATGTCTGGCAATGCTTGACATTAACTGCACTTTCATAATGCCTTTATAATGCATTCGCACCTTTAAAATACATTCGAAGAACATTCAGTGCACCTTCATAATGCATTCATAGAGTATTCAGTGCACCTTCATAATGCATTCAGCATTCAGTGCACCTTCATAATGCATTCATAGAGCATTCAGTGCACCTTCATAATGCATTCAGTGTACCTTTGTAATGCATTCATAGAACATTCAATGCACCTTCATAATGCATTCATAGAATATTCAGTGCACCTTCATAATGCACTCATAAACATTCTACAAATCCACTGGTTACGGAAACTACAAATACACTGGTTATTAATGTATAGTACACCATTCACAATACTTTTAATGAACAAGATATGACAGCTGTAATATACATTAATAACAAATATTATAATCTAATAATCATATAATGTTTGTTACTAATGTATTATAAAGCTGTTAAGGTATGTTAGGGTGTTAATGTATACTTACATGCTGCTTACGAATGTTCAACAAATGCATTATAAAGGCCTAATGAAGATGCAGTTAATGTAAAGCATTTCTCAGTGTTTATATAACCACAGTCCTAAAGTTTTGTCTCTGGTGTTTTAATTTCTTTTTATTTCTATAGGGTAATTTCTTTGCAGAAGAGTATGATTGCATTTTTATATTGAAGGTGGTGTGAACTTAATGCTTCTGTAAAGAATTATTGAAAGTGTGCACACGTTATATAGTAGGATATGTTGTAATCCCTTGTACTTGGGCATAATTAGAACTGATTGGTTATGGAACCCTT
Organism: Hippopotamyrus pictus; assembly: GCA_026781145.1. Classification (NCBI taxonomy): domain Eukaryota; kingdom Metazoa; phylum Chordata; class Actinopteri; order Osteoglossiformes; family Mormyridae; genus Hippopotamyrus; species Hippopotamyrus pictus. The sequence goes on along the minus strand of JAODLC010000052.1, from coordinate 4,225,454 downwards.
ACCAAGGAGAGAATAATATGCCGGATGCAGGCGAGTTTTTATTCATTTTATTAATAGCGGCCTCCCCCAAAAATCACACTAAATTTAATTTACATTTCATTTATTTAGCAGACAGGTTTATCTGGAGCATATGAGTCAGAATCCGAGAGCCTTGCTTAGGGGCCCAGCAGTGACATCATTTTCAGCCAATGGATTCAAACCATATATCGTCCAATCACGGGCTTACAGCCACACACTGCTGGTATTATACTAATTATGCACATTGTATTGTGCTCTGTAACTAATGTCTGAACAACCAAAAATGATTGTGTCGGCACATCTTAAAACTAATATCAATGATACAATCCAATGCACTGTATAAGAAATGAGGATTCAAAGCAACAACTCTACGGTAAAGGAGAAGATGGAAATAATTTATGCATCCCAAGCAGAAATTGTTTTAGTAAAGTCGTAATTTTCATTTTTCACTCTCGTCAGGACTTTCACAGGATGGCGACAACAAATTTCCCGCGCTCAGTAGTTGTTGCAGGTGTAATCACTTTAGCTAAAGGTGGCTGAAATATTTTGTCTTGTCCTGGAGAGGCACCATTGAAATTTGTGGGATCAGAGGCGACTACGGCATGTGTGTTAAGAAGTCAGGAAGCCGTGTGGAATCTTGAGGGGGGCTGGCCCCCCATCCAGGGTCGTTCCCTGCCTCGTGCCCGTTGTTTCCGGGATAGGCTCCGGACCCCCCGCGACCCAATACGGATAAAGTGGGTTGGACAATGGATGGATGGATGGATGTGACTAACCCTTTATAAAGCCCCTTGAGGTCGGGTGGAAGTACTTTGAAAGTATGCTTTGTAAAGCCTGCCTTCAAGAAGTAGCTATAAGCTATACGATGCACTGGTAGATTCCCTTTAAATACGTGAAATATTCATCTACCGTGTGAAAAATTACATTCAAGTGAACTATTGATATGTTGAGTAAGAAATTTTACTGGGAAATTATCAAAATCAATAAATGTCTTAAGAACATTATAAGGTAACAACCTATTGTGTAGTGATTAAGCACATCTTAAAATGAACACATTTCTTCCTGACATAAAGTACAATTCAAAACAAATCACTTTATATTTCTCTTTATTTTTCTCTACTCACTGATATATCTCTGACTTTACTGACAATTTGAAGATAAATGTTTACAGAATTGTACCCTTGCCAAATATATAATTTCCTTTCTTCTCACTGCAATTTAGCATCTCGGTCAAGGATGTAACTATTTATTTGCCCGCAGGTTTTGGTCCGAGATTAAACTCAATGATGTCGTCTCTCTCCAGCCGTCGTACGACATGCGTGTTTCGGCGCATTCAGGTAAAACGAGCTCTGAAGGCTGAACACTTACAAGACAATCAGACGCCCTCTGATTGTTCGAGCGAGTTTGCGGTTTGTTTACCCTGACGCGGTGGAATCAGCACTCTGAACAGACACGTAATCCGAGGCGTCCTGGGGGACAGATCGGCAGGCCACCAGCAGGCTTTGATTGCGTCTTCGCCCTCCCGCGTATGAGCCGAAGAGATTTTCAGACCCTGACAGCCACTTCCTGTGGTGTCACGCCCGTCTTGTGAGGACCCCTCCTGGCCTGCGCTCTAATTTCAAGGAGAAAAAGATCAAGGGGTGTCAGACGTACGCAGGGATGAGGCAAAGGCACAAAAATGGAGATGTTCGAGAGGCGTACCGTGGCAAAAATAGTGACTGCAGCTTGATCGTTACGGGACTGAAGAAAGGCTCGGGGATGAATGAAATCCTGTGCTGTGGCTGTTCTTCTGTCCTTTAGGAAGTGGCCTTATTTATTGGAATCTGGTTGTTTAAATAAGGCATATATTTTGCTAGTATTCTTCATCAAAAAAGGACCCCAAAAAATTAGCTAAAAACAAATGGAGGCCTGTGTGAGAAAGGCACTCCGCTACGATACCGCTGTACTCCGCTTCGTATTCCCGCTGCCGTTTCCCGACGACCTTCAGCACATCGACTCATTATCGCTTTAACGTGAGGTGTCACATTCGCTTTACGTTTTATTTTGCAACACAAAACACTTCAAATTTAAGAATACTCAGAAGTCAGCTCTTAACGGCCCACCTCTAATGCGTTGTGGCAGAATTTAAATTAGTCTTCGAGGCCGAGTTATGTAACGGACTCGGAATGAAATGTCAACAAGATTTTATTGATGGAGGGGGTGGGGGGGCGACGGTAAATCGAGATGCGGCGAAAGTGTTATACAGTATTCGCTGAATTTGACACCGGTATTACGTTTTATTAACTGCAACGCAAGTCAACTTTATCCCTCTCGAAATCCTCACTGTACCAAAGCAGCTTAACACACACACACACACACACACACACACACACACGCATTTATTTATTTATTTTTGATCAATAAATTTATATATGTGTAATTTCAGCAAAAACTTTGTGCTGTCTTTCATTAAATACATTTTTTAAATAATTTAAATTTATGACAAATATTTTATGACAAGTATACCTATAAAAAGAATGTGAAGCAGATAAAGGGTAGATTTTGTAACAACATCACGACTGTCAGTTATAAGCCATTTCCCACCCTTGCAGATCTCCTCTGTTAAAGAGTTCTCAGCCACATGGTGTGATGTGAATATTAAAATCCAGACAAAGACCCTGCTGTAGAAAGAACCAGACGGAAATCTTCTGTATGACATCTCGAGTCCTTTGGAGCCTGGAGCCAGTCCTAGGAAGTATAGGGCAGGAGGCGGGGGACACCCTGGACATGATGTCTGTCCATCACAGGGCAGGAGGCGGGGGACACCCTGGACATGATGTCAGTCCATCACAGGGCAGGAGGCGGGGGACACGCTGGACATGATGTCAGTCCATCACAGGGCAGGAGGCAGGGGACACCCTGGACATGATGTCAGTACATCACAGGGCAGGAGGCAGGGGACACCCTGGACATGATGTCAGTACATCACAGCCCCCCTCGTCAAGAGACCGGCAGAGAAATACCACTGCGATGGCTGGGATTTGAACCTATGACCTTCTGATCACAGGCATCGCAACTGATCGAGTTACACACCACCATCAATTAAATGATCAAGCTCCAGACACGGAGTGGTTAAGGGAGCGGCGTCACGCCCTTGGGGATGAGCCCACGGTGCTGCCCCCTGTAGACCGTGGTTAAATATGCTGGTTAAATAGTAACAGTGTATCAATATTTTAACAAAAGGAATCAATTCACTATACCTGCTATAGAGCTATAGCAGGGGGAAAGAATTTTTTTTGCAACTTATTACGTAAATAAGCATAACAGGTGCTGTTTTTTTATGTTGACCTTTGACCTTTACATTCAGATCATTATTCTCTTCAGTTTAAGGAAAACATTTTACGCCACTGGTGCCTAAATGGAAATAATTACATTAATGATATACTTTGTGTTTGTATCTAAAAGACCTTGCATTTCATGGCTGCATCTGCTCAGGTTGCAAAGAATACATATTTAAATATAGAATGCCACAATAAAAACGTTTAATTGCATTTTTTAGCCTGCACACCGGGTTAACGTTCATCTGTATATCACTTTATTCGTAGCAAACCATGAGTGTGTGAAATTAAAAAACCAAACCACTAAAGTGTGAGAAGTCAAGGGCTAGTGGAATATCACTCGAGTTAAAAAAAAAAAAAAAGATTGTCTTTGGGGTTAAGAATGGAAAAAAGAATGATATCAAAACCTTAATTTTGAAGCTGCTCGCATCAGAGAACAGACTGTGACCTGACTTATGCTGCTGGGAAATAAAGCTGCCATTTCACGGGTTACTTATCTATGCCCGTTGTACGTGCAAGGTCAAGGAGCGACGTCTAAGCTAATTTTTAATTAAAACAAATACGTCTAGTTACAAAGTCATACAAATGTCAGACAATCAGGAATTTAAATGGAGGCAAATGGATAGAAAGCTTGCCACAGAAAGTACTATGAAACCTAATTTCAGAACTAGAAGATTCTATTACAGATATACTGGCATATCGGAATAAAATGATTACTGTGTTGGGGCAGTTCCTTAATAGGTGTTTAATTGTATGGATTAGACCTTTATAATTAACAAATGTTCCAGGGCAGTGTCACCCAACCTGGCCCTCGGAGTCCACATTTTTGCTTCCTCCCAGCTCAGGATACATAATACAAATCCAGACCATTGTCTTCAACCAACCAGTTGAAAATAAAGAGTCACAGTCACAGAGTACTCATGTGGTTGGTTGAAACACAATCTTGCCCTGGATTTGTATTTTCCACACCTAGCGCTTCTCAAAGAGGTTAAGAAAATTATCCAAGGATCTGAGCAGTTTAAGCTTTGACTTGCCTGAATGAATCGCCACTCATGTTGAACCAGGAATTTCCCATATGGATCTAAGGCTGGGGTGTGTAACGTTTACGGAAGACTGTGGCATTTTGACGTATAAGTTGGCAGATAAGCTCCCCCACTGTTTACACTTAAAGTGACGGCAACACATGTTTTGGATGATAAAATACATTTGAGTTCTCTTATTTACTCTTTATGTTTGAAATTGTTGGACATTACACCCAGGGTTGGCACCACCTACAGGCGAAGTAGGCAATTGCCCAGGTCCCCCGAATTACCTATATTCAGAGGGGGATAGTTCAGGTCCAGAGAGTAAAACTCCAGACCAGGATTTTGTTTCAACCAGTTGATTACTCTGTGACTGTGACTATACTGAACTGGTTGGCTGAAACAAAATCTTGGTCTGGACTTTTATTCTCCGGACCTGAATTGCTAACTTCTCCCTCCCAGATAGAGCTTGGCCTAGAGCCCCTGAAAAAAAAGTAGGGCCAACTTTAGGCATCATAGGCCTGATATACACACCTTTTGGTCTGTGTGTGGGAACACACACTTACCCACATGATTATGTGTCTTAATATAGATCCACTTGCTCCAAGCTCTATGTTTGAAAATGACTGTAGGGCAATTTGTTGTACAACCAAAGTTCAGCTTTTTCCTAAATGCATTTATCTTTAAATGATTCAATTAAATACTAACAGTTTTTTAAATTCTCTCTGATAAGATTCCAGTATAATTTCGTATTTTAACTTCTGTTCAGCCAGAACTAGTTATTTTAAGGATTTATCAGTGAAAATCACATTTGGAAAAAAGTCAGAAAGGCATGAAATTGAAAATAAGACATTAAATATACTGCTCCTTCTGTCATTTTGCTGAGATTACAGTTTGTTCTCCTCAAAATTAGACTAAACATTCATTTTAAAATGAAAAACACACATTTGTGTCACAGATTGACATATTATATATTTTAATTTTATTTTTTATGACCTCCAATTACTCCAATTCCAGTTACTATTTTGGAAATATAGTTAAACAACTGAAGGACTGCTCTAGTAAATGTTCATTTAGTTATTTAGTCAAACTAATCTTATTGGATTAATGAATTTGACTAAAGAGTTATGGTACTGTCCTGAAAGTAATCCTCTCATGGCCGAGACAAGGGTATCTCCCTGATCAGGAGATTTGTATTCTTAGCGATTAAAATCCCTTCCACATTTGTGCAGATAAGCGCAGCGGCCCTAGCTAAATATAAAGCAAAATGCTAAAGGGTGTATCCATTCGCTCCTCTGCCTTAGCAAACATATATGCTACCATGTGCAATATCACAGGCAGCATTGGATAGCTGAGATGTCTGACCTTCTCCCCCTCTTCATGACCCCAGAGTGGTGAGTCGATCACCTTTTAAGAACAGGGCTCACAGCAGTCATTTAGCACATAGCTATTACTGTCCAGCGTAAACAAATAATCTGTAACACTCTACTTGTGGGGACATGAATAATGTAGTAATGCATGCTTACTTAATGCCTTAATTAACCAGTAAATAAGTACTTATCTCATGTTCATTCATTATTAATCAACCATGACAGTTCATGTATTTCATGGGGAAACCTATATTAGTTCATGATTTGTTCTTCAATAGTAAATGAGTTAATAAACTATTTTACCCCCTCAAGTGGTCTTACCATTATAAACTAATTAGTTAACTGGTAACTAATATAGTGCCTGTCATGATTGATTAATGATGAATGAACATGGGATCAATACTTAACAAACACAGTGTTACTGGTTAATTAATGCATTAAATAAGCATGTGCTATATTATTCATGTCCCCACAAGTAAGTGTTCCCAAATAATAAATAAAGTATTGTGTGCATTAACTCCTACAGAAAGTCAGAGCTGTGTGCACAAGTGCCAATGAAAACTTCCTGAGTAGAATTTTCAAATTAGACCCCATAAATGGATCAGAAGAAAAATTTAAGGACATGTGCAATGAAGGAGGTTCAATTTCTGTCTTCGCCTATCAAAACTGAATGGAGGCTCACATAGAACATTCAGCATGAGAGTAAAAAAGGTTATGTTGTGGTTTGGATACTCTAAGTCTTAAGTATGTCTCCATTAGCAGCAGTGGAACTACAGTAGCAAGTATTTCTAGGAGTGTGTTTTTGGGACGTCTATCACACACACTCTTCTTTTTGGCTTTCAGTAAAACCTGAATCAACAAAGAAGGAAAAATATGCAAAAAGGCTATCCGACAAAAAAAAAAAAACTCTCTTGCAAATAAGTCTTGTTTCCATTGCACTTTGTGGAATATTCCTGAATAAATTAGTTTTAATGCAAAAGAAATTGGAGTAATAAATCTTACAAAAACAACTTAGTCAATAAATGTAATCAATTGTTAACATCTAATGAACATAATACCCCATTTGTATCGATTGGCTCCATGTCTATCTGCATCTATCTACATTTTTGATTCGTTTGGCATTTCCCTCCTGCTCTCTGCATTTCTGACTTTCCTCTTGTCACTTACCATTTAAGTTATTTCATATCATACTCACATACTCACCCCCATCTGCTGTAAACAACTACACAGAAGCTACTGTATGTGTGTTTGGTAGCACTTTACATTAACTGCATCTTCATAATGCCTTCATAATGCATTCGTAGAACATTCAGTGCACCTTCATAATGCATACATAGAACATTCATTGCACCTTCATAATGCATACATAGAACATTCAGTGCATCCTCATAATGCATTCGTAGAACATTCAGTGCACCTTCATAATGCATACATAGAACATTCATTGCACCTTCATAATGCATACATAGAACATTCAGTGCATCCTCATAATGCATTCGTAGAACATTCATTGCACCTTCATAATGCATTCGTAGAACATTCAGTGCACCTTCATAATATAGGGGTTCATATTTTAAAGGGGTTAAATAGATAAAGGCTTCATTAATATGAATGCTAGATGTCGTGCTAGAAAATTCGGTGTGGGTTGATGTCTCCTACTGTACTTTCCGAATTGCATTTGCATTACAAGCTCCACCTGTAGGCCACACTGATGGGCCGTGCCTGATGAATTAGCCGGCCTCTCTTCCCGTCACGCTGTCTCTGGGTGCAACGGCTGGCTCTGCCTTGTCTGATAACCACCTGCTACTTCCTGGTAAACATCATCCTCTCTCAGTTTTACGCCTCAGATTTTTTTTCTCGTTATTTAATGCTGCTCTCGTACTATATTTTTCTTACAGTTGATATCTTACCACCTACCACCGTTCCTCGATATGTCTGCATATAAACGAATGATCTTTCTGATCATCTTAGATACGTGTTCTTGCCTCTCAAGATAAAGAATTGCGTAGGCTGTAACTCCACAACGTGTTAGTTTGCTATGCGCATGTGAGTGTAAAATAACATTTTTACCATTTTCCCATTTGCTCTTGTTGGCCAAACCGCCCCTTGAATAGTTTTTGCCTCGCACCCTTTATCATCTGAACTCTCCTCACACTCATCCTTCTTGATTTCCAGAATATACTAATGAACTATAGTCCTGTTCCAGAAACTTACAGGGTGATTTTCCTGGGTGATGCTGTATCTATGCAGGGTAGGAGCGCGCCACACGTAACGGTAGCTGGTGGAAGACGGAAAAACAGCAGGGCTGAGGAAACGTTGTGTTCTTATTGTGATTCTTGCCCAGGTTTCGCCTCAGTGCAGAAAGCCCAGGTGGCCCAGTAGAGACCCATTAACCTGACAGGTATAAATGCAACCAGCTGACTGGAAGAGGGAAGCAAACCTTTATCTCGCATCATCCGTTAAATAATTTACGTTAGCTGATATTTTTTCACATCTTCGTAATTCAGTCAGCTTCTGAACGTTTCCCAGTTAGCGTGAGTTTTATCGATATTAAAGTCTTAGGCAATCACAGAAAATGATGCTTAAACGACCCTCATGTTGGTGTTAAACTATGATGTCATATCTGTCAAAGTGTGTCAGCCATTTCAAAACCTCTCCTAAACTCGCCACGCTATTTGCAACTGTCCAATATACTCATGTATTTTTTGACACTACCCCACCTTGTTTGGTTATTCAGTATCCCAATGAGTTATAAAGTAATCAAAGTCATTAATTAATTGAGATGGTGGAGAAACGTAACGAATTCATATAATGGCTGAGGTGCACCTAAGGAGCCAAAGGGCAGTTCATCTAACTATCCAACAAGATATCAGAAACCTTTTGGAGGACGGATGAAAGTCTTGCATTATTTTAATTGTTACTATTAAGTTGTTACATATGTTATAATATTAAATTGTGTGTTTTTTTTCTGAGCAGATCTACAATTACTACCAAGAAGGTATAACTTTAAACATTTTCCTTGGCTGCGTAAGACTTCTGCACAATACTGTATGTGTCTCATTCTGTGGAAAATTCTTGGGTTCCTGGCTGCAGAGACAGCACCCACTTTCGCTGATGCCAATCAGCCATGCAAACCTGCACTGGAGACGGATTCCTCTGGAATACAAATACGTGAGAGTGAGCATGCATGACTCACGCTGATAAATCTGATCGGGTTCTTGGAACTGAGGAGAGCCAGTGCTGGATCTTTACCCCAGGCAGGGGACAGCTGTCGATTGCCTCACGCTTGGCTGTTTGTTTGGGGTCTGATGTCACATGATTGGCGCATCTGCACCTCCATTAATCTCCAAAAGCCTCCAAAATATAAATGGTTCTGTGTAAAGTGGTGTTCTGACCCAGGGTGGCCCGTCGCTGGCAGTTACAGCTGGATCCTAATCATGTTTGACAGGAGGACACCTGGTTTTCTGGGGCAGGATTATAACGGATCATTGTGTCTTCATGCCAGTTTCTGCACAACATCCACAATGGTGAAAATGCCATTATTAAATTTTTAGCGGTTTTAAAAAATTCTTTTATCTATAAAATTTATGCAGCAAAAATTTTCTTCATGGGGGACAGCTGGATAGTCGGAGGTTTTCGACTGATTCGTTCCACCAGTCTCTGGTTATTGAAACATTATTTATGCGTGCGCTGTGTTTTGTTGCAGGTACTGACCCCTATTGCCCGCACCCGAGTTTGTCCTTTTTGTTTTTGCACTCATCTTTGGAAAGGACTTCATTCCTGCCGCTATACAGCAATACAGCACCTCGCTCACTCCCCAGCCATAAAATGGTAATAAAGTCTGGGTGAGAAAAATAGTGATTAATATTTTACCTGTAGAGCAGCCCAACTCAGGCATATGTGATTTTAACTTCGTGAGTAACGACGGTCGTGCAGAATGTATCAAAGTAAAAAGTACTTATTTGGCTCAGAAATGTAGCGAAGTGAAGTTTTAGTACTTAAAATACTCAAGTAGAGTACAAATCTGGGGAAAAAAACTACTTACAGTAAGTACAGTAACGAATTATTTGTACTTTTTCACTTAACACCTATCAAACCATTTTTTACACTGTCTGGCCAAAAAAAAATGTTGCACACCTTAATATTTCGTTGGACCACATTTAGCTTTGTTTATGGTGCACATTCGTCAATGCATTGTTTCCACATGCTTATGTAGCATCTCAGCATTTTTTATTAATCCAGATTTGCATTAATTTCTCATCAAGATCTTGTATCGATGGTAGGTGTGTTGAACCACTCCATAAAGTCTTCAGCACAACTCAAAGACTTTCAATGGGGTTAAGGTCAAAACTCTGTGGTGGCCAATTCATGTGTGAAAATGATTCCTCGTGCTCCCTGAACCACTCTTTGACCAAAGAGTCCTGGCATTATCGTGCTGGAATATGGCCATGCCATTAGGAAAGGAAAAATCCATTGATGGGATAACCTGGCCATTCTGGAGGTTCAGGTACTCAGCTGACTTCACTTTATTGCTGCATAACGTTGCTGAGCGGTAATAATGATCCAATCATTGGCTCTTAAATACTTGCTGATTTAAATTCAAATGGTGAACATTTTTTTCGGCCGGGCAGCTTATAACCACTTGTATGCTTACAGTATATAGTCTTATGTCGAGTTACACCTGATCGAGTTACGTCTGATCACATTTACGTCGGAAGTCAACAGTCAATAATACACACAGATTGAGACACACCTGAAAGCGGATGCAGCAGCACTTCAGTGGGAGTTTTGCTTAGTGTGGGGTTCTCCGATTCCGGTTCTGTAGGGCCAGTCCGTAACAGTTTGTAGATTTCCCTGCTCAAACACACCTACTAAACCTGGTAATTGGCTGGTAATCTGTAAACTGTGTTGCAAACTGGCCCTCCGGGACCGGAATTGGGGAACCCAGGCTTAGTTCAACATTGCGGGAGAACGGGCAGCGCTGCCAGCCATATAACGACCCCCTGACCATATCTACCTTGTAAAACAGTATGCATTCAGTGATGTATATATGATGGACAGCTACAGTATCACGATCGCCCAAATTGACTCGCTTCCAGTGGTTTCGGTCCCAGGTACCAACGCAAGTTGATACAAGGCTGTATAATGGCACATATACCTTCCATCTGTTTATTTGTTTGTTTTTTATTTATATACATTTTCTTAATATCAATTTTCAGGATCTTCTGTCTGTGGACTGTGTACTTTCTCTAAGTTGTGTAGACTACGTTTACTTATCTGCACTGTCTACTGTCTTTGCACTTTGTCTTGTTTTGCGTTATATGTTTGTCTGCATTTTACGTACCTTATTACTGTACGCCCCGGAACGTTACCATAGAGTCATTCTGATGTGAGGGATTCTTAGAATTAGATCTCGTAAATTTCCTCATAATGTTTTGTAACAATCCTTTTTAATGGTTCAGTGTTTTCAATCTCTTCAATCTTTTCTCTAACGCTGCATCTTATTTCTCGTTATGAAGTCTGGACGACGGCTTGCCACTGTGATTCTGACTCTCTTGTTTACCACTCACTGGGTTTATGTGCTCATACTGTATGTTTTTGCTATTTAAACAAATTGCTTTCAATCTAATTATAAGAAACAAATAAATGATAGAAAACTTATTTAAAAATGTATTTTAACTAAACAACTGAAGCTGAAAAAAATATAATTTTAAAATAATCATCTTGATTATCTGATAAAAATGCTCATATCTCCAGTAGGGTGCCGGGAAGGAGCGAAAATGTGGACCAGGAGCGGGGAGGGAGCAAAAACGTGGACCAGGAGCTGGGGGGAGCAAAAACATGGACTGTTTGGGGATCCCTGAGGATCGGATTGAAAAACACTGATCAGCAAATATTCTTTCAAAGAAATGTTGCAGTTTACTCAGGAGACCATGGGCAATTAACAGATATCTCTTAAGTGTCCTGCCATAGGCCTCAGAGGCTACAGAAAGTTAATGCAGCTTCAAGACAGACTCGGCCTTAGAAGTTCGTAAGTCTGCCGCGCTTTTGAATCAGTGTTTTATCCCTCAACTCGTTTCGTTATTAGCCAGCTGACTCTAATGCCCCAAATTACCTGATACTATTATAAAATGTATGCGCTGTCAGACACTGTCATGCTTTTAATTGCTATTTAAAATGGCACAGTGAAAGAATTTTGTTATTAAATAAATCATTTTGTGACAAAGGCGATTAAATTTCACTTTAAAAAATTTCTTCCTAATCCACAATTATGGGAATTGCAAAAAGTAAAAGACGTTCAGACTTCAAGGCTCAAAGGGATGCGGCAGCTTTGCGACTGTTTAAGTTTCACGCTGTGCATTAACACGTTGTGGGCAATAACAGTGTTTCTGAACCCAGTCCACATTTTTGCTCCCTACCAGCTCCAAATACACCTGTACCTGGTATTGAGTCTTCTTCATTGCTTGGCTTTTTGCTGCAGGTGCCTCGGAAGCTGGGAGGGAGCAAAAATATGGACCGGTTCTAGGTCTCCAAGGATCAAACTGGGAGAAACTGAGCTGTTATTAATTATGGAGTGCACGTTAAACTGGAAAACTGTGGTCACTCTGTCACATCAATTGAGATAACCACCCAATTCGTTTGCGTGTGGATGAAAGGTAAGGACATCGAAAATGAAATCAGAAAGTAGATGTGCAGACCTTAAATGAGCTTTTTTTTGTTGGTAATAGAACCAGACTTTGCCGGATGCATCCTGTCCTTCTGGTCTTGCCCTATCTCAATCATTCCAGCTCCTAATCCTCTGACGCGTTCGTGCCCCACGGCCGTCGGCAAATCGCAAATGTTTTTCTTCCCTCATCCCCGAGTGGGGCGACTGGATGTGGGGCTGTGGGTAGCTGTAGTGTCCTGTTCCTTTTTGTAAAATGTCAAAGGGGATGGATTTCAGTATACAAAAGATGGGGGGGGGAAATGCGCTGCATTGTCGAGTTCTGCCCGGAAAGGTCATCAGGACACTAATGAGGAACAGTCTGGGAAAGTGAGAAGGAAGTTCAGCAGTGCACTTATCTCCCAGTCAGACCATGCAGATTATAAACTGTACAAATACAGTGTGACAACCCCCCCTCCCCGGGCAGGGTACTTAAACAGGGTTGTATTACATGCTCATTACCGCACAGAGTGTCGAAGTCAAAAATTTCAGATGGACATAAGGTAACTGCAGACACCTTAGCGTAGGAGGAATTTCCTGTTTGTTCGAACAGGGACTCCCCACCTACAAAGGAGAAGCACCCCAAACCAAACACAAACCAATATACATTTTTCCACCTTTTCTGTGGGTGACGTACATGAACTCACCAGATGTTTTTCGTTAGTTCATGTCTTTGTTCCTCGTTAGTTCGTGTCTTTGTTCCTCGCTAGCTCGTCTCTTTGTTCCTCGTTAGTTCATGTCTTTGTTCCTCACTAGCTCATTCCTTTGTTCCTCGTTAGTTTGTGTCTTTGTTCCTCGTTACTTCATTTCTTTGTTCCTCGTTAATTCGTCTCTTTGTTCCTCGTTAGTTCGTGTCTTTGTTCCTCGTTAGTTCGTGTCTTTGTTCCTCGCTAGTTCGTGTCTTTGTTCCACGTTAGTTCATTTCTTTGTTCCTCGTTAATTCGTCTCTTTGTTCCTCGTTAGTTCGTGTCTTTGTTCCTCGTTAGTTCGTGTCTTTGTTCCTCGTTAGTTCGTGTCTTTGTTCCTCGTTAGTTCGTGTCTTTGTT
>JAODLC010000052.1:4183253-4207015 GCA_026781145.1 Hippopotamyrus pictus | reverse complement strand
CATGTGACCCAGGCGGAGACTCGAACCCAGGTCCCAGAGGTGTGAGGCAACAGTGCTAACCACTGCACCACCGTGCCTCCCCGGGATGAACATAATTAGAAAAATAATGTAAAATAATTTGTTTTTGAAACACTGAACAATCTATTCTAGTAAACCTCAAAAATAAAAATGAGCATAATTGGTCCTCTTTAAGTAATTCCCCTACCTCTTTTATCCTTTTGTTTTGTGAAAAATTTATAGCTCCCATATTGGTGGTAGAAATTTATGGAAGATATTTCCCTACCTTAATTGATAGTACTCTGGTACACACACACACACACACACAGAAGACCGGATTTATTGTGACACATGTACCTCACTCAGAATGCAATAGGATTCACGTCACGCTTCTGTCAGTGTCTCACATTCCGAATTCCGCCATTTCCGCGGCGATGCTCGCTGCTCCGGTTTTGTTGCGATACTCTGTTGCCCCAGTGACGGAACTGTCAGCTGTCTCATGGGCCGTGGCACGCTTGACGGCGGTAAGGGAGATCTGGGGGCCGTCGGCGTGTTCCGCGGCGATGACACGCCTGCACCGCCGGGGATCGACGTGACAGAGACACGGAAATATTCGCACAAACTTGCAAATCCACAGAGCAGAGAAAATTTCAGCTGTCTCCATATCCGTGTTGTGTGGTTCTTAAAATCCAGTGCCAACAGTGATATTACATAGCGACCGCTTTTGGAAATGGGGCCACGTCTATATCGCGATATCGGATTTCTGTAAATTACATTAACAATCACAACGGTAAATTCTGGACCCCTTATACAGCGCTGGGTCCCCGAGTCTCACAGCATCTCTATACCCTTCTGACAACCCTGCATAGGTCATGCGAAAAGTTCCAGCTACAGTATTTTTGCGTGCCATTGCAGAGGTTTAAAACAAAATAACTCCATGTGAGGTGTTATTATTTGGGGGGGGGCTGGGTCCCAAGGTCGAAAATGTAAAAGTCATTGTAGTCAATATCTGATTTCAAAGCGATTTTCGTGGACCGAATGCCGACCACTTGGGAAGCAAATCGGAAGTAGTGCTAAATAAATAAATAACCAGCGACTCAAAGGAAGTCGTGTTACGTGTAACACAGGCTACAATTTGGGTATCTGTAAAATCCCTTCAATGCTTTTCCCCACCATTCATTTTGGTTCTACGGCTTGTTTTATTATGGGATTGCTGAGTCGTTATTAAGTATCATCCTGTTTGGTGAATTAAGCTATTACAGTATTAGATGTCTGTTATTGTACACTCATAGAGCAAATTGATTACTTATTGCTTAATTGATTGATTTATTAATGAATAATATATAATTTTCTTTTATTTCATTGACCTGCCTTTCTCTTTATTCTAGTCTAACTTTAGCCAGACACATTTTTCCTCCACTTAATATCATCGCTACTCCAGCAATTTAATTTTTCCCATTTTGCACACGGCATCTACCGCCCCGCTGTTTGCGTTAATCTCTGATATCGCGCACGTTCGTTACAAAGCGCTTTGGGTGTCACCAGATTCACGCCGCCGATTTAACTCATGGTCTGTGAATCATTAATGCACTTAATACATCAGCAAAGAATGGCAGACCAATCTTACATCAACTTAATTAAGATGACGTTATGCATTATTAATTAGCTTTTAAATGAGGTCTAAAAATTCACAAGTTAATTCTAACGAGGTTTCAGTGAAACGAGGGAGAAGGGATTCAGTTGCCTAGATATCTGTCGTCAGAGTGAGAGAAGACATTTTATATAAAAAACATTTCTGCGACAGTACGCTTTGCTGGAGAGCTAGTGGCCAGAGAGCTGTTACTGAATGCGAGGTGCTGAAGTCCATTTCCTGTCATAGTAGCCTAATAGTTAAGGAAGTGTTCTTATGATTGAAAGGTTCCTGGTTCGAATCCCTGATGAGCAAGTTACCACTAAGCTACACTCTGCTTCTCCGGGGCTGAATTAGCTGCTCACTGCTATGTCACATATGGATTAAATGCAGAGGACGTGTTTTATGGTTTGTGTCAGCAATGAAAATGAAACACTTCTCTTTCACTATAACAGAGGTAGCAGTGTAGCTAGTACAAATAGTGCTGTAACTTCATGCCTTAAGGTTTGTGGGTTTGGTTCCCTGCCTCAGCTTGTGTGCGGTTAGCATGTTATCCCTGTGCTTGCCTGGAATGGGGGTTCCAGAGGACTGTTGAGAAACACTGCTATACTGGATAAACAGCGTAGTATATACAAGAGAGACCCAAGACCTTCTCTTAGGATACCTGCAAGACCCCAGATTTCACCTCGACCCACACAAATCAAACCCCACTGGTATGAGTATGATCATATGAGACTATTGCAGCGTACATACACATTCTGCAATCCAAAGTAACTTGCTAGACCAGCGATGGGCTGTCTTACCCAGAAATGGCTGCTGAGTATGTAGGTTTTTACTGCAACTCCCTAATTAGATTACTAATTAGAGTCCTCACACCTGGGTTTGAACAGCTGACCTACAGGTTATCCCAAAAACCTGCATACACACCGGCCCTTTGCGGGTAAGACTGCCCACCCCTGTGCTACACAGAGACTTACTATGTGTATTATTTAGTGTTTTACTATATTTGCATCCTTCTTGCTGGAGAATCATGATTAAATATTCATCTGGGGCAAGACTGATGCAGCACATTTCTCCTACTTTGAGGGGGATCTCATGGACTTTGGATTTCGGGTTAAGATAAGCCCCCCCACACACAATAAAGAAGACTTCTTGGATGTGGATGAGTACTCAGGGTCCCAGAGAACCTGGATGACAGTTTCCGGCCTAAATTTTAATTTTATTATCTCATTAAAATGCTTTTGTAGTCTGCATTTTTCAGCCCTTTCATATCTTGTACCTGCTTGTCAGCAGCTGTAAACCCCTCCTACCACAAACCCAACAGGATCAGGCTCCCCCCAGCCCTGGTTTGACATCCACTTGGCGTCAAATGCTCACTTCACTACTGTCAAAGTTCTGAGCATTAATTTACCCTGCCACTAGGTGGGGCTGGTGTGTGGCTCTGCAGGTTAGTACTCTGAGCTTCTTCTAAGAAGGGCAGCAGTTCAAATCCCGTGACCAGCAGAATGATGTCACTGTTGAGCCTTTGAGCGACGTCCTCAGCCACAGTTTCTCCAAGGGCCGTCTGATCCGTACTTCTACGTCGCTTTGGATAGAAGCATCTGCTGAGTAAATAAATACTTTACTTTACTGCAGCATAAAGACAAGAAATATGTGCACAATGTACATAAAAAGTTCTGGGGTATATTTTCAGAATACATTTTTTTAAATTTAATCAAAATTTTGAGAAAGCAGGGTCAGATAATCAGATAAGGGCCTTGCTCAGGGGCATCATATGACATCACTCTGCCAGCCTTGGGATTTGAACCAGCAACCTTCTGATCGGAAGCACGGTATCCAAACCCACTGATCCAAAGACCAAAATCATTTCATGTTACCTGAGGAAGGAGCAGCAGTATCCTGGTAATGATGTTTGTATTAAAGAGAGGGGAGAGTCTTCTTTTTGAGGTTTGGTGGGGGCTGGTACTGTAATACTTCACACTTCAATTAGTTCCTCCAGTCCCACATTTCTTCTCAGTCATATCTAATAACCCAGCATAAGCTTTAGATGCAGATAATTCCCCAAGTTCCGCTTCTCGTTTTCATTCGCTTTCTCCGTTGTTTGTACGCTTCCATGCTTTCCTTTGTGCGGCCTTCAGCCCATCTGTGCTCCATCCCATAATAATAATAAAAATCTCCCCGTCTGATCCGGATAGACGACTCGGCCGGTGTGTACAGGTGATTCTCGCGGCGATATTTGCCAAAATGCTGAATGTGGGTGTTTCTAGGGCCCTTATATCAGCGTTTCCAAAGTAGCCCTTTTGTCGACTGATAGGAGAAGAACGTACAATAAATGACAATTAAACATAGCACAACTGAACCATAAAATCCATAAAAAAAATAAATGCATGAGCTATATGATTCATGCATCTATTGTTCATGTAAGTGCTTCTTATGGTCAGGGTCATCGGGGGCTGGGGGGTGGGCTATCTCACACAACATAATGCACAAGGTAAGACCCTGGATGGGATGGCTCGGTGGATCAATTCTAAGTAATAATCCAAATTAAAGAGCATTACAGATTACTCTATAGATTATCCATTCCAACATACACTACAATCGGTTCTGCTGCCTGACCAAGCGGAAAGCCTTTGTCATTTACTCTATATACTTATTATGGGCACAGTAATTGGAAAACCAGACGACCATCTTGACTCATTCTCCCTCCACTTTTCTTTTTCCAACAGATTTTGTTGTTTCAGCAAACAGAGGTAGATAGTCCAGGTCCAGAAAGTAAAAATCCAGACCAAGATTTTGTTTCAACCAATCGGTTGAGTATAAAGAGTGAAAGTCACCGTGTACTCAACTGGTGTTTTGAATTTTTACGCTCTGGACCTGAACTATCCACCTCTGCCAGTGGATTCATAGACAGTTCCAAAATCAGGTGGGAGATATAATCCCCCCAGCATGTTTGGAGTCCTCCTTGGGGTCTCGATCCAGAAGAACCTCCAGAGGGATGTGCCTGGACCATATCGGCTTGCCGATCTCGATTAAATGGATCTCCAAACCCCTCTGGTTCCTGAGAGTAGGTGCAGACTGGCCATCGGGAAGGTCAGAAAATGTCTGGCTTAATGAAGGCCTGTTGCCAGCAAAATATACCAAGGGAGACTACCCCCCCCCCCCAAATGGCAGCTAAGTATATCAACCCCCCCTTCCCATGGGCAGCAAATGATCAAATAGGTGCCATTTAATGGGAAATTCCCCGGCTGCTCTTTGTTGCCTCCCCACCCGGAAGAGACACCTCATTTCGCCAGCATGAACTCATAAACCTTGCTCTTTCTTCCATCACCCACGGCTGGAAGGTGAGGACTGGACCTTCAGACTGAGCACTAAACCGCGGGCCTCGTCCGATGATTTAACTTCACCAAACCCAACCAAGATCCAGAGGCTTCTGAACTCCTCCGCTAAGGGCAGATCCTCCCCCTTCAGCTTGACAGGAACAGCGTACTCCTTCCTCAGAGAGAACCTTCGCCTCGCATTCGAAGGTGCTGATTCTCTTCCCTTGTTTCACACTTGAAAAACACTCAAATGAAAGCTGCAGGTCTGGCTCAGAATCATCGACAAATTGCCCCCCCGCCCCCCCATACCAGCTGCCCTTCTAGAAGTGGCTCCCTATGTTAAGTCTCTGTGTCTTTGATTGGAAGGTCACTGGTTCAAATCCTCTGCTCTATAGTCAACTCTTGCACCCTTGAGCGAGGTCCTTAACTTCTGGGGGGTTGGATAAATGGCAAGCTACTATTCCAATTTACCTGGACTCTTATTTATTCAAATGGAAAATAAAGCATTATTATTACTATACCGTCTATGGAAATCAGTGAAGACAAGACAAATCCTCATTTCTTACAGTCATTGCTGCAAGGTAGTTTGACTCAGCCCTTACCAGTCCTGAAAATGCACGCGGGTGCCTAGGAGAATAGGCTGCGAGAGACGGAGTGAAGACGTTCAGCACCTTGCCAAGCAGTGTTGGGACTTCCATCAGGTGGTGGATTTGCGCTGAAGGTCTGTGTCATAGGAGGAAACTGTTTCTAAGCTGGGTTCTATCTGGGGGCTTGTGGGAGACTTTTTGTTTTTGGGCTTCCGCTTGCCTCAGCGAGGCTAATGACTTTACGAAATTTTTTGCGCGCCTCCTTTTTCATTATATACCGACATTTTTTTTATCGCTCGTTTTGTCTGGAAGTGTCGCACTTGTTCTAGTCGATGAAACATGTGACCCTCATATCGCAGGGGTTAGGTAACTGACTTTGTGAAATACACACGCCTACAGACTACACACTTCCTTGTGACCCGATAAAGTCATTTCCGCCGGTAAGCGCCGCCTTCGACTTTTTAAAATTCCCCTGACTCTAAGGGGTCTAAATTGCCCCTAGTGTAGTGTTTGATTGGGTGTGTGTATGTGAGCACAGCTACATACTGCCATCCCGTTCAGGTACATTGATCAATTACTTCCTGGGACTGCATCCCTGTATGGGTCCTAAGCGGTCATGGAAGATGGATGGGGAGACTCTCAGGTCAAAGTAATGTTTTAGGATGTACAGTACTGTACAAAAGTCTTAGGCAAGGAAAACGATATTGCAGTGATCTTCATTTTGGTGTAAAACTACGAGATGTCTGTTAACATGATCAGCTTAACCATTTCTAAACCTCTTCTAAAGTCGGCCCAGTAGTTGCAGCGACCATCCAATACACCCTTGTATTTTTTGATTCGACCGCCAGCGCACCTCGCATGGCTAATCGATACCTCATCGCCTTTTTAAAACTAAGTTAATTAATTGAGCTGGTAGTGAAATTTAACAAAGACACGGAACGGCTGAGGTTCCCCCGAGGAGAGATTTGGGAACTGGAGCGGTTCATCTAGCCGTCCGACAAGATACCAGTAACTTTTTGGAGAACAGAAGAAATTCCTGTTGATTTTCATTGCTACTCTCAATTTAAATATGTTCTAATGTTAAATTGCGCTTTTTGCTTTGAGCAAATATACACTTCATATTCAGATAGATACATTTGAACATTTCCTTTGACTACTGCACAATTTAATATGGGGACAAAATTAACATGCGGGGGATCACATCTATAAACACTCAGGCTTGGTAGATAAAAACAGTGAGATCTAAAATGATAACTGTTAACTAAGGTGACCAGTAAACACCCAATGCACCCCAGGTAGATATATTTAGCAATCGGTGTTAAACGGGATTCGGTGCCTGTGTGTTTCTCTGCGTTACGTTGCTTTTTATTGCGAAGAAAATGCCTAGTCGCTGAGAATGGGCGGATTAGCGGTAAGTTTTAATGAAGCCCTTAATTTACTGAACCAGTTCGTTCATTAATTAAAAATAGTCCTAAATCAGGCAGAGAAACGTGTTGTGGAAAGTCTTCTTTCATTTATTAAAACCCATTAATAATGTAGGGCTCAAACAGTCCAGCGCTTCGAGAAGCTTTTCCCGAGGCATAAAAAAAGAAGGAAAAAAAACACACACTTCAAAATGAGACTAAGGAAAATGCGGGCTTATTTCCTATCACTGTACTTCAGATGCGACTACAGGTTAATGTATTTCTGCTCGTACGAGGAGAAGTCTCTATTACACCAAAGGTGCTCAGAATCATTGAGGAGACCATGATGTCTCTGAGGGGTTGCTGCAACCTTAGTCTGTCAAGGTTGGGGGTCTGGGCTAGATCAGGGTTAATGTTTCTAAGCTGGTGCACCAATTGCACCCATGTTTCGTGTGTGAGTGTGTGTGTGAGTGTGTCCTGCACAGTGCTTGAATTCCAACACTTTCTGTCACAGACCCTGATCGTTAAACGCTCGTTCACTTGACTCGCTACTAAAACCACTGCAGCTGCTCTCATGTTCTTTTCGACTTTGTGTAGTTTTTCAATTAGAGATCCCTGGATTGAAAAATCTGTTCGCCGGCCTCAGACTTCACTGCCTCCACATGTTCCCGTTTTTTTTCCGGCTCAGACGAGCTCGTGACAAGCGGTTAGACAGATAGAGAAATCGCGCCGAGGAACACAGCTGTATGGCGGGCGATGGCTGCTGCGGGAAGAGCAGCGAATGAAAGTTACTCTTCATAAGAGGCAGCTGGACACCAGAACCGGCCTTCGGGGGAGGGTGCGAGGCTGGGCCGTGATTTTGACATCAGAAACGATTTGCAAACATGCACGGATGCTGGAACGGGACATGGAAAATCACTCTTTTACACAATCAGTCTTTTATTCCGTGCAGTGCAAGATCTCATATCGGGGCAGATCAGTGGCAGTACCAGAACAATTCTAATGACCTGACACAAGATTTTCATATTGCGGGGGGGGGGTTAGTTCTTTGGGTTTTTTTGTTTTTTTTTTTTGCAACTTTGGTTCCAGCACTGGTCCAGATCTCAGTACTGGCTGTGGTCTTTCCTTTTTGGAGGTTGTGGACGAGAAGCCTTTGGATGTGTGACGCGGGATGTGAGAAACGTGAAACGGGGTGTCTCAGAATCCCAGGGAAATTTCATCGCTGGCACCATCAGGCAGGCGGATTTCAGATGTGATTTTCACATTCCGAGTGGAGTAGAACTCACAAAGCTCCTCTGGGTTTTTTAGTACTATACACTTAAAAGAAGACCCCTCCCAGCCCCCCCACATTGCATGGAGAGTCTGTGGTGGCTTGTGGCTCATCTGCTTAGGATGCTGTACCAGAGATCAGAAGGTTCTTAGTTCTAATTGGGCCCTCTGTGCAAGATCCTTAACCCCAAATCGCTCCAGGGACTGTCTGACCCCGTATTCTCTTAAAAATGTACGTCACTTTGCATAAAAGCATCCGCTAAACAAAGTGTAATTAACGAGGTGGTCCAACCTTTAAAAATCGCACCTAAGTACTGTCCAGCCTTATGCAAACGCTAAGCTCAGCAACATCCACACGCGAGATCATTATTTACTCGCTCCTTCAGTATGCGATGCTTCCTAAATAGCAGAAGCGCCTTATTACCGTGATTTTTTTGCGAAGTCCCTCCTTAAGGGCATTTCAGCAGGTGTCACCTTTCCGTACTCTAAAGCCGCTCCGACTGCCCGCTGCCTTCCCACCTGCTCACGAGTTTCTCGGCTCTAACGACGGCGGCGAAGAGAACGGGGACGCGCCGATTAAACAACGGCCGGGCCGCTTAAACCCTCATCGATTATCTGCGGGTAAAAATAATTCACAAAAGGTTTGCGACCATTTGTGATGGAAATCGCAGTCATGGAGTTATTGTACAATACGTTTCGTTTGTAAATTGATCGTGACAAATATCGTAATGAGGGGGGCGTGTCGCGCTCTGCCTGTGATTAGAAGGTTGCTGGTTCAAATCCTGGGGCAGGTGGAGTGATGTCACCATTGGGTCTTTGAGAGAGGCTATTATGCTTAATTGCTCAAGGGACACTGTTCGCCCCAGCACTCTAAGCGTTACATTGTACATTGTTTTGGAAAAGAGATACTGAGAAATAAATGACATAAATGACAACCCGTGATGGGGGTGAGTCACACCCACATGTTTTTCTATTAACTTTAAGCCTGAAGGGTCAACTTTTACAGAAGATCACATGACCCTGTACTGGATCAGCGGTTGGAAGGTAGACAGATGGGTGGATAAATGGGTAGATATATAAAAAACAGAAAAAGATGACAGACAGAATTAGGGAGTCCTCCCCGATCAGTCCCACAACACTTCGTCCATGTCTCCAAACTGTCGACATTCATTCATTCACACATTCATTCATTCATTTACGCATTCATTCATTCATTCATGCACTTTCCATACCCATTTGTCCAATAACACAAAATTTCAGGAGTGTTCAGTAAAGACGCCATAATAACTGGATTGTGTTTTCTTTTTCGCCTCATCACTATATTTTTCGTGTCTTAAATCTGAGTCTTTCTGTCTTACAACAGCAACATTTCAAACGCCATCACAGACAGCGGGTGACGTTTAGTTTCCTCTATTTTTAACCGAAACGAGCAACGTCCATAATCCACACTCTTGCTATAACCTTGCCTGTTGTCGAGCGTGTTTGCTGAAGTGCTTTTTCTGTGTATTGTACCTGAGCGGTGGTCTTGCTTCCGGATTTCTCCAGCCGCCTGGCATCAAAGGCTGGGGCCGTGACAGCGAGATACACTCACTTTGACGCCGCTGGGCTGACGGTTCTTTATTTTTGTTCTTCTCCCCCCTTCTTCTTCGAGGCTGACAACATTTTTGAACTTCTTCTGCAGCCGAGGTTAATTTGAGTGCGCTCCTCTCCTGTCACACTCCCCGTTCTCCACACACGTTAAGTTCAACTTATATTTTATACTCCCGCCCCCCGAAAAAAAAACAATAATTTTCCTGCTCATTAAGTGCCAGTACTTTTAGTTACTTCATATTTATAAACAAACTCTTCCCCAGAGCTGAGTAGTAAAATGCAGAATTTTTGGCTGACTGCTACAGTCTCATCCATAAAATTAATATCGGAGATTCGATTTGGCGTCGCTAACAGCCTGCAGCTTCGGGGGGTCAGTGTGCAAACGGGCGCTAACAGGAAGTGATGTCATGGTTATTCTGGGCTGGGGGTGGCCGTAGAGACAGGGCAAATGCCCTGAACGTACTGCACATCGGGGTAAGGTCATTTAAGGATGAACGCAGAAGGAAAATACAAGCTGCTTTGTTAAATTAAAAAATTGCTCAGGGAGCCCTATCATTTATGATGAATTTGCAGTGTTATGTATGATCTGCTACAGGGTCGCAGCAAGCCTGGATCCCATCCCACAAGGTCTGGATGGGATGCCAGTCCATCACAGGCAGTAACAATTCTAGGATGTTTTAAGGTAGGATCATAAGAGGGGTCATAATTAATACAGAGCGGTCAGCCTTATCATAAGCCAATAATATGCTTTAAATCAGTGAGTGACAGAGGGGGATGCACTCTGCGGGCCAATGAGCTTGTGGCCCCGCCCCTGATCAGAGGCAGCATGTGCCAATTTGTTTAACTGCATGATTCTGAACCATGGGAGGAACCCCACGAGACAAAGATCGGCGGCAGGATTCAAACCCACATCCCAGGAGGGTGTGAGACGCTCAGTGCTGCCCCCTTGAGTGGCTGCCTTTCATTCTCACCCACTTTGCCCAGAACTGAATTCCAGCAAGTGAACCAGTTCAGATCCCAATCCCAGTATTAGTTCATGTAATAAAATAGATACCGTATATATTAGTACATCCTGTTTCATTGTGTGGCTACATGTTACAGTACAAGGCATGAAATCGAACGAACACTAATTTCGGTTATTTCTGATACACGTACGATTGATCAAAGGCACAGAGGGACAAAAACTTCAGCGAGGCAGAGAGGAATTGTGGGAAGGGATTAAGGAGCTGCCCGTATTCCGTGTCCTTGGAGAGATACGTCTGAACGGATTTCCGTCCCTTTGGGATTTCATCGTCCACGTCACGCATGCAGATGGAAGGAAGCCCTTTGAACGATCCGGAGGGAGAAAGTTAAAGTTTAAGACAGTGTGGGGTGAAGGAGAGTTGGCATATAATCCAGAAGGGCTCCGCGGCGGGAACTTCAAAGGAGGCTATTGATTGGATGCGTCTTTGTGCGTTTGCGCAGGCTGAGGGGAACTGGCAGGGCTTATCACACAGTAAGTATGAATCAATTCGCTTTTCCGGGGCTGGTGTCCCATGACCGATCGGGATGAAATTATTTATATTCCTGACAATGCCCAAAGGAGCTTAGCTTGGCGTTAAAGAAGGCCACCATTATTTTACATTATCTGTAGGTTTCCCCATACTGTATCTTTGTGCAGATGATTTCTTCTGGCCCTCACCGGGATAAGATAGATGGGCTGGATCATGGGCGGCTCCGTTCCAGTTCGGCTTTCATAATTCTCTTTCTCAAGTCCTTTCGGTGTACGCCTTATACTTTTTTGAGGTTCAGTTTAATTTCATTATTGCTGTGAGCACTGGCAGGAAAATGAACTGATCGCTTAAAAGTGGCAAAAAATATCGCCTTGAAAACACTTGAGTACCGGACAATAAAGGCATAATTGACACGCGTAACTATTGTCTGGAACATACTTAAATATCTCAGCTACTGTATGTGTGACTGTTGCAGAATAATTACCGTCTTCCATGCTGGGCATGTATTAACCTTCTATCATTAATCAACGACACCTGACGTTACCGGAGCGATTATGCAAATGAGGAGTTAACGAAATATTCCAACAGACTCGGAGGAATCCGTAATTATTTCATCAATCAATGTTTATCGTCAGCTGAACAACGGCAGTCGCTTTCCCTTCGCCGCACGTACCTTCTGTGACCTCAGCCCAATTACGAAGCGGCAGCTCAAACAAAAAAGGGATATTGAAACGCAAGGAGCGTAAGGAAAATATTAATAGCGAATCAAGAGCTTGGGCTGAAACAAAAACAGCAAAGTTCCAATAAAGGGCTTAGTCACTGAAGCTTGGTGACAGGCCTCCATCCTCGTCGACGCACTTCTGAGTGATGCTGTGTGAGGCATGATAATTTTCCCAGCTTCCCCTGTCTTGGAATTCAAAGGTCAAAGTTTCATTTGACACATATACAATTACACTCAGGACAATGTGCAGTAAAATGCAAGGTTTCCTCGCTCCAAGAGTGTAAAAAAGGGACATACCTATAAAGAGATGAGACAGAAGACATTAAGCAATAAACATTAAGGAATAGTCAAGTGTATATGCAGGAGTTATGACGGTCATTAATCCACCCTCTATCACTCCATGTTCCTCAGCATCAATGCTCATTTGTGTCTCTTCAGGGGGGATCCCTCGCTATATCAGGCAGCTCGTTCAGAGCCCAGGAGAGGACAGGTCTGGGTGTGCGTGGATGCTTGATGCGGCGCAGCCCAGAAAGTGAAGGGGTGCGATCTGGAAAGCCTCACTTCCAAAACACCGTGTTAGTCATCCAGGCTGAATCGAACAGGGTCAGGTTTAGGCCACAGTGCGGGGAGGGGAAGAAAAGCCATAAGAACAGAGACAAACTCAAAGAGGCTGCACTAAAGCAAGCCTTTCGAAAGTACCCGTTTGAAAATCACTGAAAACGACATACGTTTTGGCGTCTGGTCTTTGGAGACTAGCTGTTTGTGCTTGCCGGGTGTTTTTCAAATAAACAATATCCGCGTGGGACTGTGTGCCAAGCAGCGGTCGAAAACTTTAGCCTCGATAAAGGCTTTCATTGGAAAAGAAAATTATGCAGGATCTACTGTAAAAATAAGGTGGAACTTTAAAACTTACTAACGTTCTTAGTGTTGCCATTCAGGTAGTCGCAAAGCCCTCCTACTCCTTTAGACCCTGGAGAATAGCTGGATTGAAACCAGAGGGTACATTTTCAAGCTGTCTTCTTTTGCCCTTTAAATGTGCTATGATTGTAATTAAGCAGAATCAGCTTTATTCACCAAGTACTATGAATGTACAAAGGACATTCAGTGCAGTAACGGTACATACAGTGAAAAAAGGACGTGTTGTACAGCCAAAGATGGGTACTGAAGGAAGACGGGATGAGGTAAACACAGCAAGAGTGATTCAGGTGGCCGGCAGTGAGGTGTCCCTCTGGATGAAAGACACTGAAATTATGGTTCATTGGCCATTTGCAGAACTACATCTACATCTACATCTACATCTCCTCGTATATCCCAGCATGCTCATTTTTGTGACACACACCAACATACAGGTGAGGCTGAAGCTCAGGGTTCGAGCTCAGGGTCAGGCCATTAATCTAGCACCTCTGGAGCAACTGGAGCCCAACAGCCACGTGACTATTCTGCCGAGAGCGGGATTTGAACCGACAACCTTCCAAACACGCGCACACAGGCTCATTGCTTGACGTGTGGGGGGGGGGGGGGAAAGGCGCTCACTTTGTTTTTCCCCACCGGCAGATTATGAGAGGCGCCAGGACGCGAAAATCGCTCCTGGTACTCTGAAGAGAAAAACAAAGAGGTCCTGACACACTTCACGCACTGCAGAGGCCAAACCCACTGAGTCACAAATAGCGGCAAACAGACTCACGTTATAGGACGAGCCCGTCGTTTTAATTAACACTTGCATTATGGGTATTGAGTCCGCTAAGGGGGGTGGTGGAGTAGTAGCTATGGGGAGTGTTGTGTGTGACCGTGAGTGTGAATTCAGTTCTGTTCAAGTGCCATACTAGGCAGTTTATTTGTCGATCGCCTGACTTAAAAATAAAAGACCTCATTTCTGACCAAATTGGTTTATTGGACCTGCTTCGTCGGCGAGAGAAGCGAGCCAGAGGCGGAGCCAGTCTCTTAGACCATGTTACAGAGGCGCTTCTGGGCCGAGAGGGCAACACTCACAAATAGGTGGTACTAATAGGTAGATATGCTGCATTGCAAATTAGTATCGTAGATGTATAATATCGCTTCAGCTTTTGCTTTACGCTTTTTCATATGTCTGACAGAGATGGTGCTGTGATTCGGCGTTACTGTATATGTAAACATCCACTGAGAGCACACACTTATCTATATATTTTAATAATTAGCCCGGGCGTCTCGGCTAATGAGAACTTTGCTAACTCGAGTGATTAAGAACAGAAGGTTAAATAACACGTAGAAATAGGGCGGCGGATCACCTTGTTGCCAGCAAGCTTCACACTTCGGCTGCTTTGTCCCCGTTTCATAGGATCCAGGGACGGTTCCACGCAGGGGTGAAGATCTGCCTCCAGATTCAGAGAAGCTTGGACTAGCCGCACCATATCGGAGATGGATCTTATCTGCTTGTGATGGCTGCGATATCCACCCCCCTCCTCTCATCCGCTTCCCGTCCCGCCCCCGGTGACCTTTTCCATGCTTGTGCCGGTGTCCAGGAACGGTATGAATCGTCGGGGTCTGGCCCGACCCCTCTGCATCACGGGGAAAATCTCCCCCCGGGGGCCGAATGGTTCTAAGCAATTGAAACCTTTCCAAGTCATTACCTGAACAGGGCTTTTTAAAAAACCAGGGTCACAGAGTAATGGATTTTCAGAAAGGTATGGAGTGGGACTTCATCAGGCTGTCGGCACTGTTTTCTTAGGAACTTCCATGCATTCATCTTCGAGCCGCTTATCCTGGACAGCATTGTGGGGGGGGGGGGCAGCACAGGGCACGAGACTGGCTTACATGCTGGAAGGGATGCCAGTCCATCACAGGGCACAACCACACACACACACACACACACACACACTATGGGAAATTTACAGACACTGATAGGCTGAACTGCGTGTCTTCGGACTGGCAGAGGAAGCCAGGATAGCCGGGGACACGAGAGGAACATTCAAACTCCAGACTGCTCCAGCTGTGTAGGTTTGTGGCAAGAGTGTTGCTGCGCCCCCCACAGTTTTAATTATGAGTAACAAAACCTGTAAATAGGCTCCGTGGTCAGATTAGCGCCCGGACCGGTGTGGAAAATGATGAGCGTCTCTCCCAACATTAAAGAACCGTAAAAAAAGAGATCGGATGCTTTAAATTTCAAGAGCAGCAAAATGTTTGCATATTCAATATGTCAGGAGGGAGTATTTGAGACCGTAATTGTCGCCTGTGTATAAAAAGGATCATTTGGTTTATGGCTAAAGCAGTAACTCTGATGCTAATCAGCCTTTATGTGTATGATTAATTTAGCATCTTTTCATTACAGCTTATTTTATTGCATATGTGTTTATTAATAACTGTATTTGCATTTGGAAAGGTCAGTGTCTCCGCAAGACTTTTGGCGTTTTTAGTTTTTTGATTGCAGTCACAGATTTTTATCAAACTGAGTTTCTCCTTGCGAAAATGTGGTCCCCACAATGTCAAACATTACATTACATCACAAATAAAACACAACAGGTTTTTATTACATTATGGGCACATTTGGTCCCATTAATGTAATATATACATCACACACATACACACACACACACAGAGCTGTATCCTATTTTATCTTTTTCACACTGAGACGAACCACTGAACTGTTTTATGTGACCTTGCCTGACTTTTTAATATAATTCTTTTTAATTTTTTTTAGACATTACATATTTCTTAGCCTATCCATTCGTTCATCTTCCATAATCAATTATAAGGTTAGGGAGAGCCTGGAGCCCATCCTAGGATGGACAGCATACAAGGTAGGGGACACCCTGGATGGGATGTTAGTTTTATTTTCTAGATAACAGAAACTCTATTAAAAAACAGAGTCTCTGTAACAGCCATTACAGCAACAATATGCCTGATTTACGGTATAGTATGTACAAAAAACGCAATCCTTTCTAAATGAAACTCTGACAATATGACTATTTGTGATGATTGTAACAGTTTATGCAAGAGTACATCAAAATAATATCGGTCATGTGAGACATAGACGGTGGAACAGATGACAGTCAATACACAGATGGGCTCCACAGTTCTGCAGACACGGTGCGATCCAACACAGTACCCCACGTTCCAATTCCCCCCCTGCGCCCCCGGCCCTGTTCAAACATCTGCACAGATGGCACATTGGCCTGTGTGACAATGCGCAGTCGGGGCGGGGGGGGGCAAGGCGATGGGTCACTATGCTCACTGCTGAGAGCCGGCCCACGCAGATGCCCCCACGCTTGCGTCATGCTGCTGTGGTCGTCTCTTGGGTCGGTACTAGGTCTGGTGGGAGGGGGCGGGTTCAGATCACTGCCCTGTCAGGTGACTGCAGCATCTGTTCTGATTGGCTGATGATCATACTTATAAGGACATGTATCTCTGATTTTTAAAGGGGTGGCCAGTTCTCTCCTCTTGTTTTGGTTTTGTCACAAAAAAAAATATATATATATATATTTTGAAGACATTTTTTGCCTTTAAAATGATTCTTCAGCAGAACATGCCCTAAAATATTCAGTCCTAAAGGGGCTAATGTTTTATATGGTGCCCTAGAGATGAACAAAATGCTTTGAAAAGTTATGTCAGGTAAAAGTGAGATGGAAAAGGAACTTGTCAAGGGTTTCACCCCTTATATAACTTAACAAAATGATGCCTCTTCTCACATGCCTGCGAGTTCATCATGCGATGACTGATCTCAGAGAAAAAAAATTATATATATTCTTGAAGCTTGAAATTCTAAAATAGGAAAATGAGTTCCTCCGATAGATTTCTACATGTTCTGCTTGTGATATTCAGCGGGTTTCGCAGGAGTTGGACACAAACACCGGAAGAAAAACACAAACACGTTTTGTCATTTGCCAAAATCGTAAAATGGCCTGGCGTTCACCGGCAGTCATTTACTCATGAAAGTTGTTCTTTGGAGCGTGAACTGCTACCTTGAAAGCCTGTGACGGAGCACCTCTCATTGTAGCTGCTCTTCACAAACCCCTGTTTAATTTCCTTCCATTAAAGAATATCAAATAATAGTTGCATATAGTTTACTCTCACTAAGTCACAAGGCTGTTCCGTAAACGCGCCAGACATTATGATCAAGTTAGCCAGCCGTTACATGTGGTAACTGTAATTCATTTCTTTGACCTTAGGTTTACTTAGTTGCTGCATTGCTTTAGAAGGCAGCGGGTGGCTTCACGCTTGTTGTGGATTTGAGACCCATCAGTGATTAGTTCTGGGTGGAATCTGCACGCGCTCCCGTTGTTGGGCAGGTTTCTACCCATAATGCAACAGCAGGTGGGCCGACGCTTTGCCGGTGTGTGATTCGGCTGCTGTGGTTGTAATCAATCAAATGTGGTCATGGGTTCAAATCCCCTGACTGGCAGACATTTCACCTTTGGATCCGTTAGCGAGGCCCTTAATCTGTTGTGGACTCTTGTCTTTCATTCTGGTACAGGGTCCCAGTTGACTGAAACCCTGTACTGGTGAAGCGGTTACAGAAGATGGATGAAGGACTGTCTATATGCATTGAGTATCCAAAGTGCATTACAGTGACACAAGCCACACTATGAAAAGTTTCATCATTAACAGCTGCTAGCTTAGTCGTGTATAGGGATGCATTCACCTTACTGCCCACCACAATTTTCAACACTGGTGGCGTCCAGTAGGTCATAACCCTACAACCTTTTGGTTGATGACCCAGTTCCCTTAACAGCCTGGCTTATTACAGCATATTTTTATAGGCTATAAACCCAAAGGGGACAATGAGGGCAAACCCTTCAAAATTTACTGCCCAGCTGGCAAGCTCTTAGCCTGTAAGAAATCTTCAGCTGCCCAGTCGGCCCGTCGCCCCATTTAACCGCTCCTGGCAAACGGCTTTATTTTGGTTTATTGTAGTAATAAACGTGCGGTTATGGAATCCACTGTGTTGGGAGACATTTGACACCAAGCCTAAACAAAACGTTACATAGTATCAAAAACAAAGATGCCCACAATTCCATGAATTATAAAAACTTACCGGTCAAAAGCTTTAGTGACCTATTTCCATATAGGATACTGGATATCTAATTACTTTGTAGCTACATTTTATAAATGAATTTAAAAGCAGAGAACATGAAAGCTCCGAATTCAACTTTAAAGCATAATATAAATACCATTTGGCCTCTAGTACCGGCGATAATGCAAATTGAATGCAATTAAATTATTTTTCCACTCTGGAGATAATTAATTATTAAAGCAATTTTTCATCATCTCTGTCTCCCATAAACACTGAACAATTACGCCTGTTAAAAGATACATCCAATTTGTTGCTGTACGCAGTTATAAATAAGAACCATCTCTGTGTTAAATGAAAATCGGGAGACATCATGTAGGGAAATAATCACAACAGCTCTGGAAGTCTCAAAAAAAGACAGCAGAGGCCCAAAGGTTGGAAAATAAAAAGTTTAAACGTCATACATTCATAAAAAACTGCACAGCTGGTATTATTGCGTAAAGATGTGCCAAAGTTCTGAATAACTAATTATGAACTTAGTTATACAGTATTTAATTTGCTGGGATATAATGTGAAATGTGGATGTGGCGTGATTCAGCTACAGCCGTCCAGCATGTCCCATGCATCAGACGTTGCACTGTACTGCAAACGCTCTGACAGACGCGGTTACATCTCCCGCACTGCAAAGCTGGGATACCGCACTGTTTTATTCAGCCCCGAGGTCATCATGAATCAGAAATAAGCCGCGTCTCGGTAATGGCTTCTGTATTCCACCGCCGACCGCCAGCTAACAGGGTTTGCGTTTCAACGCTGTCTGCGCTCCAGGTGCCGTTTTCAGCGCACCGGTTGCCCAACATGAACTGTGTACTAGCGATCCCCGACTAACACCAGCTGCTGTCCCGACAAATCCAGTGCTCTGGGCCACACTGCACATTCGCAGCTAATATTCTGCAGTGACAGCCGAAATAAGCTCTACGGTCTTGACCTTTATTAAAGTCAGTCCGTGCCATATATCCGTCGCTCGGATAGCCACGTTTTTTTGTTGTTGTTATAATTATCCGATGATGTTTTATGATATTCCCTGGCAAGTCATGAAGTGTTACTTAATTAACTGGCACCCTGCAAGTCGCACCGTCGTGTATATTTTCATTCTGATCGACAAGGATGGAGACAAGAACGGAAATACACACACACAGGCGCACTTGACAGCACACACACACATATACATAGAATGGGTCCATTAATTTCTATGGGCAAAACCCTAATCCCAAAAATGACAGCCATAACCCCTCCCCAGCCCTAACTTAACCACAAGTAACCAAACAAAATACAAGAGTTATGGCATTTTTAGTTTTTTGGTTGCAATCACTGATTTTTATAAAATTTAATTTACACTTGGGAGGGGGACTGGAAAAAGGGTCCCCACAATGTCAAAATAACAGATTTTTTTTTCATTGTTGGGTCATTTGGTCCCCACAATGCAATGTATATCTGACCACCCCCCCCCACACACACACACACACACATATTCACTGGATTGGGGTAGGTAAGATTATTGATGGATAGCTATCAATAATCAATAGAACACTCTCATGGGTAAAGAACAAAAGGAACCATAGACACTATTCTTGTGCTTAAAATATGAGAAAAGCGTTGAAGAAAGCGAGAAGATCACAGGCTGTATGAGGCCTGCGATGGTGATCCACGCGGCTCTGTGCTCCTCACGTTTGTCCCTTGGTAGGATCGCTAAGCTAAGCTAGCGTCAGGATTGCAGAAATATGGCATATGTGTTTCCCCAGGGGCGGACGGCATCGCGGAAACATGCAGTCAGATGGTAGCTCTGTCCTTCGGAGCTCTGCTCAAGGTCGGGGTCAGCCTATGACAGAACATGTAGCACGATAAGCCTCACTCACGCGGCGCGTCCATCACTTATCATCAGGGTGGCCTGCATCCTCGTCCTTTCCGGACGTATTGTCCGTCTTCTGTCCTGGCTGCCACCAGTATGTCAACTATTTACTATCATTATTTTTCCTTGACATTTAATTCGCCGGATCTCTGTTCTTAGAATGTCGTGGGCAAATCTGGAACGCGCAAGACCGTTGGGCTGGCTGGTGACGCCAAGAAAGCGGACGCTGAGGACACAGGTGTGGCTCCCCATCTCCGGAGATGCTGTGATGTCAGACGCAGCTCGCAAATCCAATACAATAGCAGTGAGTGTGTGTGTGTGGGGGGGGGGGAGTGTCGAAGGAATTAACTGATGATCATTTAATCGATATGCTGGATGCCAGGTGGGTGTAGGCCAATGGCAGAGAAGCGGAGATGGGCGTGAAGGTGGATCCAAGGACAGAGTCATGGATGTCTTTTAGCGATGGCTGCTGAGACACTCCCCCAACGCCCAATGAGCAATTTGTTGCAAAGGGAAAACATGAAAATGCTAGTTCACGTGCTGCAGGCTGTGGTAAACAGAACTATGATGCTCATTTTTCTTGATTAGCCCCTGTTTACGTAGCACTCTGCCATCATCTCTCTGCGTAATCCCGGATTCCTCTGCCACACAGCACGAGCGATGCAAGAAACCAGCGTCCACCACGGGTCACTGGATTCCTTACCTTTTGGGTCTCGGGATCCCAGCTCCATCCATTTTCGGTAACTGCTTGTCCAGTCTGGGGAATTTTTTTACGGCGTAGTACAGGCTGGGCGGAAGGGGCGCCCTAGGGATGATGTGCATCCGTCAATTTTTCCAGCTTTATAAACAAGGCAACGATAAAAAATGATGTAATCCTGGCAAAAAAATAATGGGGTCAAGCTAGGAAATAAATAATGAACAAAAGAACAAATATAGTGCTTGCGAAGCTCTTCATAATGATGAAACAGAGAATGTGTGACGCTTGCTGTTTAGAAAGCGTTAACGAGCTTTATGGTCCCAGTCATGAGGGTGTACTTTGGTATATTTCTGAAAATATCCTCCGTTTTCTATTTGCTACTTCAGTTTGTAGGCATGCCTACCGGTGTTTTGGTTTACGGTTAATTAATTATGAAATGGCAAATTGGTACTTTGTGAAAGGTGTCGCCTAGCAGAACCCCACCTCCGCCGAAATGCAAGTCTGATCGCACCAAACAGCAGTATCCTCCTCAAAGTCAGTTTTCCCAAACACCACCCTTGTTGCCAAAAATTTGTCTTGCGCTTCTTTCTTGTCTGTTTTTGGACCGTATCTGCAGACTCCCCGGCGTCGCTATCCTGACCGCGCGTTCGTTTACCGTGCCATATAAATTCGAAGTGTGACTCTGGCAAACGGTCAGGAATCAAGGAGAAGCTGTTTAAGGAGAGCCGGCTGACTTGTTTACTCTAATTAGGCAATATGCTCATGCAGCCTCAGTCTGATGTCTCCATGAACACGCCAACTGTTGCAAGAGCTATATGGGGCTTGGACTCAAAAGGGCTAAGGGTGCATCGAGCAAACATCCCAGTGTTTAATGAAGGGCTCCTTGGCACAGCGCTGGTGCAGCGTCCCTGACTTGCTCGTTTGCGGTGGAGTAGCATTCTGTGATGTTAAATCATTTACTCAGGGTTGCCTGGCCGCTCTTCTTTGTCTGAGCTATTATGCTTCCCACTTGTTTTTCTTATGCTGCTCTCGAGACTTCCGAACACAGCCGCAGTTAGACAGCGGCGCTTCGAGCATCGGGTCGATGGCCTTTGGCGTCTCATCACCTGAGAAAAGCACAAACGCCGCACTTGATTTAGCCGCTCTGTGGTGTTTCCGAGGCCTTGTTGTTTCACTTCTGCCGACGTTAACTGCTTTCGGAGTTATTAGCCAATCGAGGATTGGCATCCTGTCCACAGTGTGCCGCTGCCTGTGGCCACGCTTCTCATGGCAACATTAGGAAATGATTACGGAAAATGGATGAACAGGTACCATATAACACCAGGAACAAAGCGATAAGCAAGACCTCTGCTTTACATTGAACTACCTGTAAGTCGTTTGTGGGGATTAAAGCAGTGATTTGCTACATATTTTTAAGGATAGGAACATACTTAAAGCAATTTTGAAATGTAATACTTTATAATGTTTTGTAATCAAACTATGTTGTTGAGGCATGTATTTAACAAAAAAAAAGCACGTTGATGGAATTTTCCAACTATACTGCAGTGCATGATGGGTATTATATTTGGAGGCCACTTAAATTTCATCATCTGCAACTGCTACAACTGGTGTTGGCAGGCCCTTAGTGTAAATTTCTAAGGGGGTGGGGGCTGGAATGGTCAATTTTTTTTTGCCCCAGGGCCCACTGTACAGTTGTTCTACCATTGAACAGCGAGACTGGTGATCATGCCTGACAGATCTGCCTGACAATTCCCAGCAGTTTGTCCATCTTCAAAGTCGACATGCTAGTTAATTCCCCTGACAGTTCTGACAGGAAACCACATCACGATCCGGATTCTATGAATCCTTACAGAACTTCTTCATACGCAGGTCGCGATCCTGAGATAAGGGGATTTAAACAAATTAAACCAGCTATGTTGGCTTGCGGAGAATTTTAAGTATTTTTACAGCATCAAACGTAAATATTTCTAATTTGGTGGCGGTAGCGTTAATTTAGATGTCATTAAATCCAAATCAGTCTTGGGTTTGACGCTGCTGTTCTTAGCCTTTGAATCTTACTTTGCCACAAGTACGTCGGGGAGATAAGATCTTGCCCTCTCCGCTGCTTCCATGCCGTCAGAGTTATTAATGGCACATTGAAGTGCCATTGTCTCAAACGCCCGGCTAGCAGATAATGAATCAATCTCCCCCAAAAGTGCTTATGCTGCCAAATCACAGCTAGGCTGGGGCTCTGGGGGTAGGGTTTGTTGGGGGGTAGGAGCGAGCGAAGCTTCCATTAGACGCTTATCGGGATCAAATTTCCATTACTTCAAAGGCTTATTGATTAAACGAGAGCTGAGATTTTGATCATCACTTCTTAAAGTGCGTCGTGGGGACGTGGCTGTCCGCACGGCTCGCTGTAGGTCATCGCGGCTCAGGCGAAGAGCATCGATTTCTCATCCACCCTCTCATTTGCATGGACAGACAGGTTAAAGTCTTTATTGGCCTCTCTGTCAAAATCATCCTATAGATGAAGGTAACCGTTGGCAGCTAGAGACATCAGGCTGACTCTGATGGGATTATTACCTCTTTAATACAGTATGAATGATGCCTCATTGCTTAAAGCGTAACTGATATGCTGGATTAAAGCTAGTAACCAGTGACTAGGGGAAATAGTCTCACCTGCTGTTTTTTACATTTCAGTCAAATAATAATTGAAAGTTAATGCAAGACAGCCATGTTTGTCAACTGGAACTGTCCCCCCCTCCCTTGTTAAAAGATAAAATACTTACCAGGTTTTTGCATTTTGCAGTCTTGACTCTTTTTGTATATAGGTAATGTAATTGAAGTGAACCAGTGGGGAAAAGGTGGTATTGAAAAATTTTAAATGTTTAATTTCGTCACGTGTTTAGTGCTTAATGGTTTTAATGGTTGCATTGAATATATAAGGATTTGTAGATTTTGGACTGCACATGTATTCTACATGTATTGAAAATGTCAGATATAGTCCACTTAGTATTACATTGTTCCTAATTTAGTTCCAAAAGTCAATCCATTAAACCAGAGGCCCCCAACCCCCGAGCCACGGACCGGTACCGGGCCGTGGGTTATGTGGTACCGGTCCGCGGGCTGCACAGAAAAAATAAAAAACTTCGGTCACGTGATAGTTACCGCTAAAAATAGTCCCACA
>JAODLC010000052.1:4158241-4170011 GCA_026781145.1 Hippopotamyrus pictus | reverse complement strand
TATATAAACATAAAACATTTCACAAAAAAAGGAAAACTGCTGTCTTGGCCAAACCAGGACCCCGGACCTCTCGACGGCCCGGGTTCATAGCGCCTGAAGTGAGATGAATAGTGAGTTTCCAAACAATGGATCCGCGTTGCAAAACTTGAACTCCAGAAAACAGATGCAGTTTGCGTTAAGTAAGGCATGCTGTTTCGAAGCTTTTCACATTTTTACATTTAAGATAGTTCTTATTATCTAAGTAGCGTCAGAGTGTCTTAAGATAATCATGCTGATGATGTCGTCAGAATTATAATTACTTGAAATTGACTTGTTCGTTTAGAAATGAAACGCAAGCTGTGTGGCTGCAAAATGACCGCGCAGACATCTGTCAACTGCATGATAATATGAATCAATATTAAGCGTAGCTGACTCCTTTGGTTGATTGGGTTTATTTGATGCAGTTCTGGTATTTGCCACTAGAGGCTCCCTCACATAATATAACATCTGCTGTAGCTGTTCCTCAGATCCACACCAGCTTAATGATGATGCCCTTTGTAAGACATGTGAGACCCGTTACAAATAAAAAAAAAAAAGCTTAGAGTCCTACATGGGTTAAGTAAGAGTGACTGTCACACTCTGCTTAGTCTGGGAGGACGGTCTGCTCTAATAAAAATCCCGGACAATGGCGTTTTTGTTTTTCACAATGCTTGGATTTACTCAGCTTTAAGGGATATTGAGTCCCTTTTAAATCATTTTAACCACCTCCCTGAAGCTCCTTGGGAGACTCTGCTGGAACAGGTGTGCTACCTGAAATAATCTGAACCACTTTAAACACACAGTGGGGCTTCTTTCAACATATCGCTTCCAGAACTCATACATCTGGTCGCTCGCCATCCACTCTGAAAAGCGCCACAGAGGAGGAAATGAACAGTTCGATTCCCAGCCCAGCATCCATGGATCCTGAATTGGCATATTCGACTTGAACTTGGCTGGTCTTCTGTACTGAGTATGAGTACCGAGTATGAGTACCGAGTATGAGTACCGAGTATGAGTCCTTGACTCACATGCTTTCTGGGGATAAACCTTAGGATCATAATGACCCAGTCCTGGATAAGCGGTTATGGAAGAAGGATGGATGGATGCATATTGTTTCACCACGTTGCCGCTTTAAATTACAGATTAGTCTGCGTAAATTTCAGGCATTTAAATCAAGTCCTCATTATGACACAACAAAGGGATCAGATACATCCTACAGGCACAGTCGTTACAGTGAAATGAGTGGAACAAATTGTGACACTGAAAGGCACCGTCTGAAAACAGCAAGCTGCGGAATGTGTCATTAAGCACGTTTGTTTTTGTTTACTTAACAAAGCTTAATTGAATTTCATTTAGCGCAAAGTTTTGAACCTTTGAGCTTCTGTAAAACTTGATCACGTTTGCACCCTGGCACCTAAGTGCAGGCTACGTCTTGTCGATTACTAAAAGCTCTCAGAGACCCTTGCTCAGTCGTCGCTGTGTAGCAGACAGCTCTTTTTTAAACACGTCCTAATAGCATACCTTTTACACCCAGTTAAGGTAATTGCATAGACTTGCTCCCTCGCTAAAACAAGGGAATGCATCTCCCCAAGCCATTATGGAATCAGGTTTACATCGCTAAGGCATTTACCTCCAGGTAACGTAAGGAAAAGGAAAGAGTATATTACAATATTTTTCATTCCATCCCATAATCACCAGGGCAATTGATAGGGCTATGGATTTTTTTGGACAGCTATTATTATTAGTATTAATGAATACTTATCAAAAAGAGTTCTTATAGAAAACATAATAATAATAATAATAATAATAATAATAATAATAATAATAATAATAATAATACAATTTCTTTCAAGACACTCATGGTCACCTCAATAAAGTAAAAACAACATCAAGAAACTTCAATAAAAATAGTACAAAACCAAACCAAAACAACAGAGTGTGGTTAATCGTGATATTTTAGTTAGCTCCAGTTAACGCTGGGTTTAAAGGATGAACATGGTGAACATACTCAAGAACAGTCTACTAACTGCAGGCTAACCATACACCCAAAATCCTATACAGTGATGGCCGCTATATCGCGGTTCCGCTATCGCGACCCCGCTATATCACGGATTTTTCCCAGACGCATCACAGTTCTCTGCGTATCGCGTACCTTGCTTGTGGTCCGATTGTTTTCGTTTTGTTTTAAGCCCTACGATACCTCCCAAGCGTCCCGCATCTTCTAAACTTCAGGCAGTAGTGAGCCTAAGTGCCAGAGGAATACCTTGACCATTGAGGAGAAGGTAAACCTCCTGGATATATGCTTCGGGAAGGAAGGCGTTACGTGGACGTCGCTCGCCATTATGGCTTGAATCGACGGTACCCTCAGAAGAGCTGTAAATGCTCTGCTTTGCTGTGCAGTACATACTCATCACCTTCATCCCCTACAAACATATCATTGTGTACTGCACAGCTAATTCATCATCATCATTCAAGTTATGGAGTGTATCTTCACTGGTGAGTACCCATACTGAGCTTAAAATGTTTTTATTTTTGCATATTCCATTACGTATACATGTATATATGTTACTATATATGTTACTCATATTATATGGTCTTTCTAGATTGCGGATTTTCACCTATCGCTGATGGGTCTGGAATTCATCTTCCACGATAGGCTGGGGATCACTGTACTTCCCTCTACTGTGAGGTCATACTCCAACTCCCAGAATCCTTAGCATAACTGCCGACTC
Organism: Hippopotamyrus pictus; assembly: GCA_026781145.1. Classification (NCBI taxonomy): domain Eukaryota; kingdom Metazoa; phylum Chordata; class Actinopteri; order Osteoglossiformes; family Mormyridae; genus Hippopotamyrus; species Hippopotamyrus pictus. Next base: position 4,167,261 of record JAODLC010000052.1, on the reverse strand, counting down.
GCCACTGGTCCTAGACATTATGAAATGGAATTGCTAACTTGCTGACTAGGTCCCTGTCCCATTACACAAAACAGCACATGGACATTTACAAACACCCATACACTACATAACAACATATTGCTTTATAAAATAATTACATTTTCTTCAATCCATTGCAACATTGTAGCTACCGCACTATCTAGGCCGACTGCCGTAACAGTACAATCAGCTGCTAGCTGTTTGATTCCGGGGTCTATGATTATAACTGTCGTTAGTAATACTTTCTGTTTCCTCTTTAAAAACTGGATGGTGTTTCAACAATTTAACTGTTGAACTTGTTAATTAACACAAGTTTGGCTTTTAAGGTGCCCATAATATCAGATCAAAATTGATGCCTTTAATTCACAAAATGTTCTTGCCACTAGTCTATAATTTCCTGTTAACGTTACATTTTACAGCGTGCTCACATTTATGTTAGCATGACAGGTTGTTGGGCCAGGGTGCATCGCTAATCTTGCAGAAAAAGTCGACTGCCCTCGCTACATTATGTCAAGTTCTGTTATGTTCCACTGATCAAAACTTTTAAGTGAGGTTGAGGCCCTATGATGGTGGTCATGATTAGCTAATTTGCACAATATCTGGTTGCAGACATCATCAATCCATATGGAGATAAAAGGCCTCGACACTGAGAACTGCATCCAATTTTTACTTGCATTTTCACTATGAAATACTATGATTAAAAAAGAAATTGGAAACCTGTTTTAGGGTTTCATGTTATTGCCTCTGGGTTCATAGACATTTACAAGCAGGAAATGATGTCGTCAGGAGACAGGATGTGTACTTTGAATGATGGGGGATCTGACATCCAATTTTGAAGCCAAAAGGAGCTCATCTTATGAAACCCATCCACCTCTACGTCCAGGCGATACTGAGCTTTGCGTTATAAAACTGATGGCGGCTCTGTGTCATCTTTTCATCTAAGCCATGTCTCTGTCAGATTATGATTATCACGGCTGTTATTCATCAATTCACAAAAGAAGCCTTTGAGGTTGATGACCCAGTGCTGAAAAGCCGGGGGATTCAAAGAGGCTTTGATTTTCAGAAGGCAAGGTTTTAGCAGGGAAGCCAGTAGCCATGTTTATTTGGTTGTAGTGACAGGTGATCCGATTAAGTAGATAAATAGTAGATTGTTGATACGAGGGTGAACAGACAGAATCTCCGTAAGCAAATAATTAAAAGCGTTTGCATGGTAACATACAAGATGGACTGCAGACATGACCTAACTGCATCTCTATACTGTCAGCACTCGTCGTACATTTTTTTAGTATTTGCTCTTTTATTTTTCTTAATTTTGAGTAAATTAGTCTTTGCAGCCTGGAATGAGCAACCCTGGCATGGTAATACGTTGCCCGTAATAAGTAAAACATTTTCTGGGTAGCAACAATCTTAATAAAATAACTTGATGATAATAAAAAACGCATAGATGAAGATATTGTTTTGGGTTGTAAAAATGTAATTGATTGTTGGTTTAGTTTATTTTTCCCCCTGTAATCTGGTTGTGAAATCTTGTCCGCGGAGGATGGGGTTGCTAGCAGGTGATGCTGCTTATGAATTACCCATCTGTGGGCAGTTCTTGAATTGCCATCTAGCATGAAGCCTGTCTTCTCCATATAAAACCCACGGGCAAGAACTGTTGTTTTGCAAGTGGTGCTTGTGGCTTTACTTTATCGAGAAAAAAATCATGGGATGTCGCCTTTGTTCTGTCGCCCAGGAGATGGACTCAGAGGTTTGAGAGATTGGTTGCCTTGATGTTATTTAATGTTTTTTTAATTGCTCTTCATTATTAATTATTCAACGTATATATCTGTTCTTCAGAAAACCATAATGATTTTTTTTTTCCTCATACCATTCAGCTCTGAGACGGTATTGCTGATATTCTGAATAGACACCGGTCACTTCTCACCCTGTTGGGTTTACTTTTAATATGGACACTGAGCAACAAAAGGAAAGTATTAAATGCTTTCTGAGCTGACACAATAACATTAAGTGGTGTCCAAGTTGAAACATCTAGAAAGCAATAACCAACAGCAGGATATTGCCACCCTTATGAAAAATAAATCTTTAATTTTCTCGTAAGTCTATGCAATCGGTGTACCGTATTTTTGAACAAATGACTGTCATGTCTTATGTGAACTAAACACACTTGGTGTGACTTATATTAAAGTCACACTCTACACCCCCCCCATTACCCCCAACTTCTGTAGTACAGTGGAAACTGAATGGATGAGATGCGATAAAAGGGAAGGTTTTCGTAATACTTTCTGGCTCGCCGCTATATTTGTTCGCACTTAAGCGAATGCGCACTTTTACTTTTGGAAAATGAATTGTGCTGTAGGAGGTTACACTGTAGAGTTCCTGCACATATCCATCCAGCCACAACACCTACGCTATGCTGCAAATCTTATACACTTTTTTTAGAATCGCAGATTACTGTGGTGTTCTTTTAATCTGATAACGTCTGGCATTTAGCCTCGATCCTATGAATATTTTAACGTAATCTTGGGCTGCCCTTTCTTTAAATTTCCATTCGGTATGAGGAATCATCCACCTAATCCATCCATCCATCCAACAGTTTTGGAAAAACTTATCCTGTTAGGCTTCAGTGATTCTTTAGCTTTCCCAGCAAATATAGGGCATGTAGCTGAGAGCTGAGGCACCATCAACAAAATACCAGAACTGGTTTTATCTTAATTTAAACCATATTTCAACCAGAATACTCAGGATGATTCCCAGGGCGACTCCGAACTCTGCATATCTGAGCCAGGAGGGAGCCTGCAATCTTGGAGGTGTAAGTCAAATAATTCCCAGCATGCACTGCCACGGTAGGGTGTTTTTACAAACCAAGGAAGCGCAAGTTCATTTATGACGCACTTCATCTTAATGGGCTAACATCATGCATATTATGACATACGGCACATAGATCGCTGGCTATGACAGAAGTGTTGAAGAAACTGCAGCTGAAAATGTTAGCAGTAATGGTGCAGCGCTCCAGAGTGTGTCAGTAGTGCCTGACTCCTGTGTCCTTCCTGACACCAGTCTTGTCCCCTCCCCACCACACAAAAGGCAGCAGTTAATAAGCCCATCTGTCTTTGCCAAGGAAACATTAGTCCTAACAGTCAGGAGCTTGGGGCTGGTGACATGTAGGGGGCCTATATCTTTCTTTATTTAGGTGGCTATAGATGGCCTGTCTGCTCACTGGAAAAGCAATGCTGTCCTTTTTTGACGATCCCGCGTCTTTTCTCCCCTGGCGAATTTGTTTCATCTTGCACGTTCTCCTGCAGAACATTCAGGGGAACCGTTGGGGGGGAAAAAAGGGGCACGGGAGGACTTGCAATTTGGATCGACCTTTGGGAGGGAGGCGGGGGGAGGGCGGAGAGTCGGGTTCTGCACTAGCGACTGGCAGCCGGCAAAGAAACGGTGTTATTTTTGGACAGGCGTGTCAGGAGGTTAAGGAGGCGGCTTTGAAACCAGAAAGGTTGCTGGTTCAGACACCTGGAGAGACTTTGTGGTACAAGCTGGAATGTTTGTGTAATTAGAGATGCATGAAAGTGTAGCGAAATGAAGATGCTTTGGATAAAATCGTGAACAATTTAAGTTAAAATTATTTTATATAATTATATGTTATAGTGACCATAAACACAGCCCTTCTGAATGTTTGGTCTCCTGTCTGCATCTTTCACCATCACCCATGGTCTCGTTTTCCAGTGGTGAACGATATCTTCTTTTCGCCCCCAAATGTGATTCGACTGCCTGATATCATGCACGCATCGCGATCCACACCCCACCCATTTCTGTTCAAATGATCTGCAGAGGTGACTCCTTACACAACATCATTTGCTTTGAAACAGTTTTAGCTTTTGAAGTCTTTAGCTTTGTGTAATCGTCAGGCACTGTTCTTTTTTCTTTTTTTTTTTTTTAAGACAATTAACACGAAGTATCAACAGACGCTAATAACTTTATCAATGAATACCGCCTGGAAATTGCGCAAATCCTAGCCTGAAACTTTATATAATAAAACAGTAATCACTTTCAAGGAATATAAAACATTTATACACACACACACATATATGCATATATTATATCATTAACGCTATCAGCACAAAATTAAGGTATGTAATGTAATCAGGTTAGCCCTGGATATATAATTTATCGCTTCATGCAATTCTGCTCCTAATGGGCCTACACAACATGAATAAAACATAATGTTAAGTGCAGGATTACGTATGCGGCGAATCCTTAATGCGTCACGCTTTAATTGCGACAGCTGAAAAAGTATTGCCGAGACGTTTCAGCGATGCTGCATATTTTTGCATCCCTGATGGATGGAACGCATGATTTTTTAAAAAAAATATTTTGGACATTTATATTTCTGAAATGAAAAGAAATGACTGTTTATTTCAGCATCCTGTCATATATTTAAGTTATTAAAATAAATCATGCATACAGCATCAATGAATACTGCTGCCCCCCCCTCACCTCCCTTCCGCTCCCTCCCAATAATGCAGTTGGGGTATAAGAGGTTTTCTGATTCTCAATAATCAAAATTGTCTATTTTCACCCTTGGGCTACAACACTGTTGGAAAATGCGACAAAATGAACGCATCATTTCTTATTTTGGTTAATTAGGTAGGTATGATATAAGACGCTCTCTCCAGTTGCCGGATAATTGTGTGTCTGCTCCCTCCAATATTAATGACACATGCATTGCTACGAGGTTCATCGTGCTACAGCTGAAAGCTCTCCTCTTCCGTGGAAAATGAATCTTCGCAAAATAGCTGGAAACTATCGACCAACAGATTCAAATCGCTTGCAAAACTCTAAACGAGGCACTTAAAGGAAAACATCGTGCACTTGATTACTAAAACTCCTACGTCCCCCTACAATCTTTACACTTGGCTTTAAAATGCATCTCGCCCGATCAGTATGCAGCTGTGACCCATGGCCATTTACACCTTTGCCTATCGTGCGTCTCCAAGGCGTCCAGTTGACTACTTGTGCCCAGATTTTGTTACTGTCACGCACAATGCTGGTCAATCCTATAGATGACATAGACAACTGCCTTGGGCGGCAGCTTCTGAGGGGCCGGCACTCAGTGAATTTCACTTTGTGTCCGTCAGGGGACGCCAGTCATTGTTAAGTCGTTGTCGGGGACACATCTGGACGCATAGGCCTTTACACTACTAAAGATGCGTGGTCACATGTGTTCCAGACGACCTTGGCAAGTGGTTTGAGTGACTGAATCGCAATTCATCGGAGTGTTCGTGTCACTCGTCTTCAGTGCTGCCTGCTTGTGATCTGACTGCCCATAATGTTTGATTCTACGCATGTGCCCTGTGATGGGACTGGCAACCCGTACAGGGTGCCCTCCCCCGGCCTCGTGCCCTGTGACGGACTGGCAACCCGTACAGGGTGTCCCTCCCCCCGCCTCGTGCCCTGGGTTTCCTGGAAGAGACCCAATGTTCCTGGGACCCCGTACTGGATTAGCAGCGATGGAAGATGGCTGTAGAAAAGCTTAAACGTATGGTCTATGAGGTTCACGCAATGCTGGACAGTAAGTACTTTTTAAAAAAAATTCGAGGGCAATCTCACCTCCCCGCTGGAGTCTCCGAGCAGTCAATAGGACACAGTGACCACTGGCTAATCGAGAGGTAGCGAACAGGGCTGTGCGGCTCAGATGGGTCTCCCGCTCATGTAGAGTGAAGTGTAACGTGTCACATGTTGACTGTTCTGATTGGTCGCTTTGGCCACTGTGGCAGCGGTGTCCATGACGATACAGAGGTCTGAGGCCTTCAATACGGCCGCAAGCATTCTGGGCTTCCGAAGGACTGGTCCTATTGGCATCTGATTTGCTATTCAGGCCTCGGACAGTGAACTGAGCATGGAACGGGACAACAGGAGGCCAAACGCATGTGACTGAGCAGGTCTCTGCCTCGATCAAATCAAGCCTGGGCACCCGGATCACAAAAAACACGACTGATGCTATTTTAGGCATAAAACGAGAAGAGCCGGTATACTGGAAAAGACCATAGTGCTTAGAAAAGTTTAAGGGAGACAGAAGAGGATGACCAAACTCAACCGTTAGGAAACCAAACAGAAAACGGAACTTTCTGTGGAATTGAGGTCTACATTTCCACATCGACGGGGGGGGCACCTATTAATAACAATAGATTTATGTAATATACAACCCCGTTTCCAAAAAAATTGGGACACTGTGTAAAATGTAAACACAGAATACAATGATTTACAAATCATATAAAACCATATTTAACTGAAAATAGAACAAAAACAACACGTCAGATGCGGAAACTGAGAATTTTTTATAGTTTTATGACAGATATATGCTTAATTTGAATTTGATGCCGGGGCAACAAGAGACTAGAAAACGTGTGTAATGCTAAAACACCTGGTTAATTATCTCACAACTAATTAGATATAATGGCAACAGGTCAGTAAGATGATTGCGTATATTATTTATATTTTACACAGCGTTCCAACTTTTTTGGAAACGGGATTATACATACTATCCCCCGAAACAGCTTATACCAAGTTAAATGTTGGATGAGCATTAAACTTTGACTAGACGTTACTGGTCTGGTTTTGCTTCCATATTGCATCAGGGGTGATTGTAAGTTTCCTATCTGTCCTTGGATGAATCCAGCATCCATAAGGGATTGCTGTACTCTGAACCTCTCTCACCTGCTTCTGAAACATCTAATCACCAGAACAGCACATTGTTCATACTGAGGTATGTATATATTCCATGCAAATGCCCCAATGGTGAATGCAAGTTACGTAAAAATCAGGCACAGTTTGTTCTTTCCAAATACTACTTTCACACTTGTAAGAGTGCAGCCAAGAAAATCATCTGATATACCCCCAAGCGGTTTCAGGAGGCAAAATGTTAAATGTAAAAGCACGATGGCAAGCCTTGCTGAATTTTGTGCTTAAAGGGCGCGTCTGCGGAGCAAAAGTGAAAATTAAAAGGAAAACAAGGTGTGCTTATGAGGCTAAGGTAGGTAAAACTCACAAATAAAATCCTGCACCATGGAAGCTCAGGTAAGCTCAGCCGAGGTCCGTGCAAATCAGGCCTAGGGGGAGCAGGCAGAGGGGAGATTGGCCGTCCACCTTCTGGGATTTTTGCTGACGTAACATGGGGCTCCTCGGAGACCGAAAATTCACCCCCCCCTCCCCCCCAGGCTGGCTTCAGGCTGATCCCCCCCGTGACCCAGTCGGGCGGACTGGCTAGAATCGGGAAAGCTACTCACCGGACGTGGAAAATTTGAGGTCGAATCTGAACGGGGAGGCGATGGGGTAGAAGCAGAAGGATGATTCCTCCCCCCCCAATCCTGCAGGGCTGGAGGATGCGATAAGTGAACGACGAGGTCTGCGTGTCACCCTCTGATGTGCTGGCACTGTGCCCGCTCGGGATGCGATCATCTTACCTGTCAGCTGCTGGTCTGATAGCCAGCCTGACTGCTGCGCTTTGATGGAGCTGAGATGGCTTCGGCCAAGAGAAGGAGACCTGAGAGAATCCCTCTGGCTCTTCTGACGGGAAGGGTTTGCAGAGTAACGACTTACCAAAATCTCAAGGTAGCCCGAAATCTGCTCATGAACTCCTTAAAAACGTGCTGTTTGGAGAGCGACCTATTCCCGCGTTTCTGTAATTTTGCAAACCGTCATGCTTGATTTTTCTGGGGGGAAAAAAAAAGTCGACCATAAGCCACCAAGTCACTAAGGCTATGCTGAGAATTTGAGGAAAAAAATCTGGTTAATTAATGTTAGAATAACTGGCTCTTAGGCGAATGCACAGTTGTGGCAGAAAGAATTAATACCTACATTAAAAGGTCTTGACCTTTTAAGAGTCCTCTTAGGTTTTTCCGGGAGACCGCGAGGTAGTTCCTGTAAAAGGCCCAAACAGACTTCACATTACATCGTTTTTCAAACTGCTGTGTTCAACTAAAACACAACTGCGTTCAACTACAAAAGATCTCCTGTTAGGCGTATATAGTAGCGACTGGGTTCTTGGGCGCGCTCCCAGTAAAAGCACAGCAAACAAACAAACCACCACCGCCTGTCGTTAGGAAGCAGGTGGCCCTTGGCTGGCGGTGCGGTGAGTCGAACGAGAAGCGCTGCTTCGTCGCGCCGCGGATTTGATTTCCCCCTCGCCGCCGCCGAGCACGGCCAGCTACGCAAGCGTAAAGCGCTCTGTCACTCCCAGCATCACGGCCCATCAATCCTGCCCGAGCCTACCGCCAGAGTTCATCTGGCAGCCAAGCCGAGAGACCGTCGGTAATGGTGCTGGCCGGCCTTATCAGGCTTTGATTATCTTTAATGGTCACCGTACGTCAGGCATGAAATGATGCGGGGCCCAGGTTGGGTTTGGAAAGGCTTATTCCTCCGGTGATAAATAACAATAAGAAACAGGAAGTGATGTCGCGGGAGCGAGGCGGACTCTCGCCGGGAGTAAAATGTCGGCTTGGAGGCCCCGAGGTGATATGAACGCGAGTATAGCTGATGCCGATAATACCGGCGGAAGGCAAGTGAATTAGCTATTAACACATCAACTCAAGTTAGCCTACGTGGACTGTCCCTCATGACTCGCATCTGCTGACCTTTAACATTATTTTCTTTCCGCTAAATGTAGCAGTATTATATTGTGCATGCAATCGTCTACCAAAAACACAAATGTAACAGGTGAAACAGTATATGTTGAAGAATGCTTTGATTTTGACTGTATTTAAGACAATTCAAAGACACATATACTCAGCAAAAAAAGAAACGTCCCCTTTTCAGGACTGTGTATTTCAACAATAATGTTGTAAAAATCCAAATAACTTAACAGATCTTCATTGTAAAGGGTTTAAACAATGTTTTCCATGCATGTTCAATTAAGCATAATCAATGAATTAACATGCACCTGTGGAATGGTCGTTAAGACCTTAACAGCTTACAGAAAGTAGGCATTTAAGGTCACAGTCCTA
>JAODLC010000052.1:4142330-4158141 GCA_026781145.1 Hippopotamyrus pictus | reverse complement strand
ACCACCTGTAACAACACCTGCACAGGATCGGTACATCCGATGAAACAGTTGAAAGTCAGAGGACGTTTCTTTTTTTTGCTGAGTTAGTATATATTAGCTTCATATTATGTATACTCTCATGCCTTTCTATAATATACTGAGAAGATACTCTCATGCCTTTCATTCAGTATTAGTTTAAAATACTACCTTGTCTCTTTGTAGGCTTTACTCTGCTGCATTAATAATGCTTTGATTGTATCCTAATTGTCAGCTTAAATGTAGATGGTTCTTAAAAGTTGCTTCAGAGCTTAACCTGTTTGACCTCAGACTGTGCGATTATGCTGCAACAAATTCTTTCTGTCGAATGAAGTCAGTCTTAAATCAGCTGTGAATTCAGCCGCTTTCTGCCATGACCATATAATCAGTGACAGCTGAGCCCCAAAGTGGACATTTTCTATGGAAATTTGTATTTTTTTTTTTTGGTCTGTCCGGCACCACACCTGCATCTTGTTTATCAAAACTTTTATTACTCGGCTGATCAAAAATGAACCCAAAAAACCGGGAGATAAACAGATGCATGTTGCACGTGACAGAATTTCAATAAGCCACTAGAGTAGAACTTTTAGAATTTTCCACCAGACTGTGTAATGGCGCAGATGTGTTTTAATCAGTGTAAAATGCACATCTGAGTAATCCAGGTGGTGCTGCACAAACAACCTGTGAACTCCGACCTCATAAATGAACATTCTTTCAGAGCTAGTTAACAGAATTTGTCCAAAGAATTGTACTCATGAAATGAGATATACCAAAATCGTTCTACCATGTCTCACGTCCATGCCGGGCCGTAAAGTGGACATCCTCGTCACTCACTGAGGTTAAGTGGAGCAGTGTGTTGCTCAGTTGGTTAGGATGCTCCGCTTAGAAAGTCTTAGTTTCAGATCGCATGGTCGGTTGAGTGGATTTACTGTTGAGTTCTTGAGCAAGACCCTTAACCTTTAATCTCTCCAGGGAGTATCTGACCCTGCATTCTCAAAAAAAAAAGAGGAAAAAAAAAAAAATGTCGATTGTTAATTTGGGTAAAAGCATCGGTGAATGATTGAAAAAAGAAAAAAACACATGGATACCGCACACGGAAAAACACGTGCAGGTGATGGCAAATGTGAATGAATATTTAGTGGGCCTTTTCTTGAAGAATATAGAGGTCACATATATATATACACACACACGCACACAGGCACCCGGTCAGACTAGATCAAAAGCAATAGCGGCGTGAAAAGAATTGGTTGTAGATGCAGAGCAGATTTCACGGGCCCTGAAAAGCGCGAGACGTATGGTTTATGAAGATGGGAGGAGAGGAGCAGCGGACAGCAGCCAGCCCTGTCATGCGGAAGGCTGGCCAAGCCGAACGTGTGAATTTGGGTCAAGGCGCCAAATATATCTCGCCGCACCGAACTGCAGATGTTCTGCGCCACTCCGAAGTCCTCGTCGTCACCCAGGGTGCAGCGTGTCCCACATAATGTCACTGCTCTGATGGTCCGCGGCCGCCACGGAGGCCACTGGATGGCGATGGCGCAGATGCTTGGCGTTGCTGATTGTGATGGTCGTGGGGGTTTGTCAGGGTAAGGAAAGGGGCGGGGCTTGCTGGGTGGCGCCGTCGCTGAGCTTCTTACGGGTTTTATTTCGGAAACTCGGCCCGGAATCGCCAGAGGTCCAATTAATAACAGGAACAGGGCTCCGCTTTGAACTTCAAACGGCCGGGGGAATACCCAAATGCGCTTTCTTGTTTCCTCGTATGCAAATTCTCGAGGAGGTTAAGAACCGAAGGAAAAACAGTGTTTCGTAAAACTAATACTGACGTAAGGGTTAGTAACGTCTGGTGAAGTGGCGCGGATTAGCGTTATTAAAATCTCCTCCAGTTAAGTCGTGAATTTTCAGATGTTTCTGAACACAATTATTTAAAAAAGATATGTAAATGACATTTCAATTAGTTGCTGTATTTCATTTTTTCTGTAATGTTAGTATGCCCGGGGGGGGGGGGTTGGCCAGCCAGTTGACCTTGGACCCCCAGAGGTTTTTTTTTGGTTCCTCTCCTTCCTCCGTTGTCTTCTCTCTCTCTCTCTCTCTCTCTCTCTCTCCCCCTCATTTTGTTCTAATGATGTTATAATCTATCACAACACACCCAAATAAAGCGCCTTGGGATGACTTTACTGTGAAAGGCAGCATATTAAAATGAATTGACTTATATTTATGGCCATGTTTACAATGCTCTATGAATGCATTATAATGTGTCATGAATATCTTCATAGATTCTTGTAGGCATGGCATAGAAAGGGTTACCAGTGTTTAACGACGGGGCGAGGATCTCTTGAGGGGATGCGGGTGGTATTTCTGTAGAATCTCTTTTCAGTTCGGGCGGCAGAACCATGTATGCGCCATTATAAATTCTGGGCAGAATCTGAGACTTGGTTGCTGGGTTTGTTCCAGTTGCAGGGCAAATTTATGGTCAAACAGATTTCCCCTGGTAGCAGCGTGTCTAAGCTGCTTGGGTTCAGTAGCAATTTGACTCAAGCCGTATATATCTCTGCACACTGTTCTGCCTTAAGCCCAGGAAATACCTGTACTCAAGGATTAATTACCACAGAGTAGTGTCCGGATATCCATCTGGCATCTGCCTCAAGTTAATCCTTTGGCTACAGACTTTGAGTAGATTTGTAAAAAGATCACAAACGAAAGAAGGAGTCTTAGTATGTTTATGCTTAGTTCTTTAAACTTTGTGTAAGAACACAGTTTCACAGTTGTCAACACGCTGGGATTCCATTCACGTGTCGCTCAAATGCTATTCCAGCTAAAAATTCCATGGCTATAATGCTATTGGATCCAAAAAGTTTTTTTTTCCTTCCATTTTCATTTTCTAACCCCCCCCAAAAATCTAAAATTCTTCCTCATGTGCTACACATAAAGGGGGAATTCCCCCCATTGTGTGAAATTAATTTCAAGGCCTGCAGTTGCAGCTAACGCTAGTTAGCAGGATTCCCGTGGGCCTTGGGATAGCTAACTATAGCTAGAAAGAGGGTGCATTTTTGTGTTTAATCCGGGTTGCCAACTTTGGTCAGCTGGCTGGAGTGAGATTTTCAATTCTAGACAAGTCTGCGCACAAAAGCACACTCATTTGCAATGTATGTAAGAGCTTTATTACCTTTTAAATAGTCTGTTGGGTTTGCAAACTACCCCAACGCTTTTGACGTAATTTAGGTTCATAATGGAATTACACAAATTTCTTGTATGAGAGTCTGAAAGCTCGAGTGTCATCCCAGATGCCGAATACCTGGCAAACCTGGTTTATTGTACCCTACTTTTACATTTGTATCCCACTTTGGTGCCTTCCGCTGTTGCAGTAACGTGCAAACATGCACACAACACGGTATTTACGTTTCTGGCGGAACCAGAGACCAGGGTGTGAGGAGGCATGGTATAAATAGCCAAATACATGCCATCTGATTATCTGTACCTGTGCAGAAATAGATACTCTGGTACTCTAAATATATAATGTATTATAATATATAATGTATAAGGATAACTGTCAAAAGGATTCTTCCATAAATTCAAAGGCAGACTGTGTTGTATGCATCTCAAAAAGCAGAGGTGTCACTTAGCATGTTGACAATAATATCACTTCATGAATGAATGTGACAAAATATACCTTCCGTTGGCAAAACATTTTTTTTTTGTCAAACTCTAAAGTCTTCTGTAAAACAGACTGAGACCGGACAGATGTTTCTGAGACATTAGTGTCAATCCTTTTATATGAGCAGATTAAATACCAGCTTCTCTAGCCTGGAGCACAACTGGCAATTGAGGCTTTCTCTGTCACACACACCACTGCTCTTCTGTCTGTTTAGACAAAAAATGGCTGAACAGACGTGCGTCAGATACACGCAAGCCTTTCAGGACCCAATTGAGCCCCAGAGTTTCAAAATTATTATGGTTACCAAATAAAAATCAATAAATGTGGTTCTGCAGTATTTAAATGTCAGCTGAAATGACACATCCGTTGCTTAAAGTGTTTGTTATGGTAATGTTCAAGTGCAAATTAGACAAACAATCAAAGCCATTCGCTTTTGTTGTGTTTAAACACCGCCGAAAGATGGAAGGCTTTCAAGTAAATATCCTCTGTATCATGGCCTCACAGCTGGTTCTGTCGTTAAAGCATATAACTATGTTGGGATTTAAAGGCATTTTTAAAATGAATACCAATGTTTGTTTAAAACTTATTGTGTTGTAATATTTCTAGAAATAAATCACTGATATTCAATAACAGAACCATGAGGTGTCTTGGAATCTATCTGCCCATCCATCTGAATATCTAATATGCCAATGTCACTTGTTCTTATTAAAACACTGTCTCGAACCCCTCCCAGGTTTAGCTCTCCGGCTGGTTTTAGGTTGCGACTCTTGCTGCCATATAAACACATACTTTTCTGCCCAGGAGGGTATAAGCTGGCGGGGATATCTCGGCTATCCGCCGCCCCGGTTCCTCAGGTTTCATCACTGCGCCGCTCTCCCGCGGAACGCTGAAGTGGCCCGAGATTCAGAAAGTACGGGGTGCTGCCTGCGGTCACCTTCCATGCAGCCGTGGTGGATTTTATAGGAAACTACTGAAGTAGAGAATATATTATTAAACATGTTTAAATTAATTGATTCTGTACTGCCTCCTAAATGGCGAATAGGACAGGAGAAAAATGCCGGCAGATTAATTTCGAATCCAGGACTTGAGTAATTGAAATTCTTGCCGCCGTCTAACCTAATGGCCTAAATCTCTAAGCACTTCATCAGGGTCCTACAGTCGAGCGCTGGCAGTGTGAGAGCCCTGCTTCGTCCCTCTGCTGTCGCCTAACTGTCCAGGAGGACGATGTGAGAAAGCGCTGCAAAAATAAATGGCTGTAGCAGGAAGAGCGGCACACGGCATCTGGTCACGTCGCCGGGGACCCGGGAGTCGTGAGCAGGGCGAGTCTGGCACGGGGGACTCTGCTCTCTGCATAATTGAAAGGCCCCCACAGCTCCAGCTTGCCTCCGAACTGAGTCTGCCCCCCCCCCCCACCTTTCCCAAGATGAAAGGCCACCTTTGATAGTACCTTGTGCAATAACCAGGGGATTCTGCCAGCGTCACAGACCCCCCTGCTGAGCAGTGCCCTGGGGGCGCCTGGGTGGTGGGGGGGGGAGGAGTCCACACTTCAAATAGAGTGCTCTTCCAGGGTGTTATGTAATAACACACGTATGTGATGCATTAGTCATTTTCAGTCACTCAACATCCATCCATCCATTTTCTGAAACCGCTAAATCCCAACCGGGCTCGTGGAGGGGGGGGTGGGGGGGGGTGGTACCGGAGCCTATCCCGGGAACAATGGGCGCAGGCAGGAACCAACCCTGGGCAGTCGCCAACACACCGCAGGGCACATACACAAACACACCCTCACAATTACAGGGCCAATCAACCTATCCTGCATGCTTTTGGACTGTGGGAGGAAACCAGAGCCCCCAGTAAAAACCCACATGAACACGGAGAGCGTGCGAACTCCACACAGAAAGGACCTGGGACCGAACCCAGAACCTTCTTGCTGTGAGGCAGCAGCGCTACCCACTGCACCACCCCATCATTCAACATTTTTCCTGGAATTCTGTAGCATCATTCCCTAAGCATTAAACATGAAATTCTCTTCAAAGTTTGCAGTGTTGTTCACTAAGCATTAAACATGGAATTCCCCTGGAGTTCCATAGCATCATTCACTAAACATTAAACATGGAATTCTCCTGGAATTCTACACCACCATTCACTAAACATTAAACATGGAATTCTCCTGGAATTCTGAAGCATCATTCACTAAACATTAAACATGGAATTCTCCTGGAATTATGAAGCATCATTCACTAAACATTAAACATGGAATTCTCCTGGAATTCAGAAGCATCATTCACTAAACAAACATGGAATTCTCCTGGAATTCTGTACCATCATTCCCTAAACATTAAACATGGAATTCTCCTGGAATTCTGAAGCATCATTCACTAAACATTAAACATCTAATTCTCCTAGAATTCTGCACCATCATTCCCCAAACATTAAACACGGAATTCTCCTGGAATTCTGCACCATCATTACCTAAACATTAAACATGGGATTCTCCTTGAATTCCGTAGCATCATTATGGTCATGCTACTCCTTGCTTTACTAACTGTATAAAAATGTCAGCGTCAAATACGCTTTCATTAAATTGTTTGTTCATTAATACCGTCATACTATAATCCAGTTGTTACATGAGTCTGTCTCTCATGTACACGGATTCCCACATTTTGGAGCATTAAAAAGTTGGAATTAAAGCACCGAAACCAAATAGAATCCTTCAACTGAAAATGTTTAACAAAGGGATTTACATGTCATTAATGCTACTCCTTATTTAGCTTATGAAAGGGTTATGTGCATTTTTGTCAACTCTTGTTAGCTTTGACAGCAATCCTGCACCTTTAACACATATTTTATATCCTGATATATGGATTTGTAGAGCTTGCAATTATAATTTCACGACCCCCATGATCATGTGGAAGCAAGGAATCCCTTTATGCCACTGAGGACAGACTGGCTAATGTCTCACATACCATTGCCCTCCTCTGTATAACCATCTGAAAGCACCATGTGATGAGGGTATTAGTGTTTGTGAGAATTATCCCACTGATGTGCTTCATACAAACTTCAAAACTTTAATTTCAATCGCTGATGTCACACAGGGTCTCGTGTCACCAACGGAGTGTGTCCTTGTTGATATACTGTTATCTATTACTAAGCACTGCTGCACATGGAGCAGAATCATACAGCGTGAGCAGGAAACTGTGTGTAACTGGACATCTTCAAAAACATTGTATGGGTCTTTAAGAAATCAGGGCTTTTAGAAAGAAAACAAAAATAAACTGAAGGTTGCCAGAAAGCATCTGGGGGACTTTGAGACCATAAGACTAAGAAAATCTTATAGTCCAGACCAAAATTAGCATTTGTATCATCTGTGCTAAGTGCTGTCGTTAGCACATGGGTAAACATCACCACTGTATTAAATGTCACTGGGCCATGGAAGACTTGTGATAGCGGAAGGCTAGACATTCAAGAAAGTACCATGAAAGCTGAGAGGAGAACTTGCTTTGGTCTGGATATGGATCATCTTCCAGAAGACAGTGACTGGAAGTGTTCAGTCAAAAGCCACAGCAAAGTTTTTGAGTCGAATGTAATCTAATAGACTGTAGGCGGAAGGGATTGAAAATGCGTCATGTTCAAAGCTAGTCGATACCTAGGTAGACGATTCACGTCTGTACATTTCTGAAAAAGACCGTAAACGCAAGCTCAAGTGGGTGAACACATTTGTGTTTGTGCATCCAGCCATATTTATTTATTTGGAAATGTAAAATTGGTTTTAGTTGCTAATCAGTGGTGAAACATTACAGTTGAACACATCCATATTTCCAGATAATAAAAAGCATACAGAGGTGAGTAATTCCTATTATAACCATGGAGTGTATGCATGTGTCTATGCATCATATATATCTATGAGGTGAATTCAGCTACAGGGCAATGCGGTAGTGCAGTGGTTATGCCTCTGAGGGCAGGGTTCGAGTCCTTGCCCAGGTTCCATGTGTGTTGAGTATGGATGCTCTCCCCGTGTTCTTGTGCGGTTTCCTCCAGGTACTTTGTTTATCCCTCACAGTCCAAAAACATGCTGAGGTTAATAGGAGTTGCCAAATTGTCCGTAGGTGTGCATGTGTGAGTGAATGGTGTGTGTGTTTGTGTGAGTGAATGGTGGGTGAGTGTGTGTGAGTGAATGGTGTGTGTGTTTGTGTGAGTGAATGGTGTCTGAGTGTGTGTGACTGAATGGTGTGTGTGTGTGTGTGTGTGTGTGAATAAACTGTTACAGAAAATGGTTAGTTGGATGGGACGTAGATTCAAGGATACTGCATTTCCTGAAACTCAGTGCAAGAAGTCAGAACATGATTAAAATAATATGAAACTAAAGTTCAGGTAACCTTCTGAAAGACTGAAAAATCGTGCAGTGGTGTTAAAGGCCAGATTCTATGGTAAATTTGACCTTACAGCTAAGCCAAGATTTGTACCTCCAAAATAACATGATACTTGGAAATTCTGCATCGCTTTTTTTTGTTCTCATTATCACGTGTGGGTTCCTGGTTCAGTGGGAGGTATGACTGCAGGCATTTGTTGATTTATTACCATTTAATATTAAAATCGCTAATCATTAACATAAATGATTTAATGGTTAGATATATGCTCAGCTAGGGTGTGTTTAAACATTTATTGGACAGCAATAATTTTTAAAATATTTATTCAAGTAAAGAAAATCTCTGCTTTGAGTAATCTGAATGTACATCAGCCCCGGAAGAAATCACACTTGGGCTAACTAATGACCGCTGTGGCTTTCTGCTGCTGTTGCATTACTCCGCACACTTTACTAGACCTACACACATTAATATGCAATTCCATAGATGATGAATGTGCCAAATAATATTATAATCTTAATCACAAATTCATGTGTAAGCAAAAAACCTGAAAGATCTGTGGCACATGAAATTATTTTCTACATTTTTATCCCCTTTGCTGTCTATTCTAAATTTTGTTTACTTTTTAATTAAGAGCTACACAATGATCGCTCCAGAAGTCACCCGAAGAATGTTTTATTTACTTGCAATACTTCTAGTAAGGATTTACCCTATTGGATTGTCAAGGATTCATCCTTGTAACAGTAAAACAACAGTTTAGTACGCTGCCAGTCAAAAGCTTTTGCACACAGATTTTCTACATTTGCATGTTAGTCACTTAACATTTACTAAAAATACAATCAATATTCTTTGCTAATACAATTACAGTATGGTTAATGAAATACATGAAAAAGTAAAAACCTGTGGCATGCAAAAACTTTTGACTGGTAGTGTACATCAAAATGGACCCGATTAAACCCTTACAAGAATCAGAAAAAAGTAAAATAAACAATGTCGTTGAATGCAGAAATTTTTTATTGTAAAATTCCACAACTGTATGCAGTTCCTTTATGAAAAGGGTATCCTGTTGTACATACAGTGAACACCTGAACTAGTATTTATAGGGATCTCTGTACGAAACCCAAGCTTGGAGACACACCATGTGAATAATTATCCAGATCAGTCATCCTCCAGTTGTTGGTGATCATTTACTGAGCCCAAGTGTGACAAATTGTATTACTGTCTGATGTCAGAAAATATAACTATTATTTACATGCGATCCACATGTAGGGTCCATTTCAAAATAAAAGCCTTTTTGTGCCCTAACCTTTTCATGATCCTTGAGCATCTGATGTAGATGTAGATGATCTGTCCATATGTCTGACACCTAAATGTAGCGTATAAATAATTCACATTTTCCCTGTAGAAGTATTTCATGCCTTTCCCTTATCTGTATTGATTTTTATGACATAAGCCAAAGGACTGAATTTATATGTAGTAAGTCTGATATTTTAAATTTCTGCAATTTAAATTCCAAAATATTTTTTATTTCAGCATTTAAACAAGGTATTGTAATATTCAAGCATTATTCAAAAGGGAATTTATCGAAATTGGTACAAACTAGTTTAACATTTTGCTAAAACATTAATGCTAATTATTATTCACAAGTTTTAAAACAATGTGTTGCATTTTGTCAGTTATTACATTTGTCAGTCAAAAAATGCTAGCTTAGCTTATTTTGACTAATAAATGCATTTAACTTAAAAAAAAAGATGTAATTTAGACCATAATAGTGTTTTAATTGCATAAGCAAATATTAATATCAAATTGCATTTGAGTTTGGCACTTTAATATCTTTGTTATACATTTACATTCCCCTACATTTAGCGTTAAAAACAACAATGGCTGAAATATATCATGTGTTCCTTCTTTTTGATATGAAAACACTTATTCACTTCAGACAAAACAACTTGTGTACAAAGACAAAGCTTGGCGATTTGAACGCAACGCCTAATACAGCCTTCGATCAACGTGGTAAGAAGTGAGGTGACAGGGAGACCAAAAGGAAAGTTGGTCTATTGCAAGCGATGGGAGAGTATGACATCGGAATTATATACAAACTCCACTCGGATACGTCTCCCATTGGTTCCTAAAGCTGCCATTACCTCTCATTCTCAGTATTTTCTCAAAAAAAAAAAAAACGAAAAACAAAGTAACAGTGTCAGAAAGGGCTCCGTGCTTGAAAAAGCACACAGTAGTCGTCAAAACATAGAAATACAGTAACATTGACAAACAGTGCCAAAAAGTACAACGTAACAGGATCACTTCACTCATACTGCAAGTCAAAACCTCGTCGATATGAAAGTTAATTGATTAGGATAGTTTTTGTTTCAAATTTAGTAATTGGGGATATAAAATGTAATGAAACATACTCTGCATGTTGCGATTGGCCTGTTCGATTCTTGATTGAATTCTTTATATAGAATAACATTCTCAAGAATTACATGAACATGACACATAAAACACACACAGATTTACACCAGAAACCTGGTTGCTTCAAAGAGTGTACCATGCCAAACTGGTAAGAGTAAGATAGTTTGATCGATTTTGTTTGGTCATTCCCATGCTGCATGTACTACACAATGAAGCGATATAACAACATATTTAAAGCTATACTGATGAAAGCAAAATAATAAAAAGCAAAACAAAAAAAATTGTCACAGACTGTCCATTTTTTCCTCCAGCCTAGCCAATCTTATTTTTTCTTTTTCTTTTTTTTTTTTAAAATCATTTACCACAGTTTTCTCCTCAGTGGGAATACAGGTTAATTGCCTATATAACTTATGCTGTTCGTCTTTTAATTGGGGGCATATATATGTAAACAAGCAATGGAAACACACCCAGTTGAACAAAACTGAATAAAAAAAAAATTGCATTAGCTGTCAGAAGTGGGTTCGGTGTTTCAGGAAGGCGAACTTGTTAACCAGTTTTGTGCTGAATAATTCCACCTGTCCATTGTTCCTTGTAACAAATATAAACAGATAACCTCGCCACCCAGTGAAACCTGAAAGAAGCGACAATCCTCACAAGACCGCAGACTTGTTCCATGTCCCCTGACAAACATTCATGCCTTTTCCTTCTCCATTTCACGCCTCTGCAAAAAGGGCCACTTCCTGTTTTCCCCGAGTAAACACCATGGGTGAATCTCAACACCAAGACCGTACTTATGATCTTGGCAAGACTGGTCTCGCTAACTCACTTTCCAAGAACGAACTTGGGGCACAATGAATCATGGGACTGGTCTCATTTGGCGAGGATGCCACACATGTATCCTTGATATTTGGGGCGGGGCTAGAGCAACATCCTGGGAATTTTACCGCCCTCTATACTTCTGCTCTTAGTATTGGAACCGGTCTTCGGGCAAAGGAAGATGACGTAAAAGGGGTACACGAGAACACAAGTATGGTCGAATAAGCAGATTCAGATCCATCCCACATCTCCTGTTTTTATATCACATGGTCCGTTCCACCATCACTGTCACCAACCAATAGCAGTTTGGTATGTTTTGTCACCAACCAATAGCAGTTCTGTATCTTTCCTTTCTTTACAGCATCTTTGGTCACGCTGGCACTCCTCTCCTTTATTACACATCTCCGTCATTATGCGCCGCATTGCTTTTCAACTTTGTTTTTTAATTTAAATGGTGCACTTATGATTACACTCCCAGGGAAATAGTTATGTTGTGTAACTGTCCGCTTATTCAGGGCTGCTCGGTAATAATGAAAAATGACAAAAAAATCGTATGTGATGACAAAATTGGCTAAAATATTGATAGAAAATATAGTATATATCAAAGATATTATTGAATACTATAATTTCTCTACCTGTAGGATCATTTACAGTTTCATTTTCAATACCAACCATCCTTTATAAAGTATTTGTGGTAAAATAAAACAGTGCTCTTGCATTCTAGAATAATGACAAAGAAAGAATACTATTAATGCATCAAAGGCAATTGGTTTCAAGTTTATGGGAAACTTAATGTTTCTTCTCTGATGCTTTTCAGTAAAATGTTCTACTTAGGTTTCTTGTGCAACGTTTCCTCTTGTTTCCACAGACGTCGGTAGAAGACCTTGATAAGTTAGTTTTTGGCCTCATAGATGCATGCGTTAAACAAACCACTACAACATATTCAATATTAAAATATATACAGTTTGTATACAGTTGACTGTAGACCTGATGATTCATTAAAAAAGGATTCCTCTTTCTTACACACCTTTGACTGAGAAATCTAACCATTAGTTAATAATCAGTGTTTATTAATCTATGCTGCTTAAGTTCTTTTTTAAGTCGTGCCTAATTTGCATTCTGGATTCATGACATTTTGACAAAACATATGACCATAACCCTCATTAAGAGAGGCGACATAAAGGTGGATGGATGGATAAATTAACATGTGAGATGAAAGGTAAAAAGCAGATTTTCAGAATAATAAAAAAAAAAAATTGTCAATTTATGGTAGAATTTTACAATCCGGAATTTAAAATCTAAATTTGAATGTGATTGGAGGGATAAAAAAAGTGCATAAATAAATAGCCAAAACGCCACCCCAACAGCAAAGATTCTTCAGACAGCAGCTGAAGCTATCCGGCAGAATGATGGTCACACAAGGTGACACCCCCATCTGCATTGCTACCTTGCTAACTCATCTGACTAAGCCATGGCAACAATGAAACTGTGGAGAAATTATATAACGTTCGATTGGGAAGGGAAAAAAACAGAAAAAATCTCTCTGCATTTCAAGGCATCGAGTGATATCATCCCTCGCTCTTCCGTCTAGTTTTGCTACAACTTTCTCTCGAACCAGATGCTTCATTTTTTTAAAACGGCAAACATGTGTCAATAACAAACACGTAAACCAAAATGGAAACGGACTGCGAAGCGTTCATGTTTGATTTTTAAGAAGCGCGGAAACGTACGGTCTTTTCGGTATATGTTAAGGCCAGCTACGTGCGCGAGACTTAGAGATAGAGATAGGACACCCAGTAGACGAGGTTGAAGAGGCCAAAGGCGGTCGGGAAAAAGATGCGAGCATACGAGTCTATTTTGGCGATGCGGATGTGCAGCCGGCCGTGTCTCCAGGCGCCCGAGCGACAGTCCTCAAAGCAGCAGAAGAAACTGGTGCAGTCCTTGCCGTCGAGGCACTCGTAGCCGTACTCCTCGTCGCGCTCTTGCACGTGAGCCGCGTTGTTCATCTGGATGGCCGTGGCAGACCGAGGGCGGATGTCTACCGTGGGGGTCTGCATTTTTGCCGGGGAGAGAGCAGAGTGTCAGCGGCCAATGCCTGGGAAGCACTGGGAGGGCGGGGGAGGGACTTAGGGGGGCTGGTTAGTATTCTCACATTCTTTGCAAGACTATCGCACATTTTCTTGCCAGTGAGTAAAACAAAACAAAGTAAAACTAAAATATGCCCAAGCAAATCCAAGTTGAGCACCTAGCAGCTTGCAAATGGATTGTTCACTTTCAAACAAAGGATGCAAGTTTCCCCTTCGGGAAAAGCCCACGATGAATTTGACAGATTTATCTATATTTGTTATTATATCGTTATTTAGCTAGTAAATGATGCTAGTGCTGGGAAAGTCATCATGATTTCATTACAATATTTACAACATACGGTGCTGTAAAGATGAAACACAAACTGGGTATTTATTTCCGCATTGGATTCTTCCCATTGTGTCTGAATAATGTGCAGTTTTTTATGGAAGGTAGAAAAACTATTTTTTTCAACTTCATTTGCTCAGTCGTTTGGTTGTGACCAAGGTCACCAAAATGTGTTTAATCGGATTTAGGTTTATTTATGTGACATTCAAATATTTAAAATTTCAGCTTAATTATGCACTCTGGATACAACGTTGGCATGAAAACTAACTCTAATCAATGAGAATACTCGTGTTCACTTGAGATTTCAGACAAAAGGACTGATATTCTTCATCAAATTGGAATACACAGCATTAATTGTTGCTTAGTTCTGGAACAGTTGAAAGTCTCCAACTGATTCAGAGGATTATACTGCATTCTGCTGACAAATAAAGTAAGCATTTCCTGTACTGAGTTTATATTCTTAAACGCTCCTCCTACAGAGCATGATCATTCTTCTGATTTTTAGATTTAGTTACCAGAAAAAAATTCAAAAGTAGTAAAATATTAGTGGTCAGTCCCAGCCATAGAATTTTCCTTGATCTGTTGAGCAGAGATCCCAATGCCCATTACCCCATCCTCTGTTTTCCCAGCACTAGTACACAGAGACATCCTGGATCCCTTTGCAAACTTAACGTGGCGTCCCAGCCTAATTGGCTGTCAGAGGGATGAGGGATCCGGAGTCCCAGCCTGATTGGCTGTCAGAGGGATGAGGGATCCGGAGTCCCTGCCTGATTGGCTGTCAGAGGGATGAGGGATCCGGAGTCCCAGCCTAATTGGCTGTCAGAGGGATGAGGGATCCGGAGTCCCTGCCTGATTGGCTGCCCACCGCGGAGGGGGCTGTTGACGTGGGACAGTTCTCAAAGGGTCGTGCGGGAAGCGGGTGGAAGCCAAAGCGTAGGACAGCACACACACACCGGCCGCGAGTAGCAGGGCTGGGAATCAGATGGCAGTGACCCCTTTCACTGGGAGGGACCGGAGGGGACTGGGAAAGGGCCATTACCCATGGCAACTAAATATCCTCCCTGGAAATGAGGTTCCTGTTTAAACTGACCCCAAGGTTACATTTTCCATTTCAGATTTTTGATAACTAGATCATGCAAATCTTCAATGAAAAAAGCTCAAGTTGAACAATAAACAAAACATGCATCTTATTTACCATTTAAATGTCCATTTATACCATGGCCTGGCTAATGCTGTGGCTTTTATGGATGCTGAACCTTAAATCTACCCCATGGTTACAGTTGGGGCTTTCCGTCTGATGGGGGGGCGGGGCGGCGCGGAGTGGCGGATGTCCATTTCAGCCAGTTACGGTGATATAGTAGGATAGGGCTGTGCCGGGATTTGTGGCCCCGTAAACAGAACCGTTAGCATTCTAGAGGAGCAATGGAATTAAAGGGGAAGTGACATGGCTGGCATTTAATTTAGATTCTTGTGGCAAACAGAATGAGATAGCAGATTTTACTGAATGAGGATTCTGTGTATGGTATGATCTTTGTACACCACCTCCTCTATCTGTGTATGGTATCATCCGTGTACACCGCCTTCTGTATCTTTGTATGGTATGACCCGTGTACACCATCTCCTATATCTTTGTATGATATGACCCATGTACACCGCCTCCTGTATCTGTGTATGGTATGACCCGTGTACCCTGCCTCCTACATCTGTGTATGGTATGATCCGTATACACCGCCTCCTATATCTCTGTATGGAATGATCCGTGTACACCGCCTCCTGCATCTTTGTATGGTATGATCTAGTTACCCTACCCCCTATATCTATGTATGGTATGACCTGTGTACATCATCTCCTATAGCTTTGTATGGTATGACCCATGTACACCGCCTCCCGTATCTGTGTGTGGTATGATCCGTGTACCCCGCCTCCCATATCTGTGTATGGTATGATCCGTGTACACCGCCTCCCGTATCTGTGTATGGTATGACCCGTGTACACCGCCTCCCGTACCTGTGTATGGTATGACCCGTGTACACCGCCTCCCGTATCTGTGTATGGTATGACCCGTGTACACCGCCTCCTGTATCTGTTATTGGTATGACCCGTGTACACCACCTCCCGTATCTGTGTATGGTATGACCCGTGT
>JAODLC010000052.1:4114028-4137364 GCA_026781145.1 Hippopotamyrus pictus | reverse complement strand
AAGAGGGAACACTGACCACCAGGAGGCGCCCCACTATCAGGGTTCATATATGACGGAGAAGACATGCAGAGTCCACACCAAGGTGTGGCAGCAACAGGGTTAGGGTTACCGAGGGGCGCTGGCAAAACTGAATGCTGACTGGCCCCCGGTGTGGCCCTTCCCCTGTCACTCACCAGTTCAGAACATATTATTGGCTAATGAAAAGGTTTGCCCTTCTGTATATTAATTACGGCCCCTCTTATGCCCCGCCCACCTAAAACAAAATCTAGAGAAGACACTAATGCAACTCAAGATATCGGTTAGAAGAGATCCGTCCCACAGAACGTGGACGACCCTGCCAAGGAACGATTACCGACAGGATGGACCCGGCGCCCGAGGAGTTCGACCAGCGAACGGCGGGCGGCAAACGGTTAAATCGCAGATGAATCATCCACTGGGGCAGGAGGGCGTGAGCTATGATCTCGATTCCAAGGAAGCGAGAGTCGACCAATAGGCTGAGTCTCTCCCCGTCGTCCGTTTGTGTACACTTGAGAGCAGTCCAAGAGACATTACACCGCACCATCTGGCGTGCTGTGTTCTGCACCGTGGGGGACGGGATGACCACAGAAAGTGACAATACACGAGAAGAGGCCCTTAAATAAATTACACGCGTGCCGACTGCACGGACACCAAAGCCAAATCCCTTCTTTTTCCCCGCACGCCATTCATCATGCTGTGTTAGACTACACAGGCTTTGGACCTAAATACAAAAGGAGCGAATACTAAATTATCTCTATATTTAATCGTCGTAATACCCCACATTTTCAAAAAAAAAAAATACTCAAGATTAAATATATATATATATACCCCCCAGACGTTTAATCCTTCCAACTGCCACCAGACATTCATCTCGCTAAAATCTTTCAGATGGAAACAAAGCAAATTTTAATCTTCGTTAATGTCAGCAGTCAGGAAGTATGACTTTGATAGAGTTTACTTTTTTATAGAAAAGAAAAAAAAAAAGATAGTAAACTTTGTTGCTGAGTTTGTATGAAAAAATACATTAGAAGCAATGAAACCTTTGGGTTTTATGGTACCGTTAGCTGGTTTACGGAGTCGTAGCACCTCATAGGGTGTAGCAGCCAACAACGTAGTAACTACCAATAATGTAAAATAGCATGGCAACAACGTAATACATTTCTCCATTGTTAATGCAATAAAAGTAGATAATCAACAAAAAGTTGGTATATTTTTGGTTCAGGAAATGTGTCGTGATTGGCTAGTTAATACATTACTGATTTTAATTACATTAAGAATGGAAACAATATTTTATTGGCAGTTATTACATTATTGGCTTCTACAAAGCTGACAAAACACCACCAAAGGAATTTACAGCTTGAGCCCCGATTCCATAAAAGTGGACAATTTCCAGAAAGATGCAACGTCTAACAAAGACTCTACTGCACCATTTGCCTTTGGCTATACGTGTAGCAAGGCTTAGATAATTATGGCATATCACAGGCTAAAGACGACTACATATAAGTGAGAGTTAATTCAAGGCTGAATGGATTAAAAGCTATCAGATCTTTGTTTCCAGCTAGAGTCAGCTCCTACTGTGGACGGTCTGGACTTGTTGAAGAAGAAAACAATAATTAATAAAATGTTACTGAATTCCATCGGGCTCCATAAGGGTTTGTCTGCGTTTGGGTCGTCAGTGAAGGATATTTTGCCCTGGCAGGTGGTTTTTACCTAAGGAGGTCCTTGCAGGTACGGCATCCTTGTTAATCCAGAAGGACACCCAGGACAGGACGACGATGAGGGTGCAGGGGATGTAGGTCTGAATGGTGAAGTACCCCATCCGTCGGCTCAGCTCGAAGAAGACAGTCAGGACCACGTAGTCTCCTGAAGGAGGGAAAAATGAAAGAACATGAGAAGGAGAGGTTCTCATAAGGGGAAAAAAAAAAACACACTTTGTCAAATAGCTACAGGTCATTTCATACATTTGGAAGTTTGACTTGTGCCTTACAGGTCAAGGGGACCAATGAAGTGTACCACAGCAGACTGGCATCGAGGTAGGGCAAGTTTCACATTTAGTAGAACAGATAAATTTTAGAATATGTAAAAAAAGAAAAATGCAGGACTTAACCTGAGACACTAATCAAAGGCACAAGAGAACAGGTGGGTTTTCAGTTTGGAATTAAAAATGGCTACAGCTGGGGCACATGTAACATCTTTGGGGAGATTGTTCCAGTTTTGGGTAACATAGTAGCTAAATTCTGCCTCACAATGTTTGGATTTATGTCTAGGTACTACTAGCCGACCCATCCCTAGTGATCCAAGGGGCCAGTCGGGTTTGAACTCTCAGAAAAGTATTTTGGTCCTGAGCCATTAAGTGATTTGTAAAAAAAAAATACAAAATAGCAGGACTGAATATGAAAGGGAACCATTGTTGGGTGGTATGGCAAGGTCTCACAGTGAGGAACCACAGCAGGGTACCAGGAAAGGGAACCATGGCTAGGTGGTATGGCAAGGTCTCACAGCAGGAAACACAGCAGGGTTCCAAGGAAGGGAACCATGGCTGGGTGGTATGGCAAGGTCTAACAGTGAGGAACCACAGCAGGGTACCAGGAAAGGGAACCATGGCTGGGTGGTATGGCAAGGTCTCACAGCAGGAACCACGGCAGGGTTCCAAGAAAGGGAACCATGGCTGGGTGGTATGGCAAGGTCTCACAGTGAGGAACTACAGCAGGGTACCAGGAAAGGGAACCATGGCTGGGTGTTATGGCAAGGTCTCAAAGCGAGGAACCTCGGCAGGATACCAAGGAAGGGAACCATGACTGGGTGCAACAGCAAGGTCTCACAACAGGGTATCAAGGAATTGTACCATGGCAGCATGTTACAGCCAGGATTAATTCCAGGGAACTATTGTGGAGTGTCACGGAAGACTCCCTGCTGATTTGAATCCGGCAATCTTTCAGGACTGCCTGAACAGCCGGCAACCCGCAGCTGCATTCTTAGAACACTAACGGTCTTAACCCCATGGGGGAGGACAGCTCAGCTGGGTTCTGGTTCAGCTATACCACCTGCCCAGAACGGGCCAGTGTCAGTAACCCAGACCCTCCCCCACTAAACACACCTGCAGTGCGGAGATGCACGTGCTGCTCCCCCTGGTTCGTAATGGCCTAAACGTGAGGAATGTCCACAAGGGTCTTGGTAGGAACATTTGTCCTTATTATTGCAGCATTAACAGAGATCCCGCGTGACGGGAAGCTCCTGGCAGAGAAGAAGCTGCAGGTTAATATACTTATTAGACTTAGCCAGCGATGCTGCCGTCACGTCGCATTAAACTGCACTATTAATAACGCCGGACTCTGCCGCAAGGTCTCCCGCCATTCCAGACGCCGCTTGTTCAGTGGGTGACAGTGTTGGTAGTGGCTCGAACCCAAACTGTGAAGTACCCTCCCCCCCCACTTCAGACATACATCGTTATCTAGTTCAGAATGAATTTCAAGGTCCCTTAAATTTGTAGGGAATTTAATTCCACTTTAAAAATAAAGTCACCACGGGTGGAAAAACAGACTACTGCACAAGATGAAGACACTTTAATGATCCCCATGTCAGAATTGTCTTTTTTCCCTACCCCACAAGACACATATACAGGGGCAACCAGCACACAACTTCCCTGGAGCTGTGGGGGGGGCGGGGGGGTGGGATTAGGGTCTTGCTCAGGCACCCAGCAGCATCATCAGTCTGCTGACCCTGGGATTCAGACCAGCCATCTTCTGCTCACAAGCGCAACATCCCAACACTTTGAACCACATGCCTCAAATTCTCACAGGGTGATGACTGAAGGACAAGCAGGATATAAAATGACACTTATTTTGGCAGGTATATGTGTTGACTAGCCATGGGATCACCGATCATTGATTTTTAGAAGAGTGTAGCTGGATCTGTGTGGTACACCTAAACCGCAACAGTCCAGGTCAATAATGTTCTTGTGAGATCACAATAACTAACTGAAATGGAATACTCTGTTACACAGAGGTGGAAATTTCAGGTCCAGAAAGTACAAATACAGACCAGGATTTTGTTTCAACCAACCAGTGGAGTACTCTGTAACTGTGACTCTTTATACTCAACTGGTTGGTTGAAACTAAATCACGGTCTGGATTTGTACTTTCTGGACCTGAAATTTCCACCTCTGCTGTTACAGAAGTATAGTCTAAATCAGTTTTTCGCAGTCTGGTCCTCGGGGCCCCACAGACAGTTCACGTGAACTGCCTGGTATGGAGCTTGGAGAGAGCGAAAACATGGACCAACTATGGCTCCCCGAGGATCGGATTGGGAAACACTGGTCTAAATATCGATCGCAGAAGTCCCTAATAGTTCTTTTTTTGATCATTTTGCTTTTTGCTGCCGCTGTGAGCCTTGGGGATGTTTATTTAATCAAACCAAGCTTTACGGCAATTTTAAATCATCCTTGGCGTTGCCAACGGAACAGCTGTTTGTGTGTGTATTTACTTCGCACAGTAATTAAATGATATGAGGATCACGCTACAGCCAGGAGTTACGCGAGAACTCTCAGTCCTTATAAGGCAAAACGGAAAAAAAGAATTAGCGAAAATCATCAGGAAAAAAGTATTCGCAGAAATATTCCATTCCCTGCAGGGACATCAAAAAAAAAAAAAACCCAACCCGCTGTAATCTGGTCTTTTTACTAAAGAACTTGTGTTTCATGTTTTGGGACAGAGATTGACGAAACCACATCATTAAAGAGACTTTAGCAAATATCGTCGCTGTCTGAGCTGCTCTCCAGTGACGGCTGTGCACTGAGAATCTAAGGATTTAAAAAAACAACATTCTGATGTAGGTCACTGGATAGTGATAAATGCCGAGCTGCTATTTCAGGTAGAATGCACAGGCTGTAGGAAAATTCCCCTGGGATGGAGCTTTGACGGCATGTTTCAGCCCCGATGCAGCGGCAGGGGGCCCAGGAATCGTGGGTTTGGCCTGACGTCCGGTGACCCCTCACCCCAGCTGACAGGCTGTCATTAGCCAGCCGTGTCTTGTCAGCTGAAGGTCCCGGTTGCGTAATCGCGTCGCCATGGAAACAAGTCCAGTCTCCACCATAGTCTAGCTGCCTGTTTTTTTTTTTTTCTTTACCTCAAGACCAATACCTCTCCCTCGCTCAACATAATTAATTGTATTCGTAACAGGAAGTTTGACATTGCTTCCCTGCGTATAGCCTGGATCCGATTCTGGTACTGATGTGACGTTCCGCACGTGTGATGCATTTGGTTTTGTCTCTGTTGGACTCAGTTTAGAGGGGATAGCTGTCTCTGGGCATTCTGAAAATTAGGTTAGTCCTTCTAAAACGGTGACTGTGTGTTTATTCATGCCATGAAAGATACAGCACCTACTGGGCTTATGTAACAGGGCACAGCTACATTATCACCACGTGTAATGATGTTAAATATATATTTTATACAATGACAATGCATTCACACACAGATACACAAATGGTAAATATATAGATATCTCTTCCCTTCGATTCAGTCTAAATGGTTTAGCGCAGTGTAATCTTTGTGGAACAATCGGAATGCTGATGGAATGCTAATCCTAATCCCGGACGTGTTCGGAAAGATC
Organism: Hippopotamyrus pictus; assembly: GCA_026781145.1. Classification (NCBI taxonomy): domain Eukaryota; kingdom Metazoa; phylum Chordata; class Actinopteri; order Osteoglossiformes; family Mormyridae; genus Hippopotamyrus; species Hippopotamyrus pictus. The sequence continues at coordinate 4,131,739 of JAODLC010000052.1, read as the reverse complement.
TGCATTTCAAAAGGCCGGTTATAATTAGTAAAGATGTGTGGAGGACTGGGTGCAGCAGGGATGCCGCACTGCGCCGTCTGCGACTGCTAGCTGACATGCACGCACATGCATGCACACTCCGCCGGCTCAGGGGCTTCTGGAGACTTTCCGCTGCTCTCCGCTCCACCCTCCGGCCTCTCTGTCTCTACAGCGATGATCTACGCGGCTCTCCAGATATCTCGAGGGACAGGATGGCGTTTGCTGTGCCCTTGCTAATTTGGATCTTTGTCAAATTAACCACAAAAGAACATGTGAGCGTTATTTGAGTAATGGCCTTCTTGTAGGCATCATGTGAGCATCAGTTGGGTCTAGCCTTGTCCTACAGTGTCAGCTTCCCACAGGCAGACAATTCCACAGGACTTGTAAACGAATAATCTCTGGCTGAATGACCATGATTTTACTAGTTCAGTCCAACTACTCGCTACCTCTTTTAAACTTAGTACTTGACAGGTAATGTTTTGAAACTACTGCTTAGGTTCCTGTCTTGTACTGTATAGGATCAGCAGAATGGGGACAATCAAGACGGGTAGTTGAATCAGAAGTAGCTTCTCTTTCAAACTGCCACCATATTTCACAGTGTGTAGACTCCCAATGGCCATTTAACACAATGCACTCCTGTCCGTGGCTCGGGGGGGGGGGGGGGGGGAGGGGCAGCTGAACCATTACACATCAGAGGAACTCAATCTTCTGATTTGCATTAGCATGTTATTTATTAAGGCAACATACATTTTTTTGTGAAAGCAGGAGCAGCTAGGGGTAAAAGGCCTTCCTCAAGGAACCAATGGTGAAATTACTCTGCCAACCTTGGGATTCGATTTGAAATTTGGTTATTAGACCAATGACATATGCAGGCCCCGCCACAAATAGCTACATCTGAAACTGCACAAATGGCGACTATAAACAGACTCGTTTCCTTTATAAGGCCGCCGCTAACGTCCCAAACATCCACGACTACGAATCCGAGCACTAAATTATGCTCCGTTTATTGTCCCAGTGGACCCATTTCAGCACATCGCTGATGTCACAGGGAGCCCTCTGCCTCTCATCCCAGGTGCCCGCCTCCCATAAGAGGAGCAGCCTGATCTCCGGCGAAGCCTTGGGAACCTTCTTGTGAGCAGGCCATGCTCAATGGGGGGAGGAAAAGTGCAGGCCATTTCCCAATGCTGTAATTTCACCCCAGCCTATCACCTCGGTGATTGTGTGTTAATTGCTGACTTGTTACATGGGGTAATGAAGTGTAGCAAAAATACCATAAAATTAGCCGTTACCATATTAAAAAGTTCCTGTCGGTGACTCCCGACCTAAGTTGTTGACAAGGGAAGCTGGGAAGTGTATAGACTGAGGATGGGTTCTTATTATAGCTGTTCCATATTAATAAATAACAGGGCACTTCATTTGCATAGTGAGAGCTATACTTCTCCGCTGGCGCGCTGCGCCTGCTCGGAAGAGGCACTGCGATTCGCTCTCCCTGCATTCAGCCTAAGGGGCTGTTTTTCTGTTTTACTGAGGCTCTCTCATGCTTTATATAGCAAGGGACAAGGTAAAAAAAAAAAATAATAATAAAAACACGGGGGAATGGGTTTTTTGGTGTATTCCCCACAACTGAAAATACCGTCCCTGTACAGGTGGAGCTCGAGTGTTTGGTTCTCTCAAATAACAGCAGCTCTAAATCTTTGGGTTTTATCAGAGTCATGGTTTACCTGTCTTGTGCTCCTGCGAGACTTTGGATACATGCAAATTTGGAAATGTTCTAGCACCCACTGGACGTCTCCCTCTCCTTCCTTCCTTTCTCACAACGCATCACGCATAAACACATTTTTTAATATCCCTATATGCAATTCAATTCTGTATCGACGTATCCACTGAAACGGAGAGTACGCCGAATATTTATGCCAGCTATGCAAAAAGTGTTGGAGGGTGCAGAGAGAACGCAGGGATTAAATCCACTGCAGAGGAGAAGTACACTCAAGATTTGTAAGAACGGGAATGCCAGTGGTTGGATGCGTCATTCCACGAATAAGCCCTGAAAGGAACACAGCCCGGATGTTTGCACACGCTCAGTGCACGGCTCTGCTTGTTAGCCATGGCGGCTCCAGATTCGTCCTGCCGAACATCTGACCTGTAAACTGTAGGCATCTGTAATCTGAGAGGGGAGGGATGCTGATGGATCCTAAGGCTGCGGTCTCTGTAGCTAAATCACACAGATCGATGAACACAGACAATGGGGCGGGGGGGGGGGCACGTCGGAGTCTACAAGGTCATTATGCGAATAGCCTGCACTAAAATAAATTTGCTATTACGTTCGGCGTCAAAATCGAAAGTGGTTAACAGAACCAAAGGAAGGGGGCAGCAGATGGCCAAAGTCGGTGATCCATTTCCATTTCCTGGAGCCCCCCCTTGGCCCTGTTTAACAGCGCATTTTAAACTCATTTGTCCGAGCAGTTAGTTCTGATATTCTGCAACAAAATCCGGAAGGTGCTTTCTGACTACTTAGTAAATAAATATCTGCTAATTGCTCACTGCCACCATACCGCTACTGGAACCTGTCTTGAGTAAATGTGGACCTCTCTGGACTATTTCAACCTTGACTGTTAAGCAATGAGATTTTTATCCCCAGTCCACATCAGGGGCAACTCTAAGATTTTTTTAAGATGGGAGGTATAAGAGAGGCAATAATTCATACAGAGGGGTAAACCTCATCATCAACCAATGATATGTTTTGAGTTGGTGAGTGACAGGGGAGGGGGGACTCCAGGAGCCAATCAGCAGTATATGCCCCTTGTCTAGATACATCACTCTATCCTCAAAGAGATTAATGGTGCAATAATCCCGTATGGAATCATGGGCCCCGTCAGAAAAATGTTTATTTTTAACAATATCTGTCCTCACTGTGTATAGGTGGAGAGTTGAGGTTGAGAAAGTAAAAATCCAGATCAAGATTTGGTTTCAACCAAACAGTCGAGTATGAAGAGTTACAATCACATTGTACTGAACCCATTGATTGAAACAAAATTTTGGTCTAGATTTGTACTTTTTGGACCCGGACTAACCACCTCTGCTCCTTTGACTGTCACTGACAGACAGCACCAGGAGGGTGAGCTGGATTGAGCCCTGCTGGGATCTTTGTCGCTAATGGGTCCAGAGACTCAACAGCGAGAGAGAGAGCGAGGTGAGCAAGGAGAACACTAATGGCATAAGAATCTCGGCCTCTGGCGAAAGCGGACAGGACCGTAAATAGCGTTAGAACAGGTGAGACTGAAATACACACAGACAAAACCTTATGTTACATTTCAAACCATCAAAAAAAGACAGTATGATCAAAAGAGACAACACTCACAGAAGAGGAGAATTACTTTACAAGAAACAAAAAACACAATCCATTATCCCAGCACTGAGCAGCATTTGCTCTAAATCTGCATGGATTCCATAGCTGCGGGTTACAAATCCTTGTCTTTCACAACAACTATGTGAGATATATGCAAGAGTAACACTAATAAATTACAACGTGTGGCCAGAACATCTCTACAGAACAACAGGGAGAAAGAAAATATGCATTAAGTGTTAGCTTCAAACACCACGTGGGAGACTGTAGCTTAGTGCACGTTATAGGTGTGAGGTGAGGAAAGTAGCGTCATGTTTTGGTGGCACAAGTGGCAAGGAAAACAGCTAAATTATGCCATGGGGGGGGGGGGGGGGGAGTGTCGCTCTCCAATCACATTTTCACTTTTCTGATGTTTCTTTAGACAACGCATGTTAAGCGCACGTTCACACCCTCAGCACCCGCACAGATCCTGGGCACTAACAAGAAACCAGGCATGGTTGAGATGAAAATTTCACATTATAATGAAGAAAAAAAAAAGATCAGTCATAAAATATTAACGATGATTTTCTTTCCTATTGTCATTGCGATTTTGTTCGGAAGTACATTGGCTGCCAAGGAGACACTGAGCACAGTGACGTGTTCAGGCGTCATGTTTGCATGTCTCTCCCTAGCAGTTCATTTCTTTATCGATGTAGCCACTGAAACAGAGCGCGCTTAATATTTATGCCAGCTATGCAAAAACTGTTGGAGGGTGCGGTGCAAAAACAGGGAGTTAAACACACTGCAGTGGAGAAGCAGAAGATCAGTAGAAGAATCAGCATATGTAACTTACATTTTCTGTGCTGAATTCAAATATCTAATCGGAATTTCTCTATTATGCAAGGATTTTGAGTGACATACAACTGAACTTAATGCTATATATATTCATAGCATATGTGCATGGTGGAAGTGATTTATATTAAAGGTGATTTTCTGCTGTACCGGGTCTCAGGAACATCCCTCTTAAGGGTCCAGCAGAATTCACCAAGCACAGTCACCTGTATATTTTTTTTTGCGATAGAGAGAGAGCAGGACCCTGTCTCAATATGTCCCAATGTGCTACAGTCTGTTAGGGGCACAGCCCACCCCCCCCCCCCCATGATCTGCAGAAACTATCAATGACACAAGAGGCTTCTGTAAATATGCTTGTCATCTGCTGGTCTTCGTGTGTCGTCTGCGGCTTTCGCAAAATCCCCAACGTGTCCTAAAAGAATCCCCATTTAATTTCTTATGCTGACTTCGCCACATATCGAAACCACGATGGGGAAAGTCGCCACGCCGAAGGGTCGACTGTACTTTGCATCCTTCTGTAAAGTCTTAAAAATGTTCATAGAAATAAAATATTTTTTTCCTGAAACTTTAATATACCCATATATTCCTAATAAGGAATTATATACTATCAATATAGCATATTATACATATACATATATACATATACATATATATACACACACACACACACACACACACACACACACATATATACACACACACACACACACACACATATATATACACACACACACACACACATATATATATACACACCCACACATATATATATACACACACACACATATATATATACACACACACTATCAATACAGCCTAAAAGTTATGTCCCTCAAAAACCACGAGTGAGAGCAAAAATAATAGCATAAAATGTAGAAATAGTACATAAAATGCACCCCTTACTTGTTCTGTGACAAACTCTTTGTTGGCCAGTATAATCATCCAAGCTAACAGCTAAAAGACCAACAAATAAAAATCTCTTTAAAATGCTTCATACTCGCTGTTATGGTGGAACCACAAGAGTGCTTATCATATTTACGATAATGGAAAATCATAGTGCGTGTTTCTAGAACGTCTTTAGAGGATATACATCATTTAGCGAGCCTTGCCGTACCTTGACCGATTAAACAGAATGATTTATAGGATGCCCTTTGAGTTTGAGGCTAGATTTCATTTTCTGAGACATTTTCATTGTTACTTGCCAAAAAAAAAAAACAACAGAGATGCTGATGAATCTAAATAGGGATGTTTGCTTTAGGAAGCGTCTCCAGAGCATCCGCGTGTGTGGGTGTGTGTGTGTGTGTCTGTGGGGGGTGGGGGGGTGATGCTGACACACCACACTGACCAAATTCAGAGGCTACCTCACAAGCTACATGCTAAAACACGAATGGAGCCTCCGCAATATGCCATTATGTCTTTCAGGTAATCATTTAGCTTGACAGGGCGCATGTTAATAAATCTAAGAAAAAAAAAAAAAAAAAAACACTCTAATGTTGTCCAGCGTGGTGAATTCAATTTCTGCTTATTTACCTATAATGATTGTTCAGTATTGACGGGCATTCACTCCCAGGTTTAATTTTGCTTTGTATCCTACACTGTCCAGAATAGACCCTCCTGGGCCCTGTTAGTGAATAAGCAGCTGAAAGATGGATGGATAGATTGCTTGATGGATGGATGAATGGGTGGATGTTAGAGTGAAACGAACCAGAACAGATAATGTGAAAGAGAGCAATCGATTCCAAAGCAGCCTGTACCTGACACCGTCCTCACGATCTCCGACGTGTTCCTCAGTCCAACGAAAGAGAACTGATACAGCCTCCAGGAGCGGATGTCACCGACCTCCACGGAGCTCCTCTTCCACCTGTAGACTATCTCCTCCTTGGGGTAGCCATCTGAGGGAGGAGAGGGGGACACTGGCGACTGGGAGAGCCTATCCGTTTCAAAGACTCCCACGGGCAACAATGTAAACCTCGAAGGGTTGGCGTGACGTCGCCGGGTGAAACCAGAAAACCGTGAGCCAACTCAGAGGGGCGGCGCTTTGCCGCATGTTGGCTGCATTGCGATGCTCTCTGCCTGCAAGGTCCTCGCTCCAGCTGCGACCCTTAGGGCACCCAGAGGCGACCGCACAGCGAACAGGTGACGTGTTATGCGGCATAAACCCCGCAGAAGGCCCGGCTAATGGGCTTTTTAATTGAAGAGCCCGTGGGCGCTCTGTAATTGGGGAATGATGAGCCTTTAAGTCACGGCTGTTTGGAAAGGTGTCAGGAGCTTCTCAAGGGCCCTCGGTGATGAGGCTCCATCCATTGCTCTGTCGGCTTCCCTTAGGAATGAATTATTGATCTGCATTTTCCTTACTGAGAAATGAGAGCACTTCGCCATGCAGCCATTTAGGAGCGCTGTTTATAAATGCACACACGATCTGCCGTGTCATACAGCAGCTCATGCACTGCATCCAATTCCATTCCAGGCACCAGAGAGAGCCAAGTCTTTCATTAGCTTTATAAATACCAGTTGTTATGATACAGATTTCTAGGGTAGCGTGGCAGTTATACTACTACCACCTCAGGGGGGACACTTTCAATCCCTACAATATGTGCAGGGAGACTTTTCTCCCTGCGCTGCATGGCGTTCCTCCTACACCCCCAAAATCTGCAGTTAGGTGAAACAGTCACTTGCCAATGTGTCGCTCGTGAGTATACAATTGCTCGCAGGGAGCCAATGACTAACTCCCGTAACACTTTTTAGAAATAGGATCGATTACCTTAATTTAAATGCTCAAGACAAAATTTAATCGGCGTGCCAACTGGATAACCTCTCCCCCCCCCCCGGTCAACAACATTTATCGTCACCCCACTTGATATAATCTCCGCAGACTATTTTCTTTGTAGAAGTGACTCTCACCATAAGTAAGGTTGAAGAGCCCTGCTCTAAACTGTGTGTGATTGTGTGTGTCCTGTGACAGCCCAACATCCCATTCCGGACGTCCCTGGCCCTTCTGCTTCCTGGGATAGAATCTCAGCTCCCTATACTGGATAAGCGGTTGGATGATAAATGGACACAATTTTCCATTCTTTGAGCTGTTCCCCGTTGTCTCTCTCTGGAGCTTTTAACATTGAAAATTTGGTGTTTGTCCCCTTAACTGTAATACTACACGATGACTTAGAACACCCTATAACCCATCTGCCCGCCCCTGTCCAAGAAGACGAAGTACAAAAAAAATTGTGTTCATCTGAAATCAAGCGTGGTCCCTTGATTTCTCTTTGCAGACCTATGTGTGTAATAGCCTGTGGAGTAAGGAACGGAAACTGGGCAAGCAGCTCCAGTTAACGTAATGATGGCTTCATCAACAAGGTATAGGGGGCCGTTCTTGGCTTCTGCCGCCGCCCTAACTGTGCTCACATCTGAACGCGGGCGAGCATGAGGCCAGACTTACAGCTTGAAAACTCCAGGGGGCAGGAATGTTCATCCATCGGAAAGTTGTTCAGTTTAAGCTGGCACTCGGCATCGATGGTCAACCTGAACGTAGGAAAGAAGGCCAGTTAGGGGCGAGCAGCTGATGTGACCCCCTCCGCCCCCCCATCCCCATCTCCCTGAGATCGTCCAGTCAGCCTTGAATCAGCCTCGAGGGGGGAGGGGCTTCGTGGAGCAATCCAAGCAGCCGTTCGCAATACATGAGGGGTGAACGTCGCCGCTGCTATCCGGTGACACAGAAATATCGCCTCCCATTCATGCATTTTCATCCTGTCATGTCATATTTCTTTCAGCATTATCTGGCTGCAATTAAAAGCTCGCGGTCAGTTCTTAGCTGAAAAATAGGAGCATCAATCACGGGCCCCTCGTTCGCCTCGTGAGGACGACGCTGCATTCCAGCCCGTGTCGAAGTGCCGCTTGTCCGAGATCGCGCACGGTGCTCAGGGGTGACGATGAATCAGGATGAGGAGCACCCAGCAGCACGTCAACCTATCATGTTTCACCAATGATGTCGCACAGAATCCTTCACTGTCATTCAAGGACGAACTACTGTGAATCCTCTTCCTTATATAACCTAAATCCGCTCGGTCCCAAGCCCCCTCTACATGACAAATACAAGCTTTACCTCAAGGTGTAGAGGATCCTGCCATCGTTCCAGATCCTCAGCATGCGGTTGGGTGTAGTGATCCAGTGCGCGTCGGCCTTCTTGGAGTTGCGGAAGAAGGTGTCGGGGATCCAGATCTTGCCCACCATGTTGCTGTTGAGTCGCAACACTTTCATCGTGCTGTTAAATTTCAGACGCCTGTCATACCACGTCTGGGCAAAGAATATATCGATGGTGTACTCCTGTTTGAGATGGCGACAGGAAGTGACATTAACAATTAATGGTAGCATGGGGTTTCGTGTTGGTCAAAGGCTGCTGGCTCACTGTATCTGAATGTTTGGAGAAGGACACTCAAATTCCAGTTCCTACGATAAAACATCTAGTTGCTTCAACGGACACTGGATGAAAACTTCACACGTCAAACTACAAGAAAGAGAACCATGGCTAATCTGTGTCCTTGGGACTCAATACACATTGACGTAAATTTTATGTTATAGTCTATCAAAGAATTTGAACTTGCTGCCTTGGGCCACAACTGAATCACAATTATTCTTAAGCAAAATGATAGCAAATACAAGCTTAATGGATATGTCTTTATTAAAATAAAACACCGCAGAGATAAAGTCCTTTGTTACCGACTAGAGGATGACATTCTATAACCCACAGAATACGTATGTGTTCTTGAAGCGAAAAAGAGACTTTTCTGCTAACATTCCATTGCCCCCCTGATGAATCACTCAGTTGAGTTGAAGAACCTTGAATCTTTCCACCCAAGAATAAGAGGTCTAAGAGGACAACGAATGGCCTCCCCAAGCTCAGAGAAGACACCTCCTCCAGCAGCTTCTGTCTGGGTCACCATAATATGGCTTGCTATTATTATTAAACATGTTTCGCTAAGAGACCAACCTTAGAGGTCGTGTTATGAATGCCCACCCAAAACAGCACAATGACAAGCAAAGAAGGGAGATTGCAGGACATTCCGTTTAGCGTTATTTTGACTTTCTGCAATCATAATGGGCGTTAGCTTCGAAGTGAAATGCTCGCTAAAAGCTAGGGATTTGGGTTAGAGAGCAGGCAGAGGTATTAAGAGTTTACATTGCTGCAGAGCTTAGCCACACAACGCGCTGCACGCATGCGTCATATATGATGTTAAATAAAACACGATTTCCGTGGCAATTCAAATCACGATCCGCCAAATTAAAAACTGAGGCAGACTCCCATCTCATTCATCTACATTCATAAATATTAGCTCTCCCATATCAAAATGAAGCGGATAAAACGTAGGGGTGCAGAGGAGCGAATCTCTCTCGCAAACACATCTAAAACTGCCATTTCTGACCGTCTCGTGTGACATCTGGGAAGAACATATAAATGGAGCGAAAAGGCAATCGCGGCTCGGGGAAGCTCTCTCTCTCTCATTCATCTAGATTGGATCTGTGGAATCTCGAGTGTCGCGGCCATGCGTCAAGCTCAGGCCCGGCCCTCGCGGATAACAGCTTAGTCGCCGCACGCAAATCGGATCTCATCCCTTTGCCAATGTAATGAAATATGAAAAAAGCAAACTGTGATGCCACCCTCCTATATGGGAAAAAAGAAAATGCCGCGATGTGCCATAAACACACTCCAACTGAGAAGTTTGTCGAAAAACAGCTAAACAGCTGACCTAAGCAAATGATAAAAGTGCAGTTCCAGTTTTCCCATAAATCTTTGTTGATTCCAAATTAAATAATGTAAGGATATATATACATATACGTGTTTTATTTCTGTGCTGGAAAAAACAGCCAAGGGCAATTCTAGAATTTTTAAGGGGGGGGGGCACAAGAGAACCCATAATTCAGAAAGAGGGACCAAATTTATCACTAGCCAATGATGTTTTTAATTTGTGAGAAATGGGGAGGGGTCACTCCGAGGACCAATCAGCTTTCAGCTGATTGAGTAATACATTAAAAAAAAACTGGAACCGAATGAGTCACACTGTACTTTAAAATATTATAATCCAGCAACCTCCCTGTTTCTATGACGACCCATTGTTTTACGGCTTCCATCACCTTTATGATAGGATTATTACCATCTCCCCATATTCATGCACGCTTTACTCCTGACATCCACAAAAAAAAAAAACTTACTGATCCGTGTGTGCTTGTGTGCGAGTGTGTGCGAGTATGTGCTCTCTGATGACATGGCAAACTAGTTACTGTAATAATGCAAGAAAAGCAGGATTTGCTGAGCAATAAATAACCGTTACTACATTACTGTGCGTAATAATCAAGTGGTGAAATACTAAATTGCACATTTTTTTCCTGAAAGGATTTTTTTTAAATATACTGTCAATTTAATCAAATTAAATTTTGGGTACTTCAGTTATTTCTTCAGTTCTTCAGAACAAACAGAAGCACATGCATTGACATCAAGCTTATTAAAATGTTTGTCTGAAACATTTGCTTTCAATTAATGAAAACGGTAAATAATTTAACATGAACGATTACAGCATCACCCTCTGCTCCAAAACGCTGGGAACGTGTTGCAGTTTGTCTGTAGCTTGTTCAGATATGCTGAGATCTCTGGTAAAGGAGGACTGACTTACCATGTTAATAGCGTTCACTGGGCCGATACTGTTCACGAACATATCGGTGTGGATTACAGTTGGTTTCACTGAAATCAGGAAGAAAACAGAGGGCATGCCTTACGGTTAGATCCAGTAGTTCCAGAGTGCACATCTCTTAAGGTTTCATGTTGCAGTCAACAGCACATTCACCAGACTGGCTGCCTCCCACACCATTTTATTTTAAGCAAAACTGTAATCGGGTTCAACTGGACTACAGTTGGTCAGCTAAACACACACGTGACGTACATGCTTTTGCAGTTCAGGACCACATTTGGAGGATGATTCATTTGCATGAGACAAAAGCACTTTTGGGGCACACGTAAAGAGCTAATTTGACAACTCAGTCCGATTTTTTAATTTGTGGTTTCGAGATGAGATGACCTAAAGTCAGGCTTCCCCATATGTTACGGAGTACTTTTTTAACAGGAAGACACCTTGATATATAGTCCTGCTGTTTAACATATTACGCTGCCCTGCCACACAGATTAGGACATGTCCAGATTTATTTCCCGGCGTCTAATTCAATAATTGACAGTGGCAGAAACACAATGGGAGTAGGGAGGTGTGAGTCATGGCTGAAATTATACAAACATGATGCGCGCAACATCCCCTGCGTACTTTTGGATAATAAAAAATTCAATACTGTTATGAGAGAAATAAATCCACTCGTGCGATAATAGGTGAATTTCCAGAATCTGCAGAGCGAAAGGAGTCAAATATTACAGAAAATTTATATGACACGATGATAGTGACTGTTGATTATGACCTGTGTGAATGTCTCTGCATATCAACAACTGTCAAACCATTCCTGAAACTGTTGCATGGAACGACGTGGTGTGACAAATCAAGTATTTTTAATGGGTGACTGTGTGACATCATCATCATATTTATTTCAAGTTCTGTTGTCACATGTTCAAGTTTTATTGTCACTTGTGTTCCGAGGAACAAAATAATATTCTTGTGCCATGGTTGCAGGGGGTGTGCCGTAGAGGGGATGTAACTTATCGCAGGCTACTTTCCCTAAACCGCTGGTTAGAGACTTGGTGTGCATCTTCAAACATAGACTTCATTGATAATTGGGACCTTTATTGGGAACGGCCTGTTATCCCAAAACAGGGCAAATATTTTACCTGCCTGACAGCGCACAACTGAGATCTTAAGGCTGTTCATCCTTCCACCCTTTGCTCATGTCTGGCTATGACCCTACATTCTCCATAAAACGGCAATCCTTAAATCTACCAACAATTTAGAAAAAGGATTGAATGAGCCTAGAAAGAATATAGTAACTATTATTACACCAAGACTTGGATCTAAACGTTCCACTGGGGGCTCCTGTGTGGATAACTTAATATCAATCCCACTGATAAGATTAAATGAGCCACAACATAAACTCACCATAAAATGCTCATTACTGAACGTTCGCTTTAGGAAACAAATCACTTCTTGTTAATGATATGGTGCTGGACTCTGGTGCAGACCTGTGCTTTTTAACTGAGACCTGACTTAGACCCACCGACACTATACCTCTTGTCGAAACCTCACCTGACGGGTTTAGTTTCGCACAGAAACAGAGTGGCTCTGAGTGTGGGGGCGGTCTGCATCTATTTTTAATACAATGTTAAAAGTTGAACCCAAAATTCTAGTAGATTTTATAATATTTGAAGCAATACTAGTTCACATCGTGTCCGACCTGCACGTCTATATTCTTACAGTATACAGACCACCGGGATCACACACTTTGTTTCTGGCTGAATTTGGGGAAATTCTTACTGACTTCCTGTCCCTCCTGGACTCTGTTGAATGTTACCAGCATGTAACGGGACCAGCACTTGCGCGTAACCATACCGTAGTCTTGATTATCACTCATGGAGTCTATGTTCGCCATGCATCTGTATGTCTATGGAATAAGTCCTCCTCTGACCATTTTCTAATCACCTTTGTGATTTATTAATGCACAGATTGGAGCGCAAATGGAAATCCACGGGCTTGGAAGGGTTCAGGCTGGCATGGTCTGACAGCCTGCAACAATACAAACACGCCCTTTATAGGGCATGTTCAGCTTACTCTGACCTTATTGATTGCAATAGAAATTACCCTCGCTATCTTTTTAAAGCAACAGCTCGTCTTACAGAACAACCTGAACCTCTGCTACCAAGTAATATTGGTAGTGAGCATTCTATGGACTTCTTAATTACAAACACTAGACTTCAGACATGTTCAAACAGCTTACAAATATCTCCAATGAAAATACAATGTGCGCAAACCATTAATGTTTTTGAATTATGAACAGGAGTTAAAAACAATAACTAAAACCAAACTGACAACTTGTCCACTGGACCCAATCCCCACTCAACTTCTTAAAGAATCCCTGGGAGATCTGGCAAGATCTGTAACTGCCATAATGAATGTGTCTCTGTCCTCGGGCGATGTACCTGACCAATTTAAAGTAGCAGTAATCAGACCACTACTGAAGCAGCCAAGTTTGGATCTACAGCAGCTCAGCAATTACAGACCTGTCTCTAATGTACCAGTCTTGTCCAAAGTTCTAGAGAAGATAGTCGCTGCTCAGCTTCAGTCATACTTGGCACACAATATACTGGGTAGATTTCAATCATGCTTCCGTCCAGAACACAGCACTGAACCTGCCTAAAGTCGTAAATGACATAACAATGGTAAGTGATGCTGACAGTGCGACCGTGCTAATGCTTCTGGACCTTAGTGCGGCCTTTGACATGGCTGACCATTTTACCTCATGACTTAAATTTGATGTCAGGTTGCGTGGAATGGTGTTGAAGTGGTTTAAGTCCTATTTGACAAACCAATATCAATATATCAATATGTTCAAGTGCTGAATAACTCTCACTAGTTAGACAGGGATCAGTTCTTGGTCCTTTATTGTTTTCTCTCTACATTACGTAACGTAATGAGAAAATGTTAATCATCACTCCGACACCCAAATATACATCTCAGTTACGCTTAATGGCACCGCATCTATTGTCACAGCTAATTGCTTTAACTCAGGGGTGGCCAATCTTACCCGCAAAGGGCCGGTGTGTATGCAGGTCTTTGGGATAACCTGTAGGTCAGCTGTTCAAACCCAGGTGTGAGGACTCTTCAGCCAATCAGTCCTCTAATTAGTAATCTAATTAGGGAGCTTCAGCGAAAACCCGCATACATACCGGCCCCTTGCGGATAAGACTGGCCACCCCTGCTTTAAGTAAAGACCTGGATGACTGAAAACTTTTTATCATTAAAATGCTCAGCAAACTGAGGTTCTGTGGTCTGGAGGCAGGTCTGCAGGTAGGAACGCTATAGTCTCCGCACTCCACTCCAAGGGGCTGAACTTTTCCCTCAGCAGCTAACCTAGGTGGCACCTTAGATACAAGCCTCTCATTCAAAGCGTATGTGGATGCAGTATTGAACATGTGCTTCCTACAGCTATGCAGCATTGCCGAACTATGACGATTCCTTACTATTCAAGACACTGAGAAATTGATACATGCCTTTGTATTCAGAAGGTTAGACTACTGTAATGCTCTTATCTGGCAGCACACACTGCACACCAAATACCGTGCAGCATATTCAAAATGCTGCAGCTCGAGTCGTCACCAGATAGCAGGAAGTTTGAACACATATCCCCTGCTCTTAGTCCCATGCACTGGCTTCCTGTTAGGTTCAGGACTGACTTCAAAGTTCTTCTACCTACGTATAAGGCACTTAAAGGTCTAGCACCTGCCTGCCTAACAGAATTACTTAAAAAGTTTCACAGAAAGCAGGTTTCCGTGTCGTTCCACATAAAAATAAAGTGTCAGTTGGCGGTAAAACGTTCTGCTACAGGGCCCCTATATCGTGAAGTTCGGGATGCCGAATCTTTCAGTCTTTAAATCTCGACTGGAGACCTATTACTTCAGTTTAGCTTACTCACAACCTAGCCTAACACAACATTACAATGGCTGGTGGTGCTGCTGAACGTGCCATTTTTATCTACCTTGCTTGTCCATTAATGTGTCTCTGCATGTTCTGACCAGGCATGCTCTCTGCCTTCCTTCTCACATGTCCGGACGATGCCCAGGGTGGGTACCATATGAGCTGAGTACAGGTTCAGTCACAGGCCGGCATGGAGAACTGACTCATTGATGGACTTTGGCTTGGCCTTGACCACAGTCTACACCTTGCTTTTAGCAAGCAAGTCCACTCTCTTCTTTTTCTATAATATTAGCATGCCCTGGGGGGGAAGCCAGGTGATCTTGGACCCCCAGAGGTTTTTCTTTTCCCAATTTGCTCTTTCCTCCATTGTCATCTGGCTTTTTTTCTTTCTTTTGTCTTTCTTTTTCCGTGTTTTTGTATTGCTCCGTCTTAATGATGTTGTAATACATCACAACACACCCATGTAAAGTGCCTTGGGGCGACTCTTGTGATAAGCGATATAAAAAAATTAATTGAATTTAATTGAATTGAGTGTTAATTGAATTGAGGGGACTGGTGCACTGGGGGACAATAGGACAAAGAGCTATTTCTGTACGATGCAAGAATGAACAACAGGAAGTCATATGGGTCAAAGTCTCTGCAGTTACTGAATTATGTGCCACAGTTTGGAATTAGGCATTTTAGGGTTTTAGTGTCAGGCTTGAGTGTCAGGAATCCATACCACATAAAACCTTTGAAAACCACTGACACCTGTGAAAAGTCATGCATCCTTCGAAAAGTCAAAGTTGGTGACTTTATTGAAAACAACAATGTTCCTCTTAATGTTCATAAAAGTTTATTGTCAAATTCGGTTATTTTCCTACTTGATTGGCGATCTCAGGGAATGAGAGTTGGGTAGCCATCATATGTACTGCAGCCTCTAATGATAATAATATCAATAATAATAATAATACGTACCCCCTATGTCCGGTCGCAGCTTATTATCATAGCCATCTAGCAAGCTGTTCAAAATGTGCGTGACGTCACTCTCGTAGACCTTCGGAGTTAGCACCCACGTTTTGTTGGTCACCTCGTCGTCATCATTGTCATTCTGGAGAGAGCTGTTGAGGAAACAACGGATTAGACCCAAAACGTCCACTTCCGAAAAGACAACGTCCCAGCGGCCAAAGGAATAAGAAAAAAAGAAAATCCTACAATACCATAACGTGGTATCTAACTACAGGCTTTAACAGGGGGCCAGCATTAATCTACACTTATACGTAGCTAGCCAAATCTTGCGGAGATCACTATTTCACTCCAAATCTCTGGTCATTCCCCTTTATAGTCATTTCATTTGTTTTCATTATTCTTCTGCAGATTGGGCTGTTGGTGCTGAACTGAGAACCTGACCACACGGACATGTCACCGAGGGGTTGGTTTGTGATCCGATGGCCTGGGAGAACCACAAAATCGTCAATCAAACCGGTGACTGGGACAGAGGCGGGAAAGTCACAATGCTGCAGCAGGATATGGCCAGAACTGGCTTTGTGTGCCTGAAATGCCAAAGGACTGAGATGGACCAGTGACTTGCCGTGTGCTGCATGCTAATGCTACATGCTAACACTACATGCTAACGCTACATGCTAATGCTACATGCTAATGCTACATGCTGCGACGTAAACCATAGCATCATCATTATATTCAGCATTTGAATCCGAGAATCTTTAATCAAAAGGATGAAAGTCCTTCATTCCGAAACCTTTCTATACTAAATAACAGAAAAAAATGGTAGCGTCTCTCCTCGACATGTGCTAACTTTACTGAAATATCATCCCGAGAACTGGAAAGTAAGCTGGGAAAAGCAATTTATCAGATAAAGCAAACGAAAAAAGACAGTAATAAACAAAAGAGACTAAGATGCACTTGTATGATGTTTATTTTAGCTGTTGTACATGTTTGCATGTACATAAAACTAGTGTCTATATATAACCTTAATAGCGAGCTATGGCATACTATACTGACCGAAGCAATCGCTAGGTGATAAACTGCATGTTAGGCTTTCCCCACTGGTGCCCACATAAGAACCACATGCATGCTGTAATATATTTGCATCGTAAATCTTTTGCAATCCTCCCTCTGCTGCATCTTATGTTGTTCCAGACCTGCACCCAAGCGAGGGGTGAAATAAAGAAGACATTATTTCTCTGGAATTAAACTCTAGCCCTGAAATGCAGCAATGAGTGAGAAACAAAATATCACTTGGAATTACACCAAACGTACATTTGTCTGTGTGCCATCTTAGCTTGCTGAGAAACAAATATGCAGCTTTTATAGGCAATTAATGTCCCAAGGTACAGTATGTTTGAATTACGGGGACAGGATGGTTCTAGGGCTCAGTTTAAATGATATGTATATAATTTTGGATGTTTAATAATGTACGGATTGTGAAAACAGCAGACAGTAAATGCTAGGACCAAGACAGCCCCAAAATGTAACATTGACCTTTATTGCACTGCGATGTGCAATACGTGAACTCGCACGTCAGTCCTAAACCACGCTTGACTGCATTTTACATTTTTGACGCTGTCTCCGAAACTCCTTACGTGACAGCAAGCCAGGAAAGGAGCAGGAAATGTGACAGAACAGTCTCTTTATCCAGAATAGCAGCGTATGGGAAAAGATTTCATTGCGCTGAAATGGCATAAACACCAATGTGCCAGAATTCACGGGAACATTGAAGGATTTGCGTTCTCTCAGGATAATGTTACATGGTGTAACTCAGTCTGTCGCCGCGTGTAAACTTTATGGCATCCTGAGGACATTACCCGTATAATCAGACCGGCAACCCCAAGTATCCAAGCAGGAGGATGTTACCCGTATAATCAGAGCGGCAACCCCAAGTATCCAAGCAGGAGGATGTTACCCATGTAACC
>JAODLC010000052.1:4094939-4113928 GCA_026781145.1 Hippopotamyrus pictus | reverse complement strand
GCAACCCCAAGTATCCAAGCAAGAGGATATTACCCATGTAACCAGAGCAGCAACCCCAAGTATACAAGCAGGAGGATATTACACGTATAATCAGAGCGGCAACCCCAAGTATACAAGCAGGAGGATATTACACGTATAATCAGAGCGGCAACCCCAAGTATATAAGCAGGAGGATATTACACGTATAACCAGAGTGGTAACCCCAAGTATACAAGCAAGAGGATATTATACGTATAACCAGAGTGGTAACCCCAAGTATACAAGCAGGAGGATATTACACGTATAACCAGAGTGGTAACCCCAAGTATACAAGCAAGAACAGGTAACAGAAGCAGCATTGCAAGCAAAACAAACCTTACCCCAAGAATCAATTTAAGGTTTATTAAAATGTCATCCATTACAAAAAACTTATTACCTTTGCGTAAATGCCTCCTAAGCCGAGGTGACAATATACAGACACTCTGGAAAAAGAAGCTTCTGTCCCTTTGAAGAACCAATAATAACAAGAAAGAAGGATGAATTCAAAGTGATTTCAGCTACTCTAATCAGTTTTGCTACATATTTATCGACAGAATTATTTATCATGAATTTATTTTGCAGTCAGGGCTGTTCTTAATAAAATCTTTTGACTTTTACCATTACATTGTATGTGTCAATATTATGTAATATTTCCTATTTCCTTGCCATTGCATCCATCCTTTCATCCCTCCATTTTCCATACCCACCTGTCCTATGCAGGGTCCTGGGGGTTCGGAGCCTATTTTGGAAGCTATGGGCGCAGGGAGAGCAGGGAATAACCCAAGATGGGGTGCCAACCCATCGCAGGGCTGACTCAGCAGTTACCCTTATGAACAATTCACCTTGGCATGTTTTTGGACTGTGGGGGGGGGGACCCCACAACGACACAGGGAGAACCTGCAAACTCCACACCTGCATGTTCCAAATTAAGTCGCATGTGCATTAGCCAAGAGAAAAAGTTTACCGATATAATATATTTGGCAATATATTATTGGAAAGACAGCAGACATGCTTGTATTAGCCTGTTCCATTCCAGACCTCTTAGAGAGAAAATGACATTTAATGGGACACCCCCCCTCCAACTGACATCACAGTGATAGGCTATGTGATAGCCTACCCATGCACTGCCTTGTTGACACAACCACCCCACAAATGACCCATCATTCTACAAGGCCGAGGGGGGCTTAAAAGGTTGGTTTTGTGGTGCTATTGTTGTGAAGCTGGATTTATGGAAAATATGGTGACGGCTCATAGATCAAGAAATATTCTGCTACATAAAAGGTCCTGAAGTTCCGGCTCTAATCTGGATGATGACTATCAGAGTTTAAATGTAATTTAATAAAGCCTCTCGCTGGTCGTGTTGATATCAACAACCATAAGAAGAAATGGGATGCCAAGACTATGGGTCTGATTAAATCACGTCGTAGTAAATGATGTATACAAGGGGTATCTGCCAAAATGACTGCAATCTGCTGAAGTGTTATACGGCGTAAACATAAAGGATGTACTAATTGAAGTCTGGTTATTTGTTTCGCGGGTATATCAGCCTAAGGCAATCAAATTCTTCTTCGAGCTTTTCACAACAAGGAAGTAAAAGCACAAAACTCTGGCCGGACAACAGTAACCGAGTTAATTCCTTACGTTGGTTTACGACAGGGTGACACAGTGGATCCGCGGGACGCCATCTCTGTATGTGACGTTTGCATGGTCCCTCCACGTGCCCTCCTAGCATCTTTGGACCAGGATAAGTGATTAGATGATGGATTTATGTGATCAAATCATAGTGCTGGTGCATTACCAACCTTAAAAAACATCTGTAGCAGTACAACACTATTTTTTGTTATTTTCTCAGCCTTCCCATTGGGTCTGATCCTCCAGTCCTTTGGAGGGCGCCCTACTGTAGGTGGCAGGGTTAAAAGTGCTCCCGAACTTAGTGCAGCCTTCAGGACTGAAGGTTATGTTTCCCTCAGCGTGACCCTGGACTCAAGCCCAAAATATATATTCACTTTACACATATAGCACAGGGATGCGAAACAGAAGGGAAGCGGATATTTTCTGCATTACACTCTCCCTTGACAAGAGAAAATAACGTTGTTAAACATGTCACCTGTCTACCCCTGAAATTTGGGAAATGAGCGCAGAAATATTTACAGCTCTTGGCGCATGCACTGGACACGCAGATCCAGCAAACGCTTCTCTGGTGACGCTAACAAGGAGTGACAGGGAAGTGTGTACATCCCTGCACACCATACAGCCATGACAGCAAAACACAGTATACAAGCTTGGTTCAGCCATAGTGGGTGGCTGTTGGTCATGTGACCAGCCTTCTGCTCTTCCAGCTGTTGAAAGATATTACATCGGAGCTGCACAGATCAGTTGGAAATCGAACTTGTTGAGCTCTGTTACCTGGCAGGAACATGTTCAATTTTGCATTTAATTAAAAACTTGTGTGGGACAAGCAGCAGGAAGGGAGACGACCAAAATTCAAAACGAACTCTCTCGACACCCTTCGCTGTTTCCAAACTCCCGACAACCAAAACCTTGAGAAGTTTTATAGGTTTTTTTTTTTTGTCCCTGGTATACATCCTTGTCGTTCTAGAAGAAGAACCTAAGATATCAATAGACATGTCTGGTATGACAGCAGGAGAAAATTTACTGCTGTACCTCTGTCGATGTCCCAAAGTTGCCTGTGGTGACCAATTCATACCAGGGACAAGATCATTACTGGCACATCGCTAGGGGAGATCATCAGCATCAGAAATGGCGCAGGTACACGTATATTGGGAACATTTCTGAAAGATACGCTTGCTTTTTCGTGAGCTGCTACACAGAACGCCTAGCGCAGCCCATCGTGAAACCTCTTCAGAAGTGGATTTATTAGAGTTGGGAGCGTCAGCGGTGATCAGGGATCACCTCGTGAAACGAAAGCAGTTGCCGCAACGCTTCGGCAGACAAGGACACCGCCACGTCACGCTTGTGAGACCTCGAGAGAGAGAGAGAGAGAGAGAGAGAGAGAGAGAGAGAAAAAAAAAAAGCTTGCAGTTTTAATTTCACCGTACCTTCTGCTCTCGTCCGTCATGCATTTATCCTGTATACAAATAAGGTGTAAAGCGCAAGTCCCAAGACCTCGCTGGGAACTAGTCCATCTTTTGTTTTTGTAAACCCAGTCAGATTGGCTCAGCTTTGGGAATCAGATCCACAGAACACTGCTGCAGGTGTGCGGCCTTCAGGGATGGCCTAGCCTTGCTGTTTTAATCTAAAAAAGAACAGATTTTAAGCTTTCTGATGATAAAACAATGCAACGCAAGGTGATTAATACATCTGCCACTATAGTCTATGGATTAATTCTATCTAGAAATAGTGCATTCCAGCATTTATGGATCTTGTGGACATTAATGAAGGGACTTGTCCTTTCTGTGCTGATAGCATATTTTCGTTATTTGCCCAGCAAAAGGGCAGGAGCAACTTCCGTGGGCAAAACAGGGTGTCAGTGAACACAGTAAGTTGGGGTCATCTGGTTATTTGTAAGGATGCATAAACAGCAAAACAAAAACCTGTTTAACACTTACAGAAAGTCTAGCTACTCTTTTGGGGGGGGGGGGGGAACTCAAGAACTTGACAGACATCACAATAAAATTATCAGTCAATCATCTGGGTCTAATTCAGTGTAACGTTTGAATAATCACACTGATACTCTCCAATATTAATAACCTTTGGCAATGCCTCTTGAAGACTAATATTAGTAATCAGTTAAAGACAAGTACTGCACAAGTACTACACAGAAATTAAAGTACTGCATTACACTTCTCTCCAAGCGTCCATGTCTTCCACGTGCGGACATCCAAAGGAGTCTGAAACTCAGCTCAATCTGGTCGGGACCTATCAAAACACCTTCATTACGCCCCGAGTTAACTCAGCCCACTTACACAACAGTAATAGAATGGCCAAGTCCCACACGGCATCAAAACACCACCACACATCACAAAACCACAGGGCATAAGACAGGACCAGCAGAAAGCTACGCCTGGTCAAGTCATGGAGGAGATCTCAACGATAATTAATGTCCAGGGTACCATCTAGACCTCCCTCAAGCAAACTAAGCAGCATGTCATTGGGATGAGGAATGAGAATGAATCATATGGCCCATACACTATGTTTAGGGGACGTTCCATTAGTTTTAGAACTCATCTAATCTAATAATATGTTACGTGAGATATTTGGTGCAGCTGCGTTCAATCTAGGCCACGTAGCTGTATGGCTGCATTCTCCAGCACTGGAGTAAGGGAGGGGAAACGGCTTATCTGAGATACCCTCCATTTTTAGCCTGGGAGCAGCAAACTTATGCGGGAAGAGCCTTCAGACCAAGCATCCCCTTCTTAAGCGCTCGGTGCGGCGTCGCGTTTAGCGGCACGTATCCAGCGGCCAGCGGTGGCGGCCACATCTGTCCCTTTCTTTCCCCCCCCCCCCCCCCCGATTTCTTTAAAATGCAGCCTATTTGCCGCCGTGTATTTACCATGCCGGTCTCCCCTTCTTTGTGATCTGTGTTTTTACTATTATAATTCTATTTTCTATCTGAAGGGGGGATCGACAGGCCTGTTTAGGAAAGCATATCACCAAGCAGAAGAGACAAGGAATTTAAAGCCGATTTTCCATTCTTTCGCATAGCCGCCTCACCAACATGCATCGGGATTCAGCTCAAAACACATTTTGAGTTTTTCTTTATTTTTTTTTACATTTGCGCCTGATAAATCCCGGGAATTAAGATCGCGTTCCAAACGTACAAACCTTAACATTACACCTCCGCAAACACCGTAGTCAAAAGCTGCAAACATAAAGTCAATTTAGGCTACATACCCAAGTCACCACTTACATGTTTACTTTGATTTCTATTCTAGTCATAAAAATACGTTGTGTTCAGAAACGCGTGATAATCTTCCCACGGACGAAAAGCACAAGAAATATCTGTCGTCAGACGAGCCCTATTTTCCTTTCATGTGTCTGCGATGCATATTAATTAATACATAAAGATCCGATATTATCAATACACGAATACAAGTCAGCTCGTTGTTTTTATAGCGTGCGCACAAATACACCCGGATCATTAAGAGGTGATGGTACACAGAACGCGGCGACACGATTACACTTCCTTAAAGGAAAAAAAGAAAGCATCCCAGAAAATTAAAGAACATAAACCGTATTGGATTTCCCCAATCGGTGCCGGAGCAAGCAGATGTTCGGTGTCAATTTAATAACGATGCATCTTCGGCTTACCTTGTAGGAAGATGGGCGATTAGAAATACCCAGAGAATGATCTTTATAAAGGAAGCAGGCTTCGCCATCGCGTTTGAGCAGAATAAGAGATCTGGAGGAGCCATGATCACCATCTTCCCTTTTCCTCTCTTTATAGCGGATGGACGTGTCCCTTTATTTTAGTGTGTTCCTTCGGTGTGATACATTACGCACATAGCGGGCTGTATTAGCATTTGGGGTCGGAATAAGACGCGCTGTGGTGCGATGCTACGGAGGCAACAAGAAGATTCACAAGCGAGGCGCGCGGCTGTTAAGGGGGGAAACGCCGAAATTACATAAATGCAACAGCACCCTAAAATCCAGCGGCAGGAAATATTTGAGCTTGTGCCTGAATGCAGATTAAGTGTGAGGTCAAAGAGGAGCTGATGCACGCTGCCGCAGCACTGATGAACACATGCGTGGTTTAAGCGCGCAGCGCCGGAGCCGGCGAGAGAGGAAAATAGAGATTGCTCTCCTGGATCTGTAAGAAGCTAGGAGCACGTCAAAACCGAGCGACCATCAAAGTACCAAAACACGAACTGCATGCGATTTTTATTCTCTTTTGCTCATATAGCGCTTGTCAGATCGTAATCTGTCAACGGTGGAAATGTTTGTTTTTTCGTTTTTGCAACCAAGAGCGTGATGAGATTATTTTCTTTTTGGGTGGCTATTACTGATGTTAGGTGAGAACATCCAGCCGAAAAAGTGCCAAGCGAAACACTTTGTGGCCTTTTTTAACGTTTCGCTTTGCATGTCTCGTAAGCAGAATTTCTATGTTAATTGCTTGATGAGTTATGCTTGTAATTCTGCACGACTGATAGAGCGTTAAATATAATTAATAAAATATAATCAACAGCTAAAATGATTATTAAATGACAGACAACTATTTAGCACACGTGAATTTACAAGTGTTTACACATTCAGGATCCAATAATCAATCTTAAATTTTAAGTACAGTTTTAATATAACCAAACATTAATATAATCAAACGTTACATCCTTAGTACTTAAATCCTTCCACATGACACAGGAAATTCCTCCCTTAAATGACGGTAATCGTGCATTTTTAACTGTTATGTGTCTGATTATACATGTGCGTTTTTCTTTAAGTTCAAATTTGCACTTTAATGGAATGGTGTTTCGTCAAAATGAAACGGTGTTGCTGAGTGACAATTTTGCGTCCATTTGGAAAGGTTGTTTTCACTGCCTCCTCATCCTCACGTACCAGCCTGTGTTCTCAGCACCTTGGAAAGCTGACAGGTCACCCCCCGTCGCCCCCTTAGCCTTAAAAAAGGTGAAAAACTCAGGTGAAGTCTATGAATAGTTACTATTTACACAGCTATAATAGTGTTTTTCATGTCCTACCATTATATTTAGAGCTTTGTGGATACGTTTAATAATGCTTTTTTGAGTTCAGTAAAATACAATTTAGCTCACAGCGTGTGAAATTAATGCTTGAATGTGATTGATGTTAAAGTGTCATTATAAATACATTATATATAATATTCACAACATTGTGTTTCAGCCATTGACAGGTTTACACCAGTACATTTCACTTACAACGAGTTGCTAAACTTACACATTCATAGATCAGGACATGTTACCAGGGCAGGCTGGGGGTTTGAGACCTATTCAAGGTCACAAAGACTGTGTCCCACCCACTAAGCTACAGAACACAGGCAATTACTTCCATTGTGCAAATAGTGCATGTTATTTATGGGCAAAATGCTACAGCTATTCAATGTGACCAGAGTCACTTTTTGTTAAATATTGGACCTTTTTCCACACTTCACATATCCTGTGTGCATATGGAACCAAATAAAGAATCGTAGGTAAAAAACCCTTCAGTTATATCATTTGATAGAGATTTGGCATTAATAGAACACAAGGATGCGTCCATTTCTCAATTTTCACAGGGGGAGAAACAGAGGAAAGATGAAAACTTTTCATGTTTTTGAGGTAGCCCGTCTGCCTCTGACGTCAGCCTCGGCTTCACGTGTCTCACAGTGGCTCTCATCTCAATAAGCTCGGGATGGAGCCCCTGCAGAGGGTGCCGCTGGAGGGGGAGGGGCTTTCAGGCCCGCTTCCGCTTTCTCTTCTCGTCAGTGCCACTTCAGTCCGCTGGCATGTGTCTTTGAGCGGCTCGATTTTGGCAGAAGCGTCCCAGGCTGCCGTTAGCGCTTTGAGGTACCGCCATGTTGCCTGGAAACCAGCGCCTCTCTTTATGAAACATGAGAATCTGCTGTGTGTGCTTCTCTGCCCGTCCAAAATAAAACAATCTGATTCACCTGGTGTCTCAAGGTCGGAATGAAGATCATCCCGTGGCAGAAATCTGACGAATGAGACTGATTTGCATTACATTGACTCTTGTGGGCATGCTAACGAAAAAAAAAAAAAAAAAAAAAAGATTCCTTGTGTTGGCTTTGCTATATCCCCAATTGTAGGAATCCCTTTGGTTCCAAAACGCTTTATCTCGTTAAGTGGAAGTTGCTGCTTCTGCACTGTTTTGCTAATTTCTGTAATTCATTCTGATTGGCTTAAGAGCAACGCATACTGTACATCTGACCCAATCCTAATCCAATGGCTGTTATCAAGAATCAGCATTTTCTTGTTTGGGTACTGCCACATGGAACACAAAATCCATGATTCAACTAGGACCGTCTATAATAAAGTAATCAAACGTAGGCCTGCAGTACAACAACTCAGCAAACCGTTTTGGTAGCGTGAGATGTTCCGGTCTTGTTTCCTTCCGTATGGTCAGCAAGATGCTGCAGATTGGAATAACATTATTGCTTTGTCGTAATTATCCAATGTATAGATTATGCATTGCTGTGCGTAAATTTTGTACATCAAAGGACAACGAGATCACCACAGTCCAAGTACTTTAAAAATTAAAACCTGCTCACGTTCACTATTGAGATGAGAGCACATAGCTATTTAGCCTAAGAATAATAGAAAATAAAGTTGGAGCAATGTATTTGATGGAAAATGAATTTAGATCAATCAAAACAATATGTCTAGAGTTCTATAACTAAACAACTTTGCGATGAGCCAGAAAATCCCAAGGCAATCAAATAAAATGAAAGATCTCCGTTTCGTAATGGTTGATGGCAGTAATCCATTTGGAAAACTGGTTTCTGCAGTGTCACTGGAGCTTTGATTTCGTCTATTTTTCTGGTCCATCCCATTTGTCATTTTCATAGTGTGGGTGGGGTGGGGAGGGGGGCAGATTTGAGAAATGATTCAAATGTCATTTAAACATAAAACATGCTGGAACATCTAAATCCTACTCTGCCTGCTATCATAATACCGCATCTTCTGACTCTGTCGGAGCAGCAAGATCAACTTTGGCACACGTGGAATTCAAAGTCAAGGAAAATTTCAATTGCACGGCCCCCTGTTTGAATTTCATGAATGGCCTTCAGACAATTGTGTTTTCCTTCCATTCAACCTCAGCGTTACATAAATGATATGGTCCTTCAGATCACTAGGCACAGATTAGCACAATAAATAGAAGGCCTTGCCAAACCTGAGCCGTGATCGCTGGGAGTATTGTGTTAGAGGTTTAAAGTGACTTCACAGTCATTTTGATGATCTCTACTGTCTGGGCACCATCATTTGTCACTGTAAGCACATTTCAGCAGTAAACTCATTAAATCCCTGATTACACTCCATCAAATCACATAAGTCATTTCAGTTTTATTCTTTTTTTTTGGTATGATAAATGCTTTGTCATCTTTGAGTTGAATAGCTGTCAGGCATCAGCCCAAGCCTCATATTACAGAACAGAAAAGGACAATCAAAATAAGATTACAGTCGATATAAAATATTCATCTTGCTTAAGAACTTGCTGGCTTCTTTGGAGAAATTCCTAAAAAAATGTATAGTTTTGTCTAATGTTCGAGTGCTTTTTTCATTTGAGATCAGCATATTAGCGTATAAGGTCTTAACAATGTTATCTCAGATTTGCAGACATTATATCTTAATATATCTGGCTTTGTAGTAGGTGTCAGCTTAGCGTTTTGTGATATCAACAGCGGTCTGCGGCCAATCATCAGTTTACATTTCATCCGTATCAACGTGCAGAACTTTGCAGATACTGTGCATGTTTGTCTAGAGCAACAGCAATTACATTTTCCATATTTTTATGAATTGTTATGAATGGCTGGCAATGCTGCATTGTGTTTATTTTGCACATGAAGTCCTTGGTTGGGAGTGCCGCAGACGTAGCAGTCGAGAACGCTGATGTTTGTGGGCGTACTGAGATAGAATAGATTGGCAGGTTTGTTAAACACGATCAATTTACTTTGGATTCCGTAAAAGTTGCAGTGCGTCGTTCGTGTTAACGTGCCGAGGCAGAATCACGGACACACTTCCCTATGTCTGCGGTGCGTGGCCACCGTCAATCTCTCAACCCACCCCAGGCCCAAAACATCAAACTCTTCCATCACTTCTCTACTGTTAGCTCGAGTCCTCCCGAAGCAATCTGGTTAGATTCGGCTCCAGATGGCAAGTTACCTGCAGAGAACATTGATTGAAGGATTGGTATTCCAGATACACAGAATCCAGCCTGCCATAACTCCTTATTCAGACAGTTAAACTATTCGATTGGCTTTTCGAGAGTACAAGACATGTACTATCCTCTCCTTTTCGCTTGCGTTTCCTTTTTACTCGTTTCCTTTTCTCGAGTTCCGCTGGCTGTGGAAGTTGCAGTTCCTTGCTCAGGCTAATAGACCATTGATCATTCATACTATGGACGTGTGGGGTACCAGAGGCAATGCACTTCATTTGCCGGCATTCTTAGGAACCATCCCCGGGGATTTATGGCACGGTGCGTTCGGTCACATTTGTAACTGTTCCGCGATTGTGCAGCACTTTTCAGGAGGGAATGTGGCGACGAGGTTACAGCCCAAGATAGGGAGCGGGACTTGATAGTATCGTCATCAGAGATCAGGTCAAGATATGCTTCCCGAGGCCGTATAAACACAGGAAATCATCACGGCCAGATGACAGACATTAATTAGCAGCTGCGTTATTTGTGTTATGTAACGCCGTCACAGAAATGGGGCGGGGTAATTTGTCTCAGGTGTGGGAGTAGTTTCGCCGTTATCCATTTTGCAACATGACACGCATAACCAGGGCAATTTCTAACGCCTTTGACCTCACATCCCTCCCTCACGTACACGCAGCCACTCATACATGGAAACAGAACTGGAATGTAAAACCCATGAAATAACACACGGACATTGTACATAAAAATATGCAAAATATAATTGCTGTCGGTGTGCATGTTTAGATGTGCTGTCCTTATTGTGGCGTGCATGCACTGTCTAGATTTAGAGGGGTCACTCATAACGTGTTATTCGGCTAACCAGAAGCACGAGGTTTGAGACAAGATTCCAGTTAACTCAGAACCGAGAGAAATGGGACAAGACTCAGAACCCAGAACTGTAAACAAGACTCCAGTGGACCAGAACCATGAGACTTGAAGAAAGATGCCAGCTAACGAAGAGCTAAGGCACTCGGGATAAGACCCAGAACACAGAATTGCAAACCTGGACTCCAGCTAGCCAGATCCATAAGATTCGGCAAGATGCCAGCTAATCTAGAACCAAGAGACTCCGGACAAGACCCAGAATCCAGAACCGCACACCTGGAAGTAAATTTAAGACTACGGCAAACACGGACCGTGAGACTCGAGGCAAGGTGCCAGCTAACCCTGAGGCGTGAACCTGGAAACAAGAGGCCAGCCACAAATCCAGGTTATGGTGGCGGTAACCCGGACCAAACCCAGAGATAAGACACAGGCAAACTAAACCCCAAACTGAATGCCTGGCCTCATGCTCAAAGAAGAGCAGTTACGACGGAGCCCCGAGCTATATTCACTGCCCAGCTTAAATAGGACTCAGAGCCATCTTCCAGCGGCTCAGAGCGGGATCACACAGGCCTTGCTCAATTACTTGATTACAACACAGCACAGGTGTAAGGAATAGACACTCGGTTGTGGCGTCTGATACTGAGCATTTATCTTGAGATCTTGACAGAGCCACAAGCAAAGGTCTGAAAAAAAAAGTACTTTTTAAGTTGCTAAACAGGAGAAATCCTGTCAGAGCAGGATATGCTAATCCAGTCTGTCACTAAGTCTTTCAGTTTCGCCGTTGACGGCCCCCTTGGCCATGAAAACCAACTTGGAAGAATACACAAGACTCGCTTTGAGGAAATGTTTTATTTTGCCGATTACGTAGTAGGTGTTTGAAATTAAAACACGGTAAAAGGGCTAACTACGCATAGATCAGGGGTGTCAAACTCCAGTCCTGGGGGGCCGCAGCCCTACACAGTTTTCGGTTCACCCTCGTTTAACACGCCTGATTCAACTCCTTGTGCTAATTACCACACAGCTCTTCAGCTGAATCATTTACGGTGGAATAGGGAAAGAACTAAGCTACACAGGGCTGCGGCCCTCCAGGACTGGAGTTTGAGACGCCTGGCATGGATCATTCATTCACAGGAAAGCGTATATCGTGTCACGTTTGCCAACACAGGTTCGAAAACATGATGGTAACTTTTCATTTTGGAACCAGTTGCAGCTGGTTCCATTATACAACGATAAAGGTTTCACTGCAGTGTGACTTCACAAATGTCCTCAGAAATGTGAACAAAAAGAGTGCACACCTTTCCATCCCTGTTGCTTAATGTCGCTACCAGGCTCTCATCTGATTAATTGTGGAACAGGCACATCAGTCGTGTGATTGTAATCAGAGCCTGGATATTTAGGCAAACTGTTAGGCAGAAATCTTCTGTCTTCCAAGCGTCAGCTTCTTTTGAAAGGCCTTTTTACCTTTGAATGGCCTGGAGGTACAGTAGAGCAAGCAAGCTAGATAGATGGCAAAGAAAATAACAGGTCTGCAGTAGATAAATACACATTAAGACAGTACAAGACCTTTAGACTAAATTATATTAATGCAATGAATGTCAGGGAAAATATATTACATGGAATTTTGCAGTAACAACTCAGAAATAGTTTTGCACAGTGGACGAATCAATATTGTGTTCCAATACTTTGTTGTGGAATAAAACTTGAATTTATAAAGGGGAAAAAAGTAAATGTCATTTGCAAAGACGGGTAGCAGACTAGTACTCGCCTGATAAAAAGTCAGTCAATTAAGTTCCATAAAATGCATTTTGGCTTATGATTGGGAGAACCCAGAGAAATATGTTTAGCTCCAGTGTTGTGTATGATAATGTTTACTGCCTGTGAGAAACGGATTCCATATGATTCTGTGCGATTTGTTGCTGTTTTTAATGGGATAACCCCTCTGTATGCTGGCGATATTTTAATGAGGTTTTGATATCACCAGTTAAGGCCTTGTAGGCCTTATTCAGAAGCTAAAAAGCGGTTTTCTGCAGGACTTACTCCACCCCTATCAGCCACCCCCGCCCATCTTGGAGGAAATGCCACATTTCAGAAGGCAGATGGTCTTTTCTGCCTAAAATTATGCAGAAGTCACATATTACATTGCTGCATGAGAGCGACAGCACCGTCTACTTATAGAACTAGGTGCTCCTGGGCTATGGATCTCGCCGCGTGATATTCGCACGCACTTCACAGGATGCCTTGCCAGACCATATCGCATTATCTGCCTGCTCTATGACTGTCTTTCCAAGGTGCTGCTGACCCACAAATAGGCTGCACCGCATGTTAAAACCAGTTTACACCAGAATCTGCACCTTACAAAAGGTTCTATACTGATGTCTGAGCTTTAAAAAAAAATAAATCTATAAAAAGCAAAGCATCGCACAGCAAAACATTTAACTTCATACTCTGCATAACTAATTTGTCGTGTATTACAATAATTTATGCAAAAGTTCGGTTGATTGTAATCTAGTCGTGCATAATTGTGAGGTTCGCTTGAAGCACTTCTTTGCTCTAATTTATCTCCAATTGCATATTTTACTCCATCATCTGCAGCAGCCACACCCACCCCCCCCCCCCGAAACACATCAGCTTGTCAGTCATTGGTCTTTTGTCAGTCACACTTGTCAGCTACACCACTGTGCACTAAGGAGCTAGTGCTGAATGCGGAAGCACTGTATCCCTTAACACGGCTAGCTGGCATTTTTCAGAGCCTGACAGATGCTTATGCAACGGTCAAGTCAGACAGGGAGGCTGTTCGCTTCCTCAGAGGAGGGATGACAAGGCGCTGTCAAAGAAATCAAACGTCTCCAACTGAAAGTGAATCAAAATAAATAAAGATTGGAGGGGGGAAAAAAAATCTGCAACGTTTTCTTGTGATCATGAGATCAACAAGGAAAGCTATAAGCACTAGATTTGCCAACACTCTCCAATATCTTATTGCAAGTGCATGCACTTAAAGATTTCTAATAACAGAATCTTGGAAAATTTCTCTCTGAAATGATGATTCATGGGGCTCCTGCATCTTGAATGTAGGATTAGTCACTGTAGACACACCTTTAATTTTTTCATTTTCAGCTTTAACTTGATTTAAAAGTGGACATGATGACGATCATTCTGAAAAGTCTTTGAGGAAAAAGTGCTTCGTACATCATGCATTGGCATCAGAAATTCTGAGTCTGCAGCTGAAAGCTAACGGTTCAAATAGGTAGTTCTACAAAAGGGCAGTAGCAGATTAAAACGAAATATAGTTTCACCTATTTTAATGTATTGATGGAAGTCGCTTTTCCAACCGGAGATATTCAAGCATCAGACACTCTGGGTAAGTGTGGGTTAAAGTCATTATGAAATGCTGTAGTCAGCACAGGCTAAATAGGTTATCTTAGAATGATCTCAGCAAAGTACACTGATGCACAAGTGACATGTTGGGTGAACTTGGCTGTTTGTTGGTTGTTTTACTTCCTGAAAAATGTGACATCATTCTCAATATAAACCTCTACAACTTATAATACTGTATATTTGGTAAAGCTAAAAGATAACTGCACCTTCATGATGCATTCATAGAACATTCAGTGCACCTCCAAAATGCATTCATAGAACATTCAGTGCACCTTCAAAATGCATTCATAGAACATTCAGTGCACCTTCATAATGCATTCATAGAACATTCAGTGCACCTTCATAATGCATTCATAGAACATTCATAAGCAGCAGGTACCCTTAACAGCTTTAATATACTGTAATGACTAGCAGACCGAGGCACCGCGGCAACGATGGCGAATGATGAGGAGGCTTGTTTAGCAGAGAACAATGCCCTTTTATTTCAGTCCATAACGGTATTAACACAGGCACTCAAACAAGCACCTAACCAAACACACATGGGAACCACAGGGAGGTCAGACGCTGAACAGCAAAGCTCACACACGGTGGGTAATTTATAAAATTGTCATGACCTGCTCATACGATCCTTCCGTGTGTCACGTCCCCTCGTTACCTCTTGTCAATTCCTGATTGTATTCAGCTGTTTCGTGTTATTTCTGAGTAGTCCTGTGCATTTAGTCCGCATTCAAGTTTGTTTCCCCAGTCCGGTCATTGACGTGTTCCCCGTGTAATTGTGTTCTGCCTGCAATAAACCCCATTCTTGGATTTCCGTGTGCTCGATCCTTACTAAAGACACGCAGGGACTGGACAGGGTTCACATATGACACGGGCAAAGATACATGCCACAATCGGGAAATACAAGTATTAACAATAGCAATATAAAAAGGGGCTATTTATAGTTACTTCCAATGCATGCTGGGACATGCAAATGTACTTCCAGTTGGGACACCCCGCCAGCGTTACAATACGTTAATAACAAACATTATATAATTGTATGATTATGTTCATTATTGTATAATATTTGTAATGTATGTTAAAGCTGTTAAGGTTTGATAAGATGTTCTATGAATGCATTATGAAGGCATATTAAATGTTATATGAATGCATTATAAAGGCATTACGAATCTACTGTTAAAGTGTTACCATATATTCTGAGGATGACATGTTAAACTAATGCGGAGAAATTGCTGGCTAAAAATTGTATCATTCTGCTGACTGCATCACCTGCTACAATGGACGGGATTTATCCATGCATAATAATGCAACGCATGTTATGTTGTATTGTACATGAGTAATATTGTATATGGCCCTGTATGGGAGTTGATTTTGCATGTTGTTTGTACAGAGTTCCACTGGGAACTCCATTTTCTTCTTACAAATCAGCATTTTCCCCAAAATAGATGCGATTATATGAACTGGATTCTGTAAATTGCCCTTGGTATCTGAATATGTATGTGTGTGCGTGTGTGTGAACGTGGACCAACATCCCATCTAGGATGCCCCCTGTCTCATGCCCTACATTTAATAGCTTGAGATCTAGGTGTTATTTAAGTTTTGCCCTATCTAGAAAACATTTTCACAATTTTAATACACATATGTATACTATGTGTTCATTCGCTCAGATTTAGTTAACAGATAACAGTATATTTTTGCTGTATCAACATGTCCTATGGACACAGATTAATATTACTGTATCTCGAAGAGCAAGAAATCACCTTCGTTTTAAAATATTACCAGGGATTTGGGAAGCACACCTTGCATATTGCGGTTTTGTAGTTTGTAGGTCTAAAATGCCAAGTCAGCAAAACAAAAGTTTCCTGGAGGCCTCAGAGTTGAGCGCTGGCAGCGGAGTCATTCCTGTTCATGTTGTCAACTCAGAGAACTTTGTACCCCAGGGTACAAAGCACAGTAATGTACCCCCAATGCTACAAACAATGTTCCATTTCTGTACCTTAAACAGTACAATCACCTACAGATAAGGGTACATTTGGCAGGCCCTTGAGGGTACAGCCCCAGTGACAAGTAACTGCACGCTCAAAAGTACAAAATGGTACTTCTTATCTGACAGTCTACTATTTTTGCTAAAGAAATTAATATTTTAGATCAAATGTAATGTGCGTTCCGAAAGGTAATTAATACTTTATCTGGACATCTCGGAAATACCAGCTGTGAAAACGTGCATGTGTGATTAATGACGAAGATGGGGGGTCAAATTAGTCATCAGCCTCCATTGATGATTAATAGATGGACACGTCCTGTTTAGCTCAAGTTTAGCATGCGTAATTCTAGTGGCGGGAAGCCATTCGCGCATGGTGTGGTCACATGACAAATGGACACGGCGACTGGCGGGGCTGCCAAGGTCCTGCCGCCTCCCTATGCCAGGACGTGTGGTAAAGAGACGTCCGAGCTCCTGAGCGCCCGAGGACGCTGCACAGCTGGGCTCCCTTGGGCTAGCTGCTAGCAAAAGCATAGTGGCAGCCTGTTTTTAAAGCTACACGTATACTTACCAAGTATATTTCGTGTAATCCATCAATGGATGCCTTGGAGCCATTTTTTGTACCCGCTTGTCCTATTCTGGAACATGGGGGTTCCAGGGCCTATGGGTGCAAGGCAGGGAATAACCCAGGATGGGCCACCAACCCATTGCAGGGTGCAAATACACCTACATACAATTTAGAAACTCCAGTTAAAGCACATTGTAGGATTTTGGGGGGGGGGGGGTTACTGAAGTACCTAGAGGCAATCCCACAATGACACAGTGAGAACAGGAAAACTCCACACACATGAAGCCCTAGCGGAGACTTGAGCCCTGGGCCCAGATTTGCGAGGCAACAGTGATAGCCACTACACCACACACATGTGATAGCCACTGCACCACACACATGTGATAGCCAACAGTGATAGCCACTGCACCACACACATTCACAACAATCATGGTCAGTAATTAAAGTGGAGAAAAAAATCCAATATAATAAAAGTGTTTTTGCACCTGTTCAGGTATGAATCTGGAAGTTAATCCATTCCACACTTAAAATTGCTAATTATTTTATATGATAATAATACATAATATTCATTTTTAAATTGTAAATGAGGTATAATTTTAGGGATGGAGTTGCTATATTTGATTTATTATGCAAAAACACATACGTCTATTTGTGATGTTTCATTCATAGCATCGTAATACTGCAAAATTCAGAAAAACGAAACAACAAAAAGCATTCCATGTTGTCAATACACAATGGAATTAAGGTACACTGGGTTAAATCTATTTCAAAGCTCATTTTTGCGGACTGGGTCCAGCATTCAGTGACTGAAAGCCTTTGCCGTCCTCAGACTCAGCTAAATCCAGGGCCTCGACTGTCTGCCAACCCTGTCAGTCACAGAGCTAATCTGCTCCCTGGCCACGGATGTGTTGGAAAGTTGGAGGTGGCTTGTGGTCCAAATGGAAGGAATCCGAGGACAGCAGTACTCTGTGGATTCCCACGATCCAGGAAAGCCTCTCCGCCACCAGCCAGTCAATCGGGGCATAGATCCCATCTTTTAAAAGCTGCACACTGCCTGGATTTTGGGAGCTGCTCCGATATTCTAACGTTTCGTAGCTGCTAATCAGATTGTGGGTGACAAAATGACGCATTTTAGAACAGCCCAGGGACGGAAGCTAATTGAACTGTCAGCAATGGGAACTGGCACAGCGCTTGGCCATGAAGCATTCTGGGTCAGCAACTTTGCGATGTGACCAATTTCCACTGGAAAAGGTGTAGTGTTTTGCATTAAGCTGTGCTCTGCTGACAGTCTACCATTGAACACACAGTGGCGTTTCTGTAGGTAAATATTTTGCTGAATACTTTTCAGTATTCCATGTTACTGAATAGTAATAGAAAAACCAGCTGTTTTTGCAGCTTGACATTTTGTAAAAGCAAGCTGGAGAGTGCTTACTCTGTGTTTACAGTCCTTGGGCACACATCTGACAACTGGAACTACATTATCCTACCCCAGACTATATGTATCTATATTGCTCTTTGATGTTATCGAAACATCGTACATTTGCTCCAAAGTGTCTGCAACGCCACTACTGAAGTTATAGCAGTAGTTTTTGTGAGGTATCCTGCAAAAACAGGGGCATATATGGGGGCGTGGGGTACCCGACCAAGCTGAAAGCTAACTGGCCCTTGGAGTGCCCCCTTCCCTGTCACTCTCAAATTCAAAGCACTTCATTGGCTGATACGGCTGGCTCCTCTGTATGAAATATGACACCTTATGCCAGTCCTAGAATTTCCCTTGGCCATTAAGCTTTCTTTATTTGCTGCAAAAATACAGCTGCAAAAATAAAGCCTCATGGCACCAGTACCTCTCCAGTCCTCATTCCCATTTACACTCAGCTACAGCCATGCTGGTCACTTAGGAAAAGCAAAGCCCCTTGTATAAATTTCAAAGCATCCACAGGAGCACTTTTGGAGCCATTTAACCCCTACCTGTTACTGCATGTAGACGTCAGTGTGCTGCCCCCAGATCCCGGTGAGCAGCAATGCACTGAAAACTAGCAACTGTCAAAGCGACCACCAGCCAAAAAGGCCCCGGGGAACGAGTTCTCAAAGATGTTACAACTTTTCATTAGGGCTGGACCAGAATATTCGAATATTCGTTTGGAGGGATGGCATTCGATTTTTCATTCTGGGATTCGAATATTCGGAAAAAAAAATTGAACACGTGACATCGATCCCTTGGAAACGGTTCTTATTCGCGCTTAAATGACTAGCCCTTGCGGCAACGCCAACATCGTGATTTACTTTATCTCAGAAGACAAAAATGACTAAGACCTTAGTTGTGTGGGAGCACTTTAAATTGTCTGAAGACAAAACAAAGGCAGTGTGCATTTAATTTGCTTGGAA
>JAODLC010000052.1:4031813-4048561 GCA_026781145.1 Hippopotamyrus pictus | reverse complement strand
GTTGTAGCTCAATATATCCGTGCGTAAAGCAGTTCCTTTCAAAATAATAGCATGTTTCATTATTGTCAGTCACGGCATCTTTGGGCACCATGCAGAAGAAAAATGGCTGAAATGTTTTCCACTGGGCATTCAGCTGTGTGTGTGATGCAGAAAGACGTCCACCATGGCTACGCGGAGAGCCGGGCCCTGAACATCTGAGTTATTAAGTTTAGCCCTCAGGACGGGTGAGTTCGGAACAGCCACAGTCTTTGCTCTTGAATTTAATGTAAAATAAAGTTGTCCTCTGAAGAGGGGGGGGCGGTGGTGGGAAAAAAAAAAAAAAAGTTTAGCCCTAAGTCTACAGTTATTTTGCCCTGAACGCAGTTTAAACAAGCCACTGAGCATCTTTGCTATTTGGGGGAGGGGGGATTGAGAGCTATCACACAGAGGGCGACTTCGGACAGGTCTCATTTGGCACGAAGCTAGATAATGATAAAAGGCCAGACTGATCGCCATATTCTGATGGGTGAGCTCAAGCAGTCGTACAAAATACCGTCACATTAATAACAAGGATCCACCATTGACTGACTCATATAGCTGTGCCGACCGCCAGCGCTTTGCAAGCACAAACTTCTGTGGGCTAAACTCCTCAGGGTACAGACAATTTGATAAGAATTTGTCCAATCACTGTTAATTTCACTAGTCATATTGAGTAAAACATTACTCACGGGTGATATATGCTCTAAAAAAACACAAGGTTGTTATACAATGATTAGTATTACTGTTAACAGGTGTCCGATAGTGACGATTAGATAAAAGGCATTTAAGAAGCTGACATTCTGATTTTACTTCTTCCCATTTTACCTACGGAAGGTAACGTTGACGGTTTGGTTGCGTTTATAAAAGACGTCACTGTCGTAAGCTTCAGCCGAGGAGCTC
This sequence comes from Hippopotamyrus pictus, assembly GCA_026781145.1. Classification (NCBI taxonomy): domain Eukaryota; kingdom Metazoa; phylum Chordata; class Actinopteri; order Osteoglossiformes; family Mormyridae; genus Hippopotamyrus; species Hippopotamyrus pictus. Next base: position 4,047,643 of record JAODLC010000052.1, on the reverse strand, counting down.
AGAAATCTCAGGGTGGACTTTACCCACCTGATGTGCCCCTAAGACATCGTCACAGGTTGAATGTTCTAGAAAGGTCTCAGGTTGGAACGGAACTCATTTGCGAGATGGGGGCGCATGCCCCGCCCCAAAGTGTGAGGCCAACTGCGGACTGTAAATGATGGACAACATCTGCAATGCAGTCAGTCATTTTACATTCAAATAATTAGGCCGTCTGACCTTGGAATATCAGTGCATAAGTTTAAACCCGCTCATCTATTCTCTGCAAGCATTAATCTTTCTTTTGTGGCATTTAACTAAATTATTAACTTAAGTGCAATATGTTTAAATAAGGCTTAATTATTCCACAGGCAGCGGTGAGTTTAATGTTACACTGCATCCCATAATTTATTTATTCTCAAACTGTGGCACATTTCCACGCTTACAGCCAATATGCAAGTCGTCGTCTCCTGTCAATTTAGCATGAACCCTGAGCGAAACAATTTCAGCTCAAATTTTAAACCCTTTTTAATGAAATACAGTTATAGCATATTGTTAATATTACTTATGACAAAAAGAAAGTCGGAGAAGACAAGCCAAGTTTCTGGGACATCAATCTGCCTGTTTTTAGTGCGACTCAAACCTTAAACTAACCCTTTTTTAAAATGCTTGTGGATAATCCTATTTGGTGTGGGGGCCTGTCACACTGTCAGAAAAACGTACCAATGTGTGCCTTTGAGGGTACATTTACTTGTCACTGGAGCTGTACCCTCAAGGGCCTGCCAATTGTACCCTTAGCTGTAGGTAAATGTACCATTTAATGTACAGAAATGGACTCTGAGGAACATTTTTGTACCATTGGGGGTATATTAATGTTACTTGTACCTTTGGGTAAAAAACTGTACCTAGGATTATCCCCTTTTTTTCGGAGTACTTATTGCCAGCAGTATTTAAAATGGAACACTGTCTCACGTTTTCATACTCTGAGTGTTTATGGCGGAGTATTCATTACTCTATGGAAAGGTTGACAGATGTGCATAGTGCCAGTGAACCCATCATCTGTATGGGATCTCTATTTCACTCGCCGCTTGTGAAATGAGAGAGAGACGGAGGGGGACGAGTGGAGTGTGACACGGTAGGGGCAGACGGCACAGCGTCCCCGTCTGCAGTTTACATAACACCGATTGTAACCCCAAGACTTATGAAACAGCAACAGTTTGGCTCTCTTGTTAAAACCTAGCTGACCATCTGTTCATCTCCTTGTTTTTTCTTCCTATAAATATCTATAGAAATTCGGCACAATATTTCAACGTCACTGAATCATCAGTTTGATCGTTGCTGAACCATAACAGTATAAGTAGTATTACAGTTATACCTCCAGTTAAAGAAAATGAGTATTTTTAGTTAATTGAATGAATGAAAATTCTATGGTCCCATTGTTGCACCCTTAAGGCATAAACGGTATTGTATTATCCAAATTAAAAGAAAAAACGAAAGCTAATTTTCTTAACCGCATGCGGTGGGTGACGCAGACCATGTGGTTGAGAGTCAGTCTTACATAATAGATGAAAACAGTAAAGAAGGGTTAACAAAGGCTCGTATAAACACATTTAAATATAAATTTTATAATGTGTATACAGATGGGGCCAACTTTAAAAATCAAGTTTAGGTATTTTTCAGTGGTGTTCAATTTTTGTGGCATTCGGCATAGATTTAATTTCTTAAAATAATGACACATCGGCCCAATGTATAAATATGCTTAGTGAAGCTTTTCTTTGTCCATGCTCAGAGATATATCGAGACTAGAATTACCAGCCTAACCACTTGTGGGAAGGCCTGATGACCGTTTTAGGCGTGCCGGGGAAAAAAGTGTCTACGTGAACTGATTGCTATTGTACGAACATGAATCAGTCTTTCTGAGGTCTGTCTAAAATATGCATTATCTTTTCCTCCGCATTCGTAGCCCACTTTCTGCCCTATCGTGAGTAATCTTAGGGATTTTGGAAGACGACAGGTCACGTCCCAAATTCTGTCAAGCAGGACACCTGCATTGGGGATTTCAAATCAGCATGCTTGAAGGAAACCACAAGTTCTCCTTTATACAATAAGTAGTGATGAAGGCAGTCTGTAAATATAGCGCGTTTATAATGGAAATCATTCCGTGAATAAAAATACAAACTGAGATGTTTTTCAAAAACAGAATAAAAGTGGATGGTCATAAGATGGTGCAATTTGTAAAATAAAACTGTTTCCTTTGTTTCATTTACAGTATCATCAAAGGATGTACTGTTTCACTGCTTGTACATTTCTTTAGCATCTCATTGTTCTCTGAAATGTTCCAGTGCTCTTGTTCTCTATAAAAGTGTGCATAATCTAACCTGTGCGACGATTTAAAGAGGAACACATATACAAATGAATTCGAATCGTGCGGTAAGATCACACATTTTAAAAATCTTGCATTCTAATATAAGATACTTTGGTGCCTAAGAGAATTACACACTGCAACATGTTCATTCTCACTGCAACATTCCAACAATTGTATAGATGGCTGATAAATGTTGCTTGACTAGAATAACAGTTCTAATCTCAATAACGACACATTCAGAGTGAAAAAGGATGATAGTTCATTCTCCATGACTGAGGGTATTATATTAGCATCAAGCACAGTGTACATAATTAATTGATATAAAATTGCATTTATATGTCCTTTATATTTATGCTTCTTGTAATTCTTAGAACAATATTGAAAAAAACTACTATATTTATCCAGTACACATAAATGAATATATATCCTATAGTAACTTCAAAGGACAGGACAGGTTTATATATTAAAAGACATAAAAACAAGACTGTTGTCAGGCACTATCGGGTTCTGTGTTTCATTCTGCTCGTGGGAGTTCCACTCACACAAAAATGTTCTAAGGGTAGAACGAAAAAAAAAGATTCAGATAGATAACCAATGGTTCAAATAGATAACCAATCAGGTTGTAGAGGAAGTGGGTTCAAGCAATTACTATAGAGGAGGCGGAACCAAGACATCTGATTGGTTGGGCCTGCCTCCTCTAGTTGCTTGGACCCACCTCCTCTACACAACTATACAACTATACAGGACCCACAGTTTGGATAATGGATGGAAAGATGATGAGTGGCTGGTTGGATGGATGGATGGATGGATGGATGGATAAAAGATCAACACTCTATTCCATTTATAATATTGGAAGACCTACTAATTTGAGTTGGAATTAAACATCTCTTCAATGGATAATACTGTATGCGAGCATGGAAACTCACAGGCAGTGGTGATTTCATGAGAAGTGGTGAACCGGACAGGGGGAAGCGGGGGGGAAGGAGGTCGAATTGAGCTGGGGAAGGGCTCCTTGGAGGAGGTGAGGGAGTCCCAGGGTGGTGGGAGATAGCTTCCGGCACCCTCGCCCTGTGCCAGATTCATCTGGAGTGTGTGTGAGGGAGTGAGAGAGAGAGAGAGAGAGAGATAAAAAACAGTGATTTCCAGCAAAAAAGGGGGAAAAAACAAGAAAATGACATGGGATCATCTACAGCGACGAGAAGGATGGTCGATAATTAGGAGTGATGAGTCAGTCTGTGGTGCCCGTTTTGACAGCCTGTCTTTGCCGAGGAAGCAGTTTTAAAAGAAATACGGATGCTGAGAAGAAGCCTGCAGCCGGTCCAATCGTCTTCAGCCGTATGGTGTCAGGGGGTGGAGCTTCGTAGCCGCGTGCTGATTGGCTGACCTTACAAGAGCGTCGAAGTTCTTACAGGTGGCTGCGGTTTCCGGCGCCGCAGCTCGTCGCGAGACCACCTGTCAGTCAGCCGGAGCGGCAGGCGTGCGAAGGTCCCAGAGGGGCCCTCGTGACAATATTTAAAGCTTACCGACGTCCGTGGTGTTGAAGTGTGTCGTACTAGGGCCGGAGATCCCTGCCCCCCCCCCCCCCAAGGCCTTATCGCCCCGTTGGTCAGACGTAGAGAAAAGCAAACAGCGGACGATACCTCCGGGGTGTCGTGTCCTTTTTAACGAGGATGAAGGATGGGCACATATTTTAGTGAGCAATGGCGACACAACAGACGACTTTATCTCCATCCAGAAACAAAAAAAGGCTCATTTCACTCAGGTGCCGTTAAAACAAAAGGGCGGACGGGCCGAGCCCCTGCAGCTCCGAGGGGTTGGGGGGCGACGCAGATGTGAGGTCTTTGAAGTGCGACATCACCGCTTTTGAACTTTAATTATGCATGCACAGGCTACTCTGTACCCACGCCGTCCACGACTGCGGCGCCATGTGAAAACAAAAGGGAGCACTTTAAATCCGCGACGGCCGGACTAGCGCGGACGCGGCGAATACGGCGTGAGGGGGCGGGTTGGGGGGGCAGCGATTTTGTTGATGCCGCTGTTGTTTTGATCCCGGTTTATTTTACACAGTGTTTCCCGCTGTGTTGAAAGGCTCTGTCTAAGCAATCGCAGCACCTCTCCATAGTATGTGACATTTAACCATACAGCTTACCTGCAAGTCAGTTACAATGCAGGGGATTTTTGCTAATGATGCTAAAACAGGCTAGAGCGTGCGTAAAGGTTGGGTTAGCGTTTGCCTGCTACGTATTTACGTCGATCATTATGGCGCAGTCAGGTGACCTTGAGGGGGCGAGCGAGGGCCACCTGGCCAGGCACCGGCTGGCCTCTCCGTCGCTGTCGTGCCTCTGGTCACCGTGTGCCCCGCTCCCCCCCCCCCCGAATATGAAAATAAAGGGGATGGAGCCTTACAGTGACCCAACTGAATCTTCTCCTTTTCAGATGGCATAAGGGCGGCCATGACGGAAAAAGAGGAGGGGAAGAAGAGAGATGCAGAGAGAGAGAGAGAGAGAGAGAGAGAGAGAGGGGGGTGGCCTGTGATGCCTAGGCAGCCTCCGGCACCGACGTGATGCAGAACGGCTGCCTGCCCTCTAGTGTGCACTGTTCTCACGCAGGAGCAGGATTACGGGGGATTACCGCCATGGGCGTGCAATAATCGACGGGTGTTACATCACACACATGCACACACACACACATGTACTGTATGCACACACACACACACACGTTTGCCCTATCACATCAATGACTGCAAAAGTACTTCCATATTTCTGTTTATATCAAAGAAAAGCTACTAATTCATCAAACGATCGCAGATGTTATTTAAAGTAACATAATCAATCGTTGTATATTATAGACCTGCACCCAGATGGATAATGCAGGTGACCATAACACTATGTGCTAAAAGCCTCATCGGGGGGGGTGTGTGGCTTGCAGCCCTCTCCGGAGATTGGGGTGTTGTCGCTTGCTGATTTACACTCATGCCTTCTTCCCTGGATGCACTTTGGTGCGATCACACAGCGCCTCCTACCTGTCACCCATGTTGTAGCACCCGGGGACCCGGCGTGTCCTTTCGCTCCTCTGCCCCGCCGGCAGCGTCGTCACCCTCCTTTTCTACATGGCTCTGTAACTTAACCGCTTCACTAACAGCAAAGCTTGAAATATCCACCGCGGAGAATATCTTACAGCCAAAGCGAGTGCGATCCCGTTCATGCACTCTTAGCGGAGTTTGGAACAGTGGTTGTGGAACTATGTAGCATGATGTAATAATGCAGGGATTCTCCCAGACGGTCCACGTTTTCGCTCCCTCCCAGCTCCCAACACATTTTGAACCAGTCAGGCAAACAAGAACACCGAATACCTGTCATTGACTGGGGGCTGGGAGGGAGCAAAAATGCGGACCGTCTGGGGCTCCCTGCGAACCGGGTTATACGTGTGAGGGTTTGGATCTTACAATCACTTAGCAGACACTTTTATCCAATACAAAATGCATGTGAGAAGGGTCAGAAAATCCAGAGCAGTTGTGGGTTATGGGTCTTGCTCAGGAGCCCAATGGTGACATCGCTATGCTGGTCCCCAGGATTTGAACCAGCGACCTTCTGATCACAGGAAAGACATCCTCCACAGGAAAGACGCTTAGGCACACACAGCTCAAACAAGCAAACAAACCACAATGACCTGAATACCCACCATTTGCTCACCCTGGCACAGACCAGCACAACTGATTCCCAGGGTCATTTTGATTTTAATGTTAGTTTTAACCTGTGATGGAATGGTACCAAAATGAGGGTGCACGAATTCCCCCCCCCCCACATTGCTTGCTCCAACTTTTTACCTCATGAGTTGTACGGCAGATGGACAGGTGGGACAGAAAACTGAGCGTCGATAGACTGAAGGACTCACGGGGGGGGGGAACTCATTTTCCCCTCAGCTGGGTATAACATTATCTCTCGGCCTTGTCGAGCCCTCCTCAGAAACCCTGATAGTGATACGAGGCAGTGGGGGGTGGGGGGTGCTTTATGTAAGTGGTCCCTTAGCATCAATCACACAGAACAGTATACAAAGTCCTACTGAAAGTAACTGCCCAAGAAAAAAATCATTTGGCATGGCGCCTCCAAAAGAACTTTCCCTGGAGCTCCTGACTGGACCTAACCAGGATTGTCAGGGAGAAGAAGGGAAAGCCAACCATATAAGCACTATTTATGGATGGAGAAAGGCGACAATCAGGGCAAGGCGATCGAGTGTAAAATTGTCATGTCAGAAGCAGGTGAATTCCATTCTGTTTCTATGGTTACGTCTGAAGCAGTTGAACTCCATTCTGTTTCCATGGTTATGTCTGAAGCAGGTGAACTCCATTCTGTTTCTATGGTTATGTCAGAAGCAGTTGAACTCCATTCTGTTTATATGGTTATGTCTGAAGCAGGTGAACTCCTTGCTGTTTCTATGGTTATGTCTGAAGCAGGTGAACTCCTTGCTGTTTCTATGGTTATGTCTGAAGCAGGTGAACTCCTTGCTGTTTCTATGGTTATATCTGAAGCAGGTGAACTCCTTGTTGTTTCTATGGTTATATCAGAAGCAGGGAAACTCCTTGCTGTTTCTATGGTTATGTCTGAAGCAGGTGAACTCCATGCCTTTTTTGTTGTTATGTCTGAAGCATAGAAAGTACACCGACAAAGTCAAACATGCCATCCCGGTCGCTCTACCTTCCTGCTCAGGTAGTGAAATCCCCAGGAGCCTCCTTCCTCACTCTCATTAGCATAGACTCCATCCAACTCACCCCCTCCATCATCAATCATTCGGCCGAGAGCTGCTGACGCCAATGAGACCCACCTGTTTGTTGTCACTCTCTGGCCGTCCTGGCCAAGCAGAGAGGAAAAGTCTTTCCCTTCACAAACACAGCCGTTCTAATTTCCATCTAACACAAAGAAGAAAAATAGCAGAATTCCTCTATGGACCTAAATCCGTTTTTTTTTTTTTTATAGAGCTAGCCGGCACTCGTTTGAAATTTATGTTTATGGGATTATGGGTATGAAATGATGCAGATAGTGAGAATTTCTCACGCAGCCTAAATTGGTAACATTATTTGACCTTTTTCCTACTTTCTCACCTGAGGGATTTCCTGAACAAACAACTGGTTCCAGGGTGTAAGCTTCAGATGTGTTTTACTGGGAGGAACAGCCAGCATGATGAATGGGAACCAGAAGTGGACGTCTATGTAGAATGCATAGCCAGCAATGGAATACAATAGTCTTGCTATACGTCCTCATTATAATGTGTTTTACGAACCATTATTGATTTTCTTATCCATATGGGCACAAATTAATAGTTTACTATTTCAGCAGCCCCCGGGGCAAGTAAAAACCGTGTGATAATGAGACTTTGGAGGTTTGGCTTTGATTAGATAACAGCCTCACTTAATTCTACACCATCATTCTGTATTCAACGGACTCTTGTTTGACTCATATATAGATGACATTTAACACATCGTTTATTTCTAGCCCATTATTTTCATATGACGTGACTCAATAGCAGTTTGTGGGATTTGTATGTCCTTAAGATTTGTCTGATAGATTAAGTGAGTTAAAGAGGCTAATGCCTTTTGATAGAGCTAACTAACTGTTGCTGGCTAAGTACTGAATCGATTCTGTTCAGATTATTGGTGGTTATTATCAGGAATGGTGATTATTTTATCTTCAGAAAGAGAATACCAACAATATGTGGCTCAAGGGAGTTTTGCTTACACAAAAATGTTCTGAAGGTAGAAGGAAAATGATTGGTTCAGAGAGATAACCAATCGCTTTGTAGAGGAGGTGGGTTCGAGCAGCTACAGGAGGTGAGGTCAACCAATCAGATGTCTTGGTTCCACCTCCTCTAGTTGCTCGGAACCACCTCCTCTAAAATTTGATTGGGATCTCTCTGAACCAATCATTTTCTCCCACAAGCCAATAGAATCAATAGAAGCCTTAAAATACTTCAACTGGACTCAGACAGGATGCATCCACTCACTTAAACAACCATTTAACCAATTAGGAACCTAAAGCCTATTCCAGGCAAAGACTTGCAAGAGTCGTTTCTTGGGTACTCACACACTGATGGCAGTTTAAGGTCACTGCGAGTCCTTGAGCCATGGGAAGGAATCATGGTACTTCAATGAAAACCACTGAAGGAGAAAACAGATCACCATGTGCCCCCGATTCCGGAGCGGGTCACTCTAAGGCAGTGTTTCCCAATCTGGTCCTCTAGGACCTACAGACAGTCCATGTTTTTGCTCCCGGAAGCTGGGAGGGAGCAAAAATGTGGACTGTCTGGTAAGAAGTTGGGCAGGAGCAAAAAACATGGACTGACTGTGGATGCCCATGGACCGGATTGGGAAACACTGCCCTAAGGCACTAAGCTATCCAGAAGCACGATACACCAGCACCACCCACCACAATTTACTGCAATTGTTTAAAAAGCAAGCAGCAGAATATTGGAAAATCCATAAAACTGTCCCATTCCTATTGACTGGGAAATGTTGTATGAGTAGACAGCTTGTTTTGGAGTGACTGTGGATTCTTACGCTGTAAAAATGTTGGTATAAGCTATAAAACATTGGTATAATGAAATATATAAATATAATGTGTGGTATAATGTTAGGTAGTAATTCATACATAAAATTATAGTGATGGAATTCAATCCCGAGGGAACATCAACACATTTTGGATATTAGCCCAAAGGTATTCATCATAGCAGCCAAAACCTAACTCCAACAATATGTCTGAGCACTAGAGAGGCCTATTTTTACAACAGAGCACATTAAAAAGTACAGCAGCACTACTTAACGTCAGGCACTTAATTGCTGGACTAGGTGATGTTGTCTCTCTGAGGTCACAGCTACAATTAAGTTTCTCATTAAACAATCTAGAATTATTATTATTATTATTATTATTATTATTATTATTAGGATGGCCTCCTTCATCACAATGAGTAGGTTATACCGAAACAGTTAGCCTTCCGTATACATGGGTTCCGTATCGGCGGATTCTACCCACCGAAGATCAAAACTATATTAAAAAATCCATAAATTTCCAAAAACCTAACTTGAATTTGTCATGCACTATACTGAATCCACACGAATGTAATGATGTGTAGGTAATGCAATGGAATCAATTTGTATTTTATCTATATGTACTATGATGGTTGCATTTGTACTGAAAAGATACACTTTTTTGTTATTATTCCCTAAACAATACAGAGATGATTTAAAGTACACGGGAGAATTGCATGGGACATATGCAAATATTACGCCATTTTATGTAAAGGATTTCAGTGTCAGGGTCTGTGTCTGTCCGACCCTACCCTTCATGTCTCTTCCCTGTTTGGCCAGCAGGTGTCACTGGCCATCTCATCTAGTCACTCACTGTTTGATATCCCTTGTGTGTTGCCCCTACTCTCAGGACTGCTATGTGGCCCAGTTGGTTGAACGTGTGGCTCGGAAGTTGAGAACCCTCTAGTCATCGGTTTAAGGCCACTCTGGAACCAGCCTTACCTGTTTTGCTTAATTACCGGTTATACACTATCAGAAAAACGGTACAGCCTTAGTGCAGGTTGTACCCCAAGGCACAACATGAATGCACCACCAGTGGTACAAACATGTTCCTCATGCAGAGTCCGTTTCTGTACCTTAAAATGTACATTTACCTACCTGTATAGCTAGGGTACAATTAGCAGACCATTGAGGGTACAGCCCCAGTGACAAGTAATTGTACCCTCAAAGGTACAAATTGGTACTTTTTTTCTGACAGTGTAGGGCAGATGCAAAATATTAAGTATGGTACTGTAATATACACACTCTACAGCAAATCACAACACTTCATAAAAAGATTGCACTTAAATTTCACAAAAGAAATAAGGCGTAAATTATAATGAGCGCGGGAGCAAACAGTGGGAGCTGAGAAAGAAGATGAAATATTACACAGTAAGTTTCTTTTTATGTAACGAAATAGCACGGTACAGGTATTGTATCTGTATAATTTCTTTTCATTGTATCTGTCCGTCATATATACATTAGTGAATGCATACTGCATTAATTACAGGGTATATATGGACAGGGGGTCGTTATATGGCTGGCAGCGCTGGCCATTGTCCCGCAATGTTACATTAAGGGATACAGCCGCCAACGTCCGACTGCGTCCGCTTTCAGGCGTGTCTCGATCAGTGTGTTATTTACTGTGGACCTCGGACATACATAAGTGGCCGAAATTGCGGAAACTCTTCCAGCTTTTACAGATTGCAGAACTTTATTCAATTGTTGCTCCGGTTACTTGTTTAATCACCCAATCTATGATATTAGTAAACATTCCTTGATTGTTTGTAAACATCACCGACAATATTTGTATAGTAATTTTTAAAGCGTGACAAAAATGCTAGGTGTTTCCACAATTTTGGCCGCTAGCGTAAATGCAATTGAACGTCACTAAATATGACGTAAGTTGAGGCATACCGCGATGTGGTCAGTGAGGGCATTTCCCTTACAGCAAATATGAGGTTTCAGAGGTTCTTGGCTAATTTACAGGGCTATGATAAGCGATGAGACATCGATAAATAAATATATATAATACCTGCTAAATATCTGGGGTAGATTTCATTTGATGAACGCCCAGACCTTCGGTGCTCTTCATAGCTCAAGGTTATAGTGACGTCCACCCTTAAACTTGATTATTCTCTCACTGATTCTGAAAGAGTCCCAGCAGGAAACGTCTAACACTTCATTCACAGAAAGAGCTATTAGGCAGCCATGAAACATTAATTGCTGACTAATGGGAATTTAATTGTCTCTGGAAAACTTCTGGGAAAAAAAATGAACGTAATCACTTATCTAAGAATTAACTTCTGTGTAATTAAATGCAATAAATGTCGAGTTTATTGATAATCGAGTTTAATATAAAAAAATCCAAGCAATACAAAAAAGAACCATACGATCTTCAAGCTCTATTCATACTTTCACTCCTCCTTGTGTGACGGCCACGCTAGAGTTGCACAAGCATAAAGCTTATAACATTACCTGTGGCTGCGTCAGCCCTTGAAATACACAAATCACATGTGACATTGTTATATTATAGACTCTGCAGCCTGCTTCTGGATCTCTATTCAAACGCAAATTTTAATATGATAAATTCCATGCTGGGAACAAGTGTTACTCTCTCTAGTGATTGGTTCTTGGAAGCTCTATATAACAGTAAGAAAGCCAATGACAAAGCAGTTATAAATACATATTCAGCTTCTACTAAGGTTATGCGGATAGATGACGTCTTTGACACATGTGAATGACATAAGGGAATTTGTGTTCAAACTGGGAGGGATTACCCTTAATTCCTAAATATTTTCTTGCCCAGTAACTACCACATTGGGGAAGTTAAGAATGCTTGTGCAAATCTAAAGAGGTCACTTGACAGTAATTTAAGTTTATTTTTAACTACAGCGCGTGAGGGATTTTAATTAGAACACGCAGCTCCCCGTCAAATGAAACAGCAGCGATTTCCTTCCTCGCGTTGAAACCGATGCAGCTGAGAGATTTGTTTTTTAGTCTAATATTCTGCATTCCCAGAACAGCTGGCAGATGATAATAAACGTTTAAACAGCAGGATGTTATGTCCACGCACCCTGATTAAATGCACTTAAAGAGCACTTTAACACGGGAGCACTTTGTCACTGGAAATTAATTTATGGATGCGGCACTTTTAAGAGACCAGCATGTGATAATACTGATACAAATAGCGGACGGTTTATCTATTATCATATATAAATGCAAAAATAACTTTTAGAATGGTTACTGAAATGGGTACTAAAATACATTTAAAAACACAATGGTGATAAACGCAGTTAGTGCATATTACACAAAGCTTAAAAAAGTCTTCAAATACAGACATATTTACCGCTATATGTGGCTCTGTGCTTTCGCCCGTCAGACGAAAAGACGAAAAGCATGAAACAGAATTGTTGATTATTTTGAGGGACAAAGGCGATAGCCTTTTAGCCCCTATTGTGTTGACTCAAGACATTTCACTGCTTCTATCCAGCATTATCTAGGTAGAAAAAGACCAAATAGATCCTTCGCTCTATGGAAGAGCCCTAAATCACTACTCAAAGAGATTAGGGAGTGGAAATGATCATATGCTTGCAGGATTAAATCCCAAAATTTCTGATGCATGTAGTTTTTGTTTCGGTTAAATTAGTTCCTGTACCAGGGGTTAGAGTATATGAAAATGGACTAAGACAATAAATGTGAACAAGAATATATAGATTTCATGTAAATAATATTCTACGAAATTCAGTGCTTCTGAATTTAGTATGTTCGCAGGTGTATTTCAGTCAATGGCGGTATAACTGTACACTGGGCCCTGGGGGAAAAACAGACAATGCCCCCCCCCCTACCCAAATATCATACCCATCGTGCACTGTAGAGGTTACCAAATTTCACAAGCATGCTTTATTTTCGTTAAATACATGCCAGGACAGCATAGTTTGTCAACAAAACATTACAAACTGTTACATTTCAAAATTGCTTTAAGTATCATGGTACCAAATATTTTTTGCTTTTTGACTCCCACCATAATGAGATTGTATACATGAAAAAAATGAATGATATAAAAGTAGTATGTCACGTGACACGTAGCATGTATGACATCAGTACCTTAATGCTCACGAATGCTGCACGTGAATCTGAGATTTGCAATTGGTAGGAAAGCCCTCTATATCGCTCGGGTAGCACCGGCCTTGCCTACCAGTTCACACCTATTCTTGATATATCTTACACAGAAACATCCATAAGTTCCACATATGTGATTCTTTTTCTTTGTTGTTATCATTCTCCTCTTGCTTCTTGTCCACATCGCTGACAAAATCGACACGATCGACTCGACGTCCCCGCCTCTCCGCAGAGCTGCCTGCTTCTCATCCACCGGTCAGAAGCATTGTTGCTTAAAGTCAGCGTTCCTTTGACCGGCCCTGAGAGGTTCCTGGGTAATTTATGATGTAATGGGGCATTTACGGGGATGGTATGGCGATGTAAGCCAAGCTGGTAGTGTGCCATCGTCCAGTAGGGGGCACCCTATACTTTTTGAGTGACCTAAAGCACTTACAATGTATATAGAACATATAGAATGAATACGGAATGTATGCATCCTGGACACTCTATACTCTGTTCATTAAATACTAACTGCTTTCAGAATTTGACAGCTATGCCAGCTTCAATAAACAAGCTCTAACGAAACAAGTTTGAACAATTTCCAGCTTCAGTAATGTGTGGAATACGTCGTTACCTGGAAGCGAACCTTTCCTGCCTATTTGACCCCATTGCTTCAGTGATGCTTGGGGGATCCGGTTCCCCCGCGGAGGGAGGGGGATGCTGTCCGAGGTGCTGAAATGAGCCAGCTCACCATTCTATTTCGGCCCAGATGCAATAAATCACACTAAAGGTTTTTAGTCTCTCACACTGCCCCTTTAGCTCTCTGGCATTTAATAAAATGTGGAATGATTTAACAGACAAAAATGATTTTGAAAAGTATTATCATTTATATGGTTTACATGCCCTATTTCCGACAGGTTCCAAGAAGACCAGGATCAAGAGCTTCACTTGACTGATGACACTCCTGGTGTTGCCAGCCACTCTGAGAACGCCTGGTAGGAAGTGGAGGCAGCCCTGTCTCTCTCTCTCTCTCTCTCTCTCTCTCTCTATATATATATATATATATATATATATATATATATATATATATATATATATATATACATTCAGTTTTTAGCCACGTTTGATTCGTGGTTTGTAGAACCTGGTTGTTTGCACTAATAAGAACGTACAGCTATAGGAATTGATTGTTTAAAGTGAGGCACAAATCGTGATTAAGAAGTGGTCTTACATCACTGCAGAATAAGGTAAAATTAATTACAAAAAATGGTTTGCCACTGGTCATCTGGGGGTAATGGTACTGGGGCTATAACCTGGCATGAGAGAGTGGGGTGCTATATTGATTCATTCATGCAAATAATAATGGCAATACGTGGCACATCAATCAGTTTCATTGTTGGTGTTTTTGAAGGGCTTTCTGACTAGATTACATTCAAAGGCACAGTTTCCCACCTCTTCTGCAAATTGCCCAAAGCATTGTGGGATAACCCAGAGTCACAATTTGCTGAATTTCAAAGATTTACTTCTTGCTGTGGTTCAGCTAAACACCTGTCAGGAAACACACTAAGTCTTGCATTCCATCATCTGTAAACATCAAATGACATGCAAGATATCTTTTGCTGAAATTTTGCAGTGCGGTTCATTATTCAGCTGGCGGCAGTAGGCACCTCTAGCAGAAGCCTCATTTGTTTATGAATTCAATATTTGTTTTCTTAATATATTCAATGAAAAGCAAGGATGCCAAACTAGAATATTGTTAATCCAGCACTGAGGATTCCCTCTGTCCTTCAACAGACTACATTTGGACATCCTTGTTTGGCTTCCCACAGTGTGATAGGCTGTAGACATCACTGTTTATTAGGCTGAGGCTTTTGCCTTGTCTACCCTCTGTGTATGTGGTGTGTGTGTGTGTGTGTGTGTGTGTGTTTTAATCAGGACGCCAGCAATTATATGTTGCTGCTTCACAGTGAAATAACAAGTCAATCTCACTTTTTATGAAAAAAATTATGTGCAACGAGTGTTTTAGAGATTTTTATATTTGTGATGTTTTTTAGAGGAAGGTGATGTGTTGACTGCAATACTTTTTTTTTCATTTTAAAACAACATAATACTGTTCTACTGTGAGATATCCCCAATTTCTGCTTTGCATTCAGGTTTGAATGGACAGATTTGAAGGCAGTAAGCAAAAGGTTTATCTAAGAAGCCGAATAACATGGTAAAACATGGTTGATTCTTTGGAAAAAAGATTATTCAATACTTCTTAGTATTACCAGCATTGAACAGCAATGAAAAGGTTTTAATAAATACTGTTTGTGTTTGCAGAACTTCAATGCTTTGCGGCTTTTATTTTAGTTCTATTTAGCATCGTGAAGTGAACATTAAAAACACAACTGAAAACCCCATTGCAGACCAGAGTAATGAAAAACACTAGAGTAATATTCCAGTAATAAATGCAAATATTATATTATAACTTGCTATCTTGCATAGGAATTAAGAGTACCTGAGTTCAGAGAGAAAACAAAAAGTTCTTTAAAGAAAAAAAAGGTTGAAGTTTGTCAAAGTTTAGAGGTCACGTTTTACTTCTGAGCAGCGTAAATAATTTAGCGGCCCCAGCGAAACGCAAACCACGCTTCGGCCAAAAGGGGAGTACTCCTGTGTCAGGTGGGCGCTGACGGATTTTTTGAAGACGGGTTGCTCTTGTGCACTACAAACACCCCTTCCAGCCTGAGTTTCATCTATCCATCTTCTAACCACTTACCCTGGAGAAGGCCATTGGGGAGGGGGAGGGGGAGGGGGGAGGCTCTGGACCCCCCCGCGACCCAGTAAGGATAA
>JAODLC010000052.1:4007958-4025294 GCA_026781145.1 Hippopotamyrus pictus | reverse complement strand
CCGTTGCTTCCGGGATAGGCTCCGGACCCCCCGCGACCCAGTAGGATAAGCGGCTTGGAAAATGGATGGATGGATTAGGCTAACGGCAGGGGCAAAGGGTAGGCTAACTGATCATGTCTGACGTAACGTTTAAAGGCTGAAATCCAATCAAACAATATTTAAATCCTTAAATCCAATATGCTTTCATAAAGGAAATTAACATAGAAATCACACCGAGCTTAAAGACACCGTTAGCTTCTGTTACTTATAGAACATCAAAATGGTTAAAATGCGCATCTTAGAGTGAATGATAAGTTGTGTTTTTTTTTGCAAATAAATGTCCAAAAAATGCATCCATTTTCCAGGCGTGCTATCGGGGCAGATTCCTGATCGTGACGTTTTAAGGAAAAAGGACTCCAGGAGAAACTCTGTCCTCGTAACAGCGCAGATTCTATTCCAGGAAGAATCTGCATGCTCCATAATGTACTCCGATACTATAATTTAACCAACAAGACACTGCTAGAACGGGTATGCCTGCCTTCAAAGAGGTTTAAACGTAATTCTGAATATCGCTGGACGGCTCTCGCAAGCACATTACATTCCGAGCACATCAAGGCCACACTGAAAGCGGATAAGTCTGCGCCTCAGAGTTCAAAAAAACTGCAAATCCAACTTTTTACAAATAAGATTTAAATAATCATGTAAATGCTAAAGGAATTGCTAACAGCTTAACAGGGAGAGATACACTAGACAATACGTACCTAAGGCATAAGATTAATCTCCCAAACACTTAACTCATTATCTGCCTACTAATTATGCATAATATATGTAATAGTTAGTTGATCAATATCTTTAGAAAAGAAATTACAATTCTCTCACGAATATATCATACAGCATAATATAAAGACAATATGAAAATAAGTAATTTTTAGTTAAAGATATTAATTTAAATTAAGTTAACTGCTTATTGAGCTATTGCATACATCTTACTGTTCGATTAATGTATATTTAATAAATAGACAGTTATTTATCTTCCAAAGCTTCTTCTCAAAGTGACTTACAAATCAGTCAACACAGGAAAGATATCAATCACCTGTCAACGAGTGTGTGCATTTGTGTGAAACCAGGTGATAAAGTAGACAGTTATACCCAAACCTTAATTTATAATATTATATATCGAAACACTTTGCGACACATGCAGTCAGAAGAGTTACGGAATGGGTTGCAGAATCAGTGCAAACAGGGACTACTTTGGTCTGACTGAAACTTGCATTACAATAAGATTTTTGGTTTTCAGTTGTCTGTTTTGTTATTATTGGACCTTGGATATTATTAATAAAGCGCTTCTGTCACTCCCACTACAGTCACACGCATTTTCCCAGAAATATCCATGGCAAATGCACTTAAGTAACAGAATACAACAGTTTTAAATAATGACAGTAATGAATACATGATGCTTCATAGGTCTTGGACACACGTCTGCCCCAATCTGAGGACCTCAAAACATTACACTGAATTTTCGGAAATTAATATCAATGACATGGGAGCCAGAGATGGAGATGTACCAAGAATCACAACCCTAATTAATAATATTAAATAACGAAACACTTTGCGAGACGCGGAGCCAGGAGATTTCCGTAATGGTTTTCAGAAAGGGACCGACTGCAATTTGCTTTATAATAAGATGCTTGTTTTCAGTTGTCTGGTATGTTATAATTGGACTTTGGACATTATTAATAAAGTGTTATTCTCACTGACTTAAGTCACAGGCATTTTCCCATAATACTCTGCATGGCCGATGCGCTTAAGGCGGAGGTCAACCAATCAGCATCCAGGCTAGAAATAACGGGCACGTTTGCCGCGAGTAAAGTATCGATCGAGCTACGCGGAAAAACCCGCCGCTGGAGATGGCGGGGACCGGTACCTGGAGGGCTCCATGGTGTCCTTGGTGAGATAGACGATCCAGTAGACCAGGTTGAAAGCTCCGAAGGACAAGGGGAAGAGGATGCGTGCGTACTTGTCGATTATACTGGTGCCCGACAGCCCGTTGCTAGGTGGGGCGGCGGGTCGCTGCTGCACGAAAACGGGCGCGGGGGTGGGCTTGGGCTGCTCCGCAGGTGGAGGGGCTTCGCCACGGGCCACCGAGTTCATCCTCTTCTTCAGGCTGCCGCCGTCCGTCGCGGGCTGGCGGAGAATGGAGAGCGCCGGCGTGAGACTTTTGATCCGCCATACCGCCGCCTCGACGCGCTAGCGTAACGCGTCGCTTCCTTCTTAATCGGCTGCCGTTTCAATGAAAATTAAACCATCTTTACCGGTTTTCCCCACGCCAGAGAGGCAGCCCACGTGGCCGATCTTATGTAACCGTTTAAAACGCCACGATCGCGTCCGTGCCGAGATGAGGTCATCAGAACTGTATTTACTGGATCAGCTTAAGTAAAAGCTCCCACCGCGAGGTCCTTCTGCTCTCTGCCGCCCCCCTGGGGCTACGCGGCACTGGGCCGACGAGGGCCACGCTTTTGACTGCCTTCCATCCACCGGGCCAGGTTGCGGCGGCAAATGTCAGCTGCCGGCCGCAGAGTGCAGCCCCCCCGGCGAAGACGTGGGGCCGTGCGGGGAGGATGAGCGCCACGCTGCTTTTGGAGAGCGGCTATTTTTAAAAGACGGCAGCAGGCCGGTCCTCGCCTGGACCCGGCCCAGAGTCCACACTCCCAGCCTGCTAGCTTAGCGCTTAGCGATGTACGCGGAGTACAAAGCTAGCCTGTCGCTTATACTAAATGACTATGCAATAATAATAGCATACAGAATTCTGTCTATTTTCTAAATATTTCAAATATTCCAGCTGGTATTATTTAATACTTAATTTCTTTCCTTCCTTTTCCCCCATTCTCTATCTCTCTCTAATGATGTTTTATGTATCACAACACATTCATGTTAAGCTTTTGGGACGAATCTGTTGTGAAAGGCGCTATATAAAAATAAACTGAACTGAATTGAACAAAGGTATCAAGAAATAACTGGTTAGCAAACCGGAAAATGCACCCAACACCATGCGTACTGCTAGCGATCTATATTCTGCTGGCTTATTTTGGGATTTGACACAATTATATAACTGATATTTTATTTACAATATACCACCAGAAAACACGTTATCCATGTCATTCTCAAAGATTTTCATGCGGCAGTTTGGTTCCGAATTTTCTCCTAGAGAACCCAAAAGACCCATTTCTCCGTCTCCTCCTCCAGCATATTTCGAGAACGCAGGTGGGCTGATCTGAGCACCTGTCACATAGACCGCGAGGCAACACCCGGAACCTGCGCCACGCTTGCCTAATGCCGCACTACCGTGGACGTCCAGCCGGGGGCGCTCTCACCTGGACCACCTCCTCCTCGGCCTCGGCCACCGCCGCCTCCAGAGCCGCCACCTTCAGGGCTGCCGCTCTGCGCTTCTCCCGGTTGGCCTGCAGCGTGGAGAAGTAGTTCACGGCGGCGAACTCGATGAGCGCGGAGAAGACGAAGGCGAAGCAGACGGCGATGAACCAGTCCATGGCCGTGGCGTACGACACCTTGGGGAGCGAATGGCGAGCACTTATGCTCAGTGTGGTCATGGTAAGCACTGTGGTGATACCTGGAAGAACACAGAAGAGGCTTCAGTTGAGTGATACAGCCCTAATGTCAAGCTGACCCCCAATCTAATCACCCACCCTCTGCTAACGACAACGACCCGCCGAAACTAACGACAACGACCCGCTGAAACTAACGACAACGACCCGCCGAAACTAACGACAACGACCCGCCGAAACTAACGACAACGACCCGCTGAAACTGCTCTTAGAGCCTGTGCAAACTCCAAATCCACAGCAATTTGAATGGGAACAAAATATTAACCAAGTTAAATAATGTAATAAGAATAATAATAATAAAATGACCAAAATAACCTGCAGCCTACAGAGTCGGAACTCTTTACATTCAGTTAATATAACGTAGTCTTATAGTCAAAATGAAAATTAAGGCAAATTTAGCAACTGATGCTAAATTTTGGCTAAACTAGGTAACTATAAGATTACAAATGCAGCAGCAAACACATAGTTAAAATTAATACTGTTCAGCTCAAGCACAACCCTTTGTTTGCGATCAGAAATGGGTCTGTGTCCAGGACTCTTGGTGCCCAAGAGGGTCTTAATGTTATAAACACTTGGAAGACACTAGTAGAAATTCTTCTAGTTCACTTTCCATTTTCACATCCCAACTGACCCAAATCACATCGCCTTGGGTTGGAAAACCAAGGTCTGCTTTGGGAGTCTTCAATTAGACTGAGTAAAAGAATACGACAATTTTAAGTACTATAATAAATACATGATGCTGTCATTGGTCTTGGACACACGTCTGCCCCAATCTGAGGACCTCTTAAACATTACACTCAATGTTCGGAAATTAAGATCAATGACGTGGGATCCAGAGATGGAGATGTACCTGCAACCGTTCGTGCAGGAACAGACTCTTTGTTGATCCAGAACACAATCTGTGACTGTGCAACAGTCATGATCAATGGGATGTAGGTCTGGATGAGATAATTACCTAGTTTCCTTTCCAGGAAAAAGTGGATGACCTGTATGGAATAGACACCTGGAATGGAGACGGGATGAACAACAATGATGGAGATGAATCACAGGTTTCACATGTGATTGAAATCCCAGCCCAGAAAAAAAGGGACTCCTGGAGAGTTGGGCCTACGGCCTTGTTCACCAGCTCTAGATCAAATTTATCAAGAATGGAACAACAGAAGAATGAAGCATCCATTTAGACACCAGAGAGTCGAATCGCCTGGTCCAGAAGCGCAAGCGAAACCAGAAGTCTTCTAATTTTGAGTTTGTGTGGTTTGACCACCCACATCCAAAGAAGCAAAGCCATGGATTAAAATATAATAATGGACTCAATCGACCAGCCAAACATGAGAAAAAATCTGTATGAAAGCCTCTATATTAACTGAATGATCACAGACCTGGTGAAAGTTTCGTTTCAGAATATTGCTCTACCTTTGGTCCATCGGAAACCTAGACCTGAGCTCCTACTCTAGTTTCCCCTTCTTAACGCCAGTAGCTTCTTAATGCCAGTAGCTACTATCCACGGAGCGAGCTAGCCGGCAGGGCGGTAGCGTAGCTTAAACGCTTCGGAAAATGAGATGCAGGAAGGAAATGAAGGGAGACTGGAGAAAGAGAGAGAAAGGCCCAAGTATGAGACTAGGTCTGTTTGAGGGGATCAAAACATCTGAGCCCAGATGACCTCATACTGCAGCCTGAGGAGGCCCCTGTCCTGTGAGACAATGGCTGCAGGAGCCAGTGTCCTACACCAGGGGGAAGCCCTCCAGGGCAGCCCTCTTTAACATCCATCACTGCGGTTATTTTACCAATTAGAAAGCTTACTATCGTACACTAGATCCAAATGACCCCTGATTTTGATGCTGTAAAACTGCTATAATCACTGGAAACAGACCACACTGCCTGATGTCGACATGGGCTGGTTAAGGACTGGAAGCCCCAGGCAAGCGTCCCCACCTGTGCAGCCCCCAGCCGTGAAGCCGCCGAATATGCCGCCCCCTTCTGCTAAGCCGGCGCCCCCTCAGGAAATGCCACCCCCGGCCGGTAAGTCGGCACCCCCTCAAAACACGCTACCTAACCGGTTCACCAACACTGTTGACAACAGTTCCCCAAAGGACAGGGAATCTTCATTTGTTAAAAAAAAAAAAAAAAAAACCCATCAGGAGCACAGTTAATTATTTGACTTTATTTTGTACACAAAACAAACGCAGCCCAGATAAGCGAATCGTTGGACGCACCTCTCCGGGGGCGCAGAACCTTCTGAGCTAATAGGGCGTGTCCGTCCGGCACGCCGGCCGCGGGGACAGACAGCGAGTCCAAGCGAGGCGCGCCCAACAGAGCAAATCAGAGCTATTAATCGAGGGAGCGGCGCTGAACTTGGGAGTCCTCCGCTCACGGGGCGGCCATCGAGTCGCTGAAGCACGCTGGACTGTGAACGAGCACGAGCTGCGGGGCCCGCGAGCGACTGCGACACGCGGCTGTCTATCCTGAGATGCCCGCTTCGCCACAGAGATTCTTCACACTTCTATTTTTTTCACCCTCAAGTGACGAGAAAGCGAAGGCAATTCAGTGGGCAGCCATTGCCAATCCGCACTGGTTACCTAGTAACAAAGTAGGTGCTAAGAGTAAAATAACGTGGGAAAAACACCATGTTTTGCGTATTATTTTGTATCGAATGTCTATAAAATCCAGCCTCTCAGGTTTACTCATTATATTCGGATGAAAGAAAACACGAGTCTTTTTTTTTTTCCTCATTTCATTGCATGCAAACACAGAGACATGATGGCTGATGGGACAGACTTGATTTCTGACGACGTCAGGCCTACCGAACACGGTTCTGGCAGGAACCGATTCCTTATCGATCCAAAAAGAGACCTGAGACAGTATTACGGTCATTATGCACGGAATGTACGTCTGAATCATGAAGAAGCCCATCTTCCTTTGCAGGTGGAAATAAACCGTCATGATTATGTATTCACCTGTCAGGAAAAAGAACGGAAATATTGCGGCGCGAGACAGCAATTCCCGCAACAGCGCACGCTGCCATAGGCAGCTAATACAGTACAGCGCAAATGTCAGATCAGACAACTGATCTAACGAGAATGCAACGTTTCTCAAAAGGAAATGCAATACAGAACGACAAAGCAGAGCGAGGGAAACTGCCACTTTCCAAATAATTACGGTGATGTCATTTTCTATATTCTTATAGAAATCACGGGGTCACAGAGACCCCAGAGCCCATCACGGCTTCCCCAGGGCCGCATCAAGGGACACACGGTATGTCACAGCACATTAACCAGAAATATCTTTTGGAACAAAGACTGTTCCCCTTTGTATATATGATTTAAGGTATGACTGAGAAAGACATCCGATCATCTTCTAACCCCTTTTCTGGTCTGGCTTGTGGGGCGGTAGGGGGGGGGGGGGCGGTCTATCTCTAAATTGCTACGGGCAATTTAGAAATGTCTGTCAGTGTCCATCGCTTTTAATTATGGGGGAAAAGCCCACATCACATGGGAAAAACATGCAAATTCTACACGCAGAGTACAGCTGGGATTCAAACATCCAGCCCTGGTGCGAAAATGCTACCTACTGCGTCCCCCCCCCCGTCATAAATATACGAATAAACTTAACCGACTCATTTGGAATAAATGTGTCTTACCTGTGTTGGACTTTAACCTTTCGCTCGACACTGTCTGACCTATCAGATCATACTGAAGCAAGCTGGAGGATTCCTCTGGTACCTCTACTGACAACAGAGGTCCCTTCTTCCACGTGTAAACAATCTCACTGATGGGGTAGGCGTCTGTAGATTTAAGAAGGAAAACCACAGTCAGTCTTAATCGCCAGTCACTATCCCCCCCTCTTAAAAAGGCACCCAGAGCTTCATCAGAGACACTTACAGCTGCCAAACTTGAGGGGACAGGCGTGTCCATCCATGGGAAAGTTCATGAGTCTCATCGGACATTCTGCATTAATAGTAAGCCTGCAATTAAACAGGCCGCCATTTAACGCAGCATTAACTCCACCTTCCATACATTTTCCATACATAACCACTTTTGAAGCGTCTTATGTCCTGCTGTCCCTGTTTAGTGCACAGAGATTTTTATAGTTTTTATAAGTATTTAAATGCGTACAGAGATTTTTATAGTTCTCATAGGTATTTAAGTTTACAATTCTTCTTATGTGTAATCTCTGTATATATTTTTCTACATTTTATATTCTACGCACCACGGATACACTGTATGCTATGTATATTGTTGTACTGACAATAAATCCCTCGTAAATCTTGAATCTCTTGAATCTTGAATCTAATCAAGCGGAGTCAGACTGAGTCTGCAGTCTACACACACATACACACACACACACACACAAACACACACACAAAAGAGACACCAGTCTATCACATTGCAAACAAGTGAATCCCCAAATCGCACATTAAAGGTGAATTACTGACACATATCCCCCTCACCACATGTTTTTAAGAAACCAAAGATCCCTGACAATGCTGATACAGACAGCAGGAGGATATAGAAACTCCACAGACACAGCAGGAGACGGATTTGTACACTCGACTCAGCAGGTGCCAGGTAACAGTTCCATGGACTGGACCAGTGATTTGCCATATTATGCATATTATGTAAATAAAAAGAGTAGAGAAGTCTACTGTAGGAAAATTGTATGTACGTGCAAAATTGTACAAATTGATGACAAAAACACAGATTATAAAATGATTACAAACTGTTTGTGGTACTTAAACCTCACACATGGTGGGGACACATTGTGTTCTGGAAGAGCTGGCCCTTTTGGTTGCGTATACCTCATGGTGTAGAGCACAGTCCCATTCTGCATGATACGGAACAGCTTGTTGGGAGTGGTCATGTTGTGAGAGATGGACCGCTTCCCGTTCCGGAAGAAGGTGTCCGGGGTCCAGATCTTGCTGACCATGAGGTTGTTCAGGCGCAGGATCTCCGTGGGCCCGTCGAATTTAAGCCTCTCGTCGATCCACGTTTGCCGGAAGAAAACATCCATGGTATATTCCTGTGTTTGTCCACATCCAAAACTCATCACCAGGTCACTGATTTTATTTATTTATTTATTTTTTAATGGTGAGCTCATACAAAAAGATATATCTATTCCAGACATACTGACATTTTTGTTCCCGTTTACCATTTATTTAATAAAACAGGTTCTGGAGTATTCTACTAATTAATCTAACTATAAAATATAATCCAAAGAAACGAACAGCTGAGTTTTTCAAGTCAAAATCCAAGTGAAAACACAGGAACCACATGCAAGCGAGGATGTTTGAAAGCTGTGTACTGTAAGTTCTAGTTTGAAGCCATAGGAATCATATAACATGTTACATGATGGAGACAGTGGCTTTAAGATGTTAAAATAGCACAGGGAGACACTGAAATTAACGGCTAATCCGAGACCTTCCCCGACAAGGACTCTCAAACAGATTAAAGTGCTTAACCGGTTAAGAACAACATTCACAACATAACTGTAATAAAAGGCGCTTGCTCATATATGTCGCAAACCAAGGACCAGTCATTAATTTACTTACTCTTTTATTAAAATTATTTACTTTTTAAAAAAAGACAGACACAACTACGATATATACTGTACAAAGGCATGCAATCGCTGGACCTACCATTTCTACATCTGAAACCGGACCAAAACTGGTGACAAAGATGTCTGTTTTGACCTCTGTGACAGGACCTGAAAACATCGTTTTGTAAAGTCATACTTACGACGTGGTTTTGTTTTCATAAACTTCAGACACAATTTATCGATACAAACGAAAGCGATCTATAGAAATTACTTTTTTTTTTAAAACACAAATCCTCAATGAATTTTACTACTAAATATACATTAAACATGTGAGTTCATTGAACAACTAGAAAAAAAAGTAACTGAACAAAGTGCACAAAACAATAGTTGTCCGAGAAATTACTCACTGACACAAGACATACGCTGCTAGGTGTTGCGTAAGAAATCCCTACTGATTAATACATAACGGAGAATTTTTCAGTATAAGATAAATAAAAGCTTATTGATACTTTTAAACACTTTAGCTAGATTACAGGAAATACCTCCAAATCCAGGTCGGAGCCTGTTATCGTAGCCGTCTAATAATCTGTCCAAAATCCGGGTTATATTATCCAAATAGACCCTGGCTTCTGTTTGCTGGTTTCCCCAAACGTCCCCGATGCTGCAAACAAACAGCGCACCTTAGTTACAAACTCGCCGCGCACTTCGCCCGGCGTTTTATTACCGCGCTTCATGACATAACCATTAATTAGAAAAACGCGCCTCACATGCTTCACTTTTTATTGCAAGCGAACGAAAACCTCGACTCACCCAGACAGGAAGATGCAAGTGATGAAGAAAGCCATAGTTTTTGCATACTCTGCAACGAAAAGAGGCGCGTCAACTAAAATAGCCCGCGCCGCCCATAATTTGATATTATCGATTCAATTCGCATCCGCAGTTTAATATACATCTAAATTGTTTTTGCGCCTGCCCTCATCCACTTGACTCTTGCGGTAGGTCTTCATCTGAATAACTCTGTTTAGGGGAGAAACACCGAAGGAGTTTTAAGAGACGTAAGAACAGTAAGGGAGAGCATTGACAATAATCGAATAAGGCATTATGGGAGATTAGAAGGAAGAAATCCACTGATAGTTTTGGCAGAGAATTAGCCCGGACCCTTTAGGAGATTTGGAAAAGGCTCAGATATCCCGCTGCTGGAGATTACGCCAGAGATGCTTTCATTTTCCCTGTGAGAGAGCACTCCACAGATGTTAAATTCATAATAAAGTTTAAAGGCGGAATCGAGCTGAGTATCCATTTTCAGCGAACGCATTTCATTGTGTTTAATAATTTTTATTTATAAATGACTAAAAAGCCACCCATATCACACCAAGTAACACAAACGCTATGCACAGGAAATATATAAGTCGAGTATGAATTGAGTTTGCAAACCCGACATGCAGGCCTACACAATGTGAGAAATTTAGTTTCTTGTACTTAAATAATTACAGACTTATTTCGTGCTATATGACATGATTAGGAATTGGATATGCACGACGGTCAAAAATCCATTGGTCGCAGGTTTATTGTTTCATATGCTTGTTACAGAGTATAAGACACCATTAACCGGAACATTGGGTAATATTAATGGAATACAACCTACTACAATATTGTACTCGACTCTCTCCCCTCAGGGCATTATGCATACGGAGTAACTAAAACTCTGCATGCATGTTTTTTTTTTTCTTTTCAGTTAATAGTACAAATGTCAGATCTCTACTCAGTAATGACAGGTTGTATTATGTTACAATAGATTCATGTTTTGCCCCTGTAATTATTAACTAACATGGTGTCACGTGTAAGACGTCAGTCAGGGAGTCGAAATCTGAAGGCACTTTACATACTAAGCTGGTCTCTTTTTGGGAGCTTCAACGAAGTAGCATTTCAGCATATTTATGATAATGACAAATGTTAGTAGTCGAAAGACAATTAGCGGACATACAGTCAATACAATCGTATGTAGTATTCAATGTTTTTTATTTGAAGGTGTTTTTTTTTCTGAACCCTCTTAAAATTCCTTTACTACACCATATTATCAGAGAAAATACAATGTGACTTTTAAAACAATAATTTCTGTGGCGGGGAAACTTGTTGACACTCTGGAAGCACTGATCTGTGTCAAAACAAATGGCTTTGGGTTGATGGAACAGGTCATGTGATGTGGCTAATCAGAACAGTACACAGAGCTATGTCCAACTAAACAGGCTTCAAGCCAACATCTGATATTATCCCCCAGAAGGAGAGGCACATCGCTGCAGCCAGGAACCAAATGTCGAGTGGGGGGGGGGTGCTATGTTAAGTGAGAGAGGCAGTGTCAGATAGGAGGGGCAATGTTGCATGAGAGAGGCAATGTCGAGTAGGATGGGTAATGTGGGAGGGGTTTATAACAAGGGGCCTGTCATGTGATGCCCTATCCCTACCCCTCATGATAAACCCCACCTACTCGACATTGCCCCTCCTACTCAACATTGCCCCTCCTACTCGACTTTGCCTCTCCCTTTGAACATTGCCCCTCCTACTCAACATTACCCCTCCTACTCGACTTTGCCTCTCCCTTTGAACATTGCCCCTCCCACTCGACACTCGGCTCCTGGCTGCAGTGATATATACTTGCCCCAGAAGCAGAGCTCAAACCCTTTATGTCTTTATTTACGAGATGTTTGACTGGCTCCAGGTGGGACAGTGAAGGAGGAATGTGGACTTGGGGAGAGGCACAGGGGTGGGCGCGGGCGGATTAATGAACGGGCTTGCCTAGGCTGCCACCCAGGGCCTAGAGTGATCAGGGAGCCCCTGGACTCGTTAATCTGCCACTGGGGATGGGTGTCACAACACAGCACCGACTGCAAAGAAAACAGGCAGGGAAAGAAATCAGGCTGTCGACAAAGCCATTATGGTCGGGGTGGAACAGAGTTCTACAATGCGTGTTCTGCAGTTTGACAAACCATCAATCACACACTATGTACTGAATATCAAAACATATTTTACATCATTCCGGCTTAACTCGCTGAGTAGCGGTGGGTCTCATAACCTGCTCAAGAGAAGAACAAACTTCTTTGATTAACCCGATGTCTCTTCATGCTCCCTGAATGTTCTAATGTTGCATTTCTGGCTCTTGAATGGTCTTATTAGGTTCATGCTTTGTTAAAGAAGTTGTTGTGTCGCTCAGTGATTCTCAATAGTTTTCATCCAAGGACCCCCCCCCCCCCACACCCCCGGTCCAGAAAAACATGTTTGGGCCCCCCTGCACAGGCTACGATATCGTTTCTCTGATATGCGTTCACTGATGATGACAAAAATTGCCTATGTTTATTTATACAAATATAGTTTCATTTGGTTACAATACCAAACAATATAATTCCTTTTGAACGTATTCAGCTGATCATCCTGTTCTCAAAACAGAAGACGAATGTTTATGAACAAAACAATTCTAAAACCTCTGGCGAATGACTCTAAAAACAGAAACAAGATAATCACTAAACACACACTCAATATCTGAAAAGACCCTCATGGTAAGGTATTGATCATCAACAAAATAAAACAAATATTGCAAATTACGATATTTTTAACAATGTTTTAAAAGGAAATGAACCAGGTAACAATGTTTCCTGGCCATCAGCTTTCCTGTGAGCTCCCACTAACTGAGTGGTTTCATTTTAGCTGTGAATTATGGGATTCTGTGCGATGTCATGACTGAAACTCTCATGTTATTTGCACACTGGAAGGAATACTACTGGTTTGTATTATATTTGTTTAATAAAGTCCTAATTTTAATGCACAATTACAGTCTATCAATATAAATAGTATTGTGTCATCCTGAACTTCATTTGGGGAAAATTATTTATATACCGTGAAAATCTGATATAGGCTTCTGCCCAGCCCTAGCTTCTGTCAGAATGTCGTCCTCGCTAACGCCCCCTAGTGGCCGGCAGTACCCCTGTTCAGAACCACTTCTGTAGCTCCTGCTCCACCAATAGGGCTTGCAGCTGTACCTGGCCATTCATTGGAAGCTCAGCCTAGCTGCACTTATGCCTTGTTGATTCCTTGACAGCATATAGGCTAAGATGAAGGCAATTCTAGCCCTTTTCGATATTTTCCTAATCTTACAAGAATGTGTGCAGCACTAGCTAGGAATTGCTTCCGTCTATGAACTGAATAAAGCAAATTCTATGTTGGGATAAATATAGTTTATGAACTTGAGCCTAAATAAAATGGGCAATCATGGGCTATAAATTGCCCCAGTCCTGTGTTAACAAGGTCTGCTAATGGCGTCTCTGTCCAGTGCAGAACAGCAAAAACAGCCAGTGGCTAGAATTACCCTTACAGTAAGTTTGCAGTGTGTTATTCGCCTCGCTTGTATGTTGCATCAACTAAATATGTTAAAAGAAAATGTACAGTACTTAATGCTACATAGCCAAAGACTGTGTAGTTAATATTATATTGCCAACTGATAATTATGTAGAATATGAAATAGATTTCCTTTTTCATTTAGCAGGCTCTGTTGAGGTACTACTTGCAGACTTTCTACTGCACTAATCGTCACTATTTAAATGATTCCTGTTTCAAAGTTATAAATGACTTTTTCAAGGGTGAAATGAATGCCATGGAAGAAGTTTTTCCGCCCAATCTCATTTTCAGCGTCTCTGCCCATTTTTCCACACAGAATTCACTCAGCTATTTTGAGGATCTAGTAATATGTAGCAGATGTCTTGGGGGGGGAAGGGGGTGTCACCAAAGCTTGGTGCTTCTTTCATTTATTTGGTAATGAATCATGCTATTTTCAGGTGTGAACGCGATCACCGCACCTGACATGAGGAGGATAAATGGATAATCAGGGTCAGCTGTTTGAACACCTTGCTAATGCTGGACCTGATTTGAGGCTCGGAGAAAATCTGACTAATGATGATTCTCAGAGTTGCAGTTGCCTGGCTGTCAGTTGGTGTAATGCAGTTGGTGTTTCCCAACCCGGTCCTCGGGGACCCCCAGACATTCCACGTTTTTGCTCCCTCCCAGCTCCCATCGCACCTGTACCAGGTATTCTGTGTTCTTGATTGGCTGGGAGCTGGGAGGGAGCAAAAATGTGGACTGTCTGGGGGTCCCTCAGGACCGGCTTCAGAAACCCTGAGGTATAGGGTAGAAGGGAGCAAGGAACCTAACTCAGGAAATGCAGTGCACAGGCAGTGAAACACCCTAGCCTGAATGCCAGTCCATTGCAAGGGACACTAAGGACAATTTACATTCAGCTGATTCCCAGACAGTCCACATTTTTGCTCCCTCCCAGCAGCCAGTGCACCTGTACCAGGTATTCGGTGTTCTTGATTGGTTTGTTCTTGATTGTCTGGGGATCCCTGAGGACTGGGTTGAGAAACAGTGGTCTAATGTATATTAAAATGTTATTTTCATTTATGGGGAAGACCATGGGCAGAGTTGGGGGGGGGGGGCCCTGCCCCAGAGATTTCTGTGTTGGAAGGTATTCTGAAGGTATTTCTTTTGGTTAGTCGTTGGAATGCAGCTGTTTACCGTCAAGGTTCAGTGAATCGATAATATTGTGAGGTTACAATCGTGTTCTATTCTGGCATTTTGCACCTTTGCATAAGCAGTGTGCTGGTACCTTATAGGTAGCCAACATGCAGAGGCGGACATTTCAGGTCCAGAAAGTAAAAATCCAAACCAAGATTTTGTTTCAACCAACCACTTGACTATAAAGAGTCACAATCACATTGTACTCAACTGGTTGGTTGAAACAAAATCCTGGTTTGGATTTTTACTTTCTGGACCTGAAATGTCCACCTTTGCCAACATGATAGGTTATGTGTGCATCAGATACGCACGCTAATACAGCGTAAGCAAGATGCTGTTTTGCTCCCCTAAGCGTAAACATCAAACTCCGCCTACAGGGAAGACTCAACAGTTTTAGCCAATTCTGTTTACGTACTCTAGCAACTTCTGTTTACGTGGTGAATAAAACCTCTTCTTTAATAAACAAACAGGCAAACCAACAAACAAACAAACTTTCAGGGTTACAAGCTTATATATTTGCGCAAAAAAATGTTTCATTAACACGTGTCTGAAAATGGGTCTGGCAGAAAAGGCTTTGCCTACTGGCTCTCATCCTTACTCTGTTTCCGTCTGAACTCTGGAACAAACCACTAAGGAAAAGCTCTAATCACGCCGCGCATTTCATGTAAGCTGTCCCTCCGCAGTGATTCTCTTTGACATTTCCAAACTTCCATTTCCTTCGCCCATCTCCAAAGTAGGCCCTTGCGTAACAAGGAGGTGAAATAATATAAATTACATGGTAGGATGTATAATACCGGAGTGGCACAGGGGGTCGATGAATAGTACCAAGGCCGAGCTTATCTGCAGGCTAACTTAGGCTGCAGTCCAGGGTCCTAAAATGTGTGAGGGAGGGGGCACAATATTTTAATGCTGTAGGTAAGCCCCTAGCAATGACTTTACCCCCCACACCCCTTTAAATTTGACCCTGGGTAGCACTGTAGGATTTGAATCCCACCCCAGCTCTCTGTGTGCTTGCATTTTCTTTCCTTGTTATGCAGGACTCATCCAGGAACTCCACAGTCCAAAAACTTGTTCTTAGGTGGACTGACATCTATGCAGGGTCCGCCGTCCTCTTTCCCTGCCTTATGGCCTCCGCTCTCTGGAAAAGGCACTGTGACCTTGTGCTGGATGACTGGGAATAGAATACGGATGGATGTTTACTATTGTCACACGTATCACAAACTCGCATATTGAAATTTCCGGAATTATCCGGGTGTTTGTATTCCTTTTTATCCATCCGTATTAATGACAGTATTTGTATTTGCCGGTGTCTTTCTGTATCTGTAGAATCCGCCATCCAGGGCTGCCAATTGTGAACCCGCTGGCACTTGTCTCCATGACGAAGGTCAAATGTCTGGCTGTTTGTTGAAGGAAAAAATAGATAGGGACAGAGGAATGGTGTAGAGAATGTAAAATCAGAGACTAGCATGTTTTTAATTTGTTTTCTGTTAGATTCTGATATCCTTTGAGTATCGCTCGTATTCCAGGTCTCTCATTCAGTCATTTATATTAGTTGACATGTGTGCTGATGAGTTTCATTTCGCATGTCCATTATCAGTCAGGACATTTAGACTGTTACAGATCAATCATTGTCATTCCAATAAAAATACTGCGAGTGGACCCGTTGGCTCAGGAAAATGACACAGTGTGAGTGACACCCACTGGGGTTCTGAATGTATTAATATCACGCAAAAAGCAGATGGGAAACTTAAACTGGTCTGTGGTGGACAAACAATGCCTCTCAAAGCCACATTTCCAGTGGCCGCCGACGGGGACCTACAGGGGGCGCTGTCTGTCACATGGAACTCTACTCGAAACAGTGGGCGCCAAAAACCACGAGGCCACAAAACCCAGGGGATTGCATCATGGAGCTGGATTTTTGAGTTAGCAAGACAACTTGTCAGATTTAGTAGTTTGGATCTTATGTACAGTATGTTGAACGAAGATGAAATCCATTCAAACTAGGGTACCTTGGAATCCGATAAGTTTTTTAGCGAACTAGCTAGCTAAATCTTGCTTTGTAATACAGGCCCCAGATATGCAGTGCCCTGATGCACAATATCACACCACTTTCTCTTTGTTTTATAATACCGGTATAATTACATGAGTTACTTTAAGGGGTAAAAAAAAGGCCTTAGTTTGCGCTTTTTCGAAAATTAGCCCTTTCAGAAATTCCACTCTGACCTTCTATTGTTATTAAAATATCTGTAGGCGATACTAAGACAAATACCTTCAAACAATAAAAATATAAAAATAAAACAGAAGCAAGGTTTGCATATAAAGTCGACGCTAAGCGAAAATCCAGCAGACGATCTTTTTTAATTATTTTTGTGTTTGTTTGGAGTAAGTTTTAAGCACTCTAAGGCATAATGTTCAAAACACATAAAGATCTTATGTTTAAACTTTAATCACAACAGTAACCACAGTAGTCACCTTAATCATGATCAAATTAATTTTCTATGGTTTATCAAGTCATACAATATTTAGGTAATGAATACTAATACTGAAAGTTGGGATTTAGTAGTGCATTTCTTGGTTCCTGGGATAACAGGTATGTAGCCATGTAGTAAAATAACTGGCACTAAGTCCCCCTCCCCCCCCCCCCCC
>JAODLC010000052.1:3956893-3987713 GCA_026781145.1 Hippopotamyrus pictus | reverse complement strand
TATCTATCTATCTATCTATCTATCTATCTATCTATCTATCTATCTATCTATCTATCTATCTATCTATCTAATCTCTTCATCAGTAAATAAGGAGCCGAGTGGGGCAGAAATGACCCCGCCTGCTTCCGCCCAGGCTCTGCATGACATTTCCAATCCTACTCTGCGAATCCGTCTCTCAGTTCACCCCAAGTTTAGAGAGACAGTCAAGCGGAAAAACAATGTTTGCCACACATCAGCTCACTGTGTCTCGGGAAGTGGGATGACACTTTTTTTCCGGCTCGCGTAAGAGTGTTTATTTTTAGAAATTTAATCAAGATAACATTTATAGACTTGAGCGCAAATGAGTCGCCTGCCGTTATTCTCAGACGTTGCGTTATCGCTGCAGGACACGGGGCTCGCGAATACGTCCTCGTGCGCGTCGGAGGGTGCGGCGGTGACACGGTGTGAGTGGAGGCTCCACGACAAGATGTCACGAGAAAGACACGTGTCCCCGATCCCCCTTATCCATTACGCTCCTAATGTCATAACTTTGCAGCCAGAGATTGGGATCAGTTTTGTTTTGGTTTTTTCCCTCATAATGGAGGTGATTTGTCAAGCAGCAGATTGTCTGTGTTGACTTGTAGTCATGTGATTAATCATTATGAGCATCATATGTGCGTTCGGGATTTGGGTCTCTCACCGCGTTGTCGCAAACTGATAAAGGGTTCTGTCATTTCCACGGCCTTTACTCAGTACCCTGCTACATATGTGGAAGCATATCTCATCCATCCATCCATCCATGGGAGTAAATTATGAGGTGTGGGGGGGTTGTAATCACCCCAAAAATTGAAAACTGTCAATACAACCCCCCGGACGCCTTAAATAGGTGGAGACCTCAACCCCTCCCCAATAATAAAAAGTTATGCCCTTGTATCCATCTATACAGTCATCCATCCATCCATCCATCCATCCATCCATCTATGCAGGTGCACTACCTTAAATGTCCATTTCACCAGAATTCCCCTTAAAATAAGAGTTCTTCTGTTGCAGGAGTTAAAATAAACCAGAATTTCCGTCATGAGTGACAAAGAAAAAGAAGAATTCCTTCCTCCTGTTGTAGTCACCAATGTCCTGGCATCCCATCCAAGGTGTCCCCTTGTGACACCCTGTGCTGCTGGGACCCTGCACTCCATACGTGGTCATGGAAGATGGGGGGGGGGGGGGATGTTTGTGGAAATGTCTGATTGCTGGTGGTGCGACTACAGAAGAATGTCGGGATGCTTTATTGGGACGGTTCCTATTTGGAACGTCGGCAAGCAGGAGCTTCGGCGCCCTAACATCTACGGCCGCATCTCCGCGGACGTCCTGACAGTGCTTAGAGCGGCTGTGAAGTAACAGATGGTGGAAGAAGTAGGTCTCACTTGGCATGTCGTTTCTGAGACCTCTGCTATTCTACCATCTCAGCTTGCCACATATATAGTGTTTTTTTGCAGTGTAACAGTTACATTTTTATAAATGAGGAAAAGGTGCTTTTCAAATATCCGGTATCAGCCTGTTTTTTTTCTTTATGCCCTAAATTTTTTTAAATAATAATTGTTTCACAAAATTCTATTTTGTATATGCAGCGACACATCAGATATTACATGTACTATGAATGAATGAATTCTTTATTACTGTGTTTTGCTCATTCTTTGCCCTGCCCATATGGGCTTATAAGACCCCAAAAGCATAACATTTTTTATACGTAACAACTAGCCTAATAGCTGAAAATACATATGTTCATATTTTACACGTCTTTGAACAAAATGTATGTATATATACATAAAAATTAAGTATCATCCATAATCACATAAAAATAAATACCCAAAACAAAATGATTTCTGTAATGCTTTACTACAGCCGTTTGCAGTGAGGCCGGTGCTCTCGTCTGATATCACTCCAGTCTTTAAGAGTCGCAAAAGTGCCGATTTCCTGGTTTGTCCGAGACCAAAACAAGTGAGGAGGAGAATGAGCTGAATGCAAAGTACGGTGCTTCTGGGCAAGTGTCTGCAAAAGCAGCCACACCGAATCCTGCACAAAAACAGCCCCCTGCTTTTCAATTATTTAGGCCGCAGCAGCGATTAAGGGAGTAAATAAGGGGAAAGAGTGAAAGAAAAGAAGGAGGGAGAGTGGTATTCTTTAACGAGTGAGTCATCGCGCCGATCTGCATGCTTTTATTTTTGTGGAAACGGATTGAGAACACATTTCAGATTTTGAAGGAGGCGGGGCTAGACGGGATATTTTTGAAAATGTTTTTCTCTGAATATATTTCTGGATTTTTACAGCGGAGCGGTTGGTACGATTGTGTTGAAGGATGTGGGCTTGAAGGTTGGCAAGTTGATTCGGGAGAAACATAACGAAATGCTGCAAAACAGAAGAAGTTTAATCGTCGAATGAGCTTATAAACAACAGACTAGGTCAGCCTCGTGTTGTGCATTTTAAACCTTGGATGAAAGATTCTCTGTTTTTGTGGCAATGAATTCCACTCGCATTTTAATGATGCTAAACTTATAGCCTGGTTTCAGGAGGCAATGGGATTTGAGTAGATGTTCCTTTGCCACAGAAGGCAGCAGTGTCTTCCCACGTTATTCTCTATGCTTTTTGGACCATTTCACTCAATGTGCTATAATTCCGATATATATGATATATTCATGGTTGGACGGATAATGCATCAATGGAGAGGATTTATTATAAGCGTAACTTATGTTAAATCACGTTATTGATATGTGATACGTGGCAGTTAAAATCACTGACTGCATAAGACTTGTATTGATGACTCACCCAGTCCTCACGTACTCGAAAGAACTTACTTTAAATTTCCAGTTCACTGAAATATTTTTAAAGACGTATCCAATAGACTGAGTGGGTTTTGGAAATTTGTTCCATCAAGACACTGCATTGGATGAGCAGATTGAAGATGGATGGATGGGTGGGTGGGTTGGACGGACGGACGGATGGATGGATGGACAGACGGATGGATGGATGGGTGGGTTGGACGGATGGATGTCCCCTGTGTTCTTGTTTTGCAGATTTGTTTGTGGATCACAGTGAGGCTCTCAGGCACCTGAAGGTTCACACAAAGCTGTTCCTTTCGGCTGTGAAAGCCTCCCCAGGTCCTCGGAGCTTACGTTCCAGTCGCGGGCCGAGTCCAGAGTCCACTCCCACCCCGTCGGTCAGAGGAGGCACAATCTGAGAGCTGAACCACCTGACGTCCCCCACCCCCACCGCCGATCTCGACCGGTCCCTAAGCCCCTTTCGCTTTTAGGTCACTCCAGCAGGCAGGGAATATTGCTTCTTCGGGGGTGTCCTTTTTTCAAGAGTGTGTGCCGTCAACGGTAGCCCGGAATGCACACGATCCGCGCGGACGGTGCTTCACAGAGCAGACCGGAACATTCCGGGACTGGCCTCGTTCTTCTGAGCCGTCTGCGTGACGTTTCACGGACTCGCAAGCCGGCTAGCCACACTCTGGGCCCCTCCTTATCCAGGGAGCAAGTGTAGGGTGTACGTTTCAGTAGGATTTATGTAAGAAGGACGTTTCCAGAAGGTGTCCAGTTCAGGAGCTGCTGTGCGTGGGAGTCTGTGGATCGGTTTCAGTTATTAGATAGGGGGCTGATTTGGTAAATGCCCTGAGGGGAACAGAGCAGAAAACACACGCACGCCTCTGTATGACAGTGTTTGCTCTCTCATCAGGTCCTTAAAGATATTCCCGTTGACCGATGAAGCCAAAATATCATGATCACCGGGGATAGCCGAGTATCTCATATAAGCTACCGGCCCGATATCCAATTACGGGCAGAACGTGCCACAGGAATGCAGGAGAAGGTCTCCGCGTGTGCCAGGAAAGCAAAGTGTGCCGGCTAAGGGGCGGAATTTAAGGCAGGACTAATGGGGAAGTGGTCCTGTAACAGCAGGGTTTTGGCCCACGCAGGCAGTGACACGGCTGTCCTCCAGCAGAAGAACATTACACCAGCCCAGCCTCTGCACTGTGCCCCCGTATCCAGGGTACCGTCGAAGCTTCGTAATTAACATACTGACAGACATGGCAGTTGTACTCGTGGTCAACCGTCCTGAGACAGAATGTTCCAGAAAAGTACCTTTCATGTATTTTTTGAAAACTCCCCCCCCCCCACCAAATTAAAGGTAGTTTTGCCTGTAAATGGGGGGGGGGGGAGCATAAATTAACCAGTGTCAACAACACTTCTGGCCAGCTACATGATCTATTCCTGCTTTTTAAATCACTTTAGCGTTGTACATGTTCATTTGCATTGCAGTGATGCAGCGATTGGGACAACAGGTATGTACTGCATCTAAAATATAAAATAATTTCAATTTCTGTGTTTTTTAAATTAATGGGATAAAAAATAATAAATAATAATAATAAAAAAAATAATAATAATAAAAAAAAAAATTAATGGGATCTCAGTTATGGGAGGGGCATCTGCTTGTGGAAAAATATGAGCAGAAAGTGGTAGGAATCAGTCATTAAACGCTTTGGACTGGCTGAATTGTGTTAATGCTAGACCATCAGCTGGTGTGGGCTCCGTGGAGCAGAATAAGAAACAATCGTTCCCCCCAATAATACTCACCATTCGGGCTGTTTGAAGCCAGTATGTCGAAACACATCCTGTTATTTCTACTTTACTCTAAAAACCAAAACCTTGACCAAAACATTGTTATTCAAGGACATAACATAGACAGACTGTAGGTCTCAGTCACTGTAGGGTGTGTGTGTTATGGGATGGCGTCTCATTTTAGTCACTGTCCTGAAAGTGTTATGGTACTGATGCTTTAAATACAGTTTCTGTTAACAAAGAGGGAAAATATATATTAATGTTTTGCTCTCAATGTTTTGGGTGTTGGCGGGGCATGGCTAACCTGGCAGATCTGGGGGGGGGGGGTGGCGACACTTTGCAGGGGCCTTTGAATATGTAAAATTCTAAAACAATATAATGCCCAAGGTGACATTTTGTCAGGGGGGCCTGGAATTTCTGTCTGTGCCCCTGGCTTCCGGCCTAAAGGCTGACGCTTCGTAGCGTGAGAGACTCCGAACAGGAAGACCTCTGTAGAGACGGGAAGTGTATCATAGGCTGGGTCAGAGTTCGCATGGCGGTCGTTGGGCTTGTTTATGCCTTCTTATGTCCCGTCTCTGGTGCCTCTGCCATGAAACGGATGACAGGGGTAGTTAGGGCCGGATTAGCCCCCCTCCCCCGCCCCCCAGGAGCAGTTTTGAGAGCTGTGCCTTGGGTCGCGGCTGACTTCCTCGCCTAGGAAGCTTGGAAGGGGACACAGGGTCCGCGTGTGACTCCCGCCGGCCGTACGCTTGTTCGCAGGGAGCGTAGCCGTCCTTAACGTTTGGACCCCATGCGGCGAATGCCATTCCGGGCTGGCAGGTCCTGATCCCAC
This sequence comes from Hippopotamyrus pictus, assembly GCA_026781145.1. Classification (NCBI taxonomy): domain Eukaryota; kingdom Metazoa; phylum Chordata; class Actinopteri; order Osteoglossiformes; family Mormyridae; genus Hippopotamyrus; species Hippopotamyrus pictus. The sequence goes on along the minus strand of JAODLC010000052.1, from coordinate 3,982,292 downwards.
TCCAGCTGGCGTCTGGTTCTTCGGGGAGTCCGAGTATTTCGCTTAAGTGGCGCTTTGCCTCTCTGAAGCACATTTAACCGGCAGCGTTGCGAAGACACAGGAAACAGGCAGACTGCATAACTCCATCCATCCATCCATACATACATACATACATCTTCTGTACCTGCTTGTCCTATTCAGGTGCTCTGGAGCCTGTCCTGGAATCTACCCAGGGTGGGGCGCCATCCCATCATAGAGCTTAGTTCATACTTAAAACAACTAGTTACTGCCCTAACCCCTCCCTCAAAACACTCATGTCGCCCCAAACAGCCCAGTGCAAGGTGTCACACCATCGCAAGACCCTCACACAGTACAAGTCCTGTTTCTGAATGTACAGGCCCATATACATGTACCTGTATAGAAGAAAAACAAAAGAGGGGAAGATTTGTTCTTTTTTTGTTTTAATATAGAAGCTTGAAGCTTATATTTTGTTTGCATTTTTTTTTTCTTTTTTAACCACAAAAGGACAGTCCTGGGTCAGGGGTCAGGGGTCAGGGAGAAGCCAGTGCAGGAGTTTTGACCGGCTTTGACGTTTGTGATGCGTCATAAGCTGGGTCACCGTACGTAGCCACAAAAGAACCTTTACGTTAAACAGCCCCGCTACAAAAACACCCAAAATAGCTTGGGAGGAATTCTGGAACTCTAGTGATTGCCGGTTACCCACGGCAACAAGCGTGTAGAAATAGAGAAATGAACAAGACGTGATGGCATGATTGTCACCCTCCCGCCACTTCACGGCAGTTACGTTTTCAGTAGGTGGGCCACTCCTTTCAGACTCGCTCTCCTTCCACAGTGGCCCGCAATCTTCCTTTACTCTGAAAGCGTCATAGTTCTACGCTTATATTCCCCAAGTCTCTGCGGCCCCCTGCCGCAGAAAAGCAGGAGGGAAGCGCACACACTTCTGTGGGCTTCAGCGTTTCAGTCGGAGCGAAATCGGCCGAACTGGCATTCCAGTTGGATTTGACCCCTAATCGTCCATATGGGATCTTCACACCGCAATGCAGCAGGGACACACAGCCAGCGTCACTGTTTCCTCTTCCAGGTCCCAAATAGAAGGAAATTCGAGAGCGTTTCACCCCCCCCAACAGCAGAGTAAAAAGTGCTCTCACTCTTGCCAGTATTCGTTCGTAATTCCCCTTCTGGAGACACTGGATGAGGCGGCATGACAAGAAATAATAATTATTTAGCGGCTCTGATAGCGTAGCTTGAAAATTAGCTATACAGCAGCTCTTGAGCAAAACTAAATTAAATAAACCTGTGCTATCCGTCAACCGATGTAAGACCGGCAGTGGCTGATCAGCCAGTCAGAATGAAGGAGCGACTGGGGATTGTGCCTAGTTGTGTCCTTGACGAATGTCATTTTGTGCAGGTCTTGGCTCTGTTTAAGGGTTGAGTATGGCTCACACAGAACAGAGCGCAAGTCTTGCATTTGACAAATGATTGCCGTATTTCCGACTATTGTGTTGAGGCAGGATCAACTTAAAAGAATCTGTTAAAAAAAGCTTGATTTTGTCGTCATATTCGGCCAAACTTCTTTGCCACAGTCTGAAGCCATTTTGTGATCCTGGCTGACCTGGTTTATTCCTGCGTCGTCCTGGCAACGGCGATCAGCGTCGTGTTCCACGTGGCGTCCAACACAGCCGTAGCGCTTGCAAAGCAAAATACCGAATTTCCGGATCTCTTGTGCACCTGCAAGACGGGCAGAATATTCGGAATTTCTCAGGACCGTTTACGTGATGCAGCGTGTTCCTGCGATTCCCGTGTTAAGTAAATAAGCAAAATGAATTTATAAAGCGCTTTACACTGCACCAAAATACTTAAAACAACAGAATACAAGCAAAAGACTACTCAGCTCAGTTCAAACGCCTGCTTAAACGGTGTACTTTTGTGTTGAAAGTTAACTCTGAGGTGGTGTCATTTCTGCAGTTTAGATGTGTGGGGCACTGAAAGTTAACTCCGAGAAGGTGTCATTTCCGGTGTTTAGATGTGTGGGGCACTGAAAGTTAACTCCGAGAAGGTGTCATTTCCAGTGTTTGGATGTGTGGGGCACTGAAAGTTAACTCCGAGAAGGTGTCATTTCCGGTGTTTGGATGTGTGGGGCACTGAAAGTTAACTCCGATAAGGTGTCATTTCCGGTGTTTGGATGTGTGGGGCACTGAAAGTTAACTCCGAGAAGGTGTCATTTCCGGTGTTTGGATGTGTGGGGCAGCTCAGTGTGGTATTTCTTACAGTATACTACGACCGTGATTCTTACTCCTGAGAACCACCGCCTCCCAATGTTTAGAACAAATGCTTCTCTGTTACAAAGAACCACTTAGTATATATGCTAAGCTGGAAACAAACACAGCCCCCGGCTCAGGGGCAGTAAGGCACAGAGCAGTGTTGTACTTTTTAGGGAGTCGTCTTCCTATTAGCCGTTCAAGGGGGCAAAGGTGCGGCGTGCAGGACTCATACTGATTGGTCCCAGAAGGATCTTCTCCAGATCTTCCCCGTCTCCTTGGAGCCTCTCTCTTGCCTCGCTTTATCCCAGACTAATCCCGCCGCTTTTAAGATGACATCGTTTCATCTAAAAATAACTCGTGGCCCGGTGAAAACAGATTTTATAATTTTTTTTCCTGGCCTGACCTCATCTGTGGGCCCAGTAACCTGCCTCACACCTGCTCTCTCTTACAGGACTATACGCTGACGATGTATTTCCAGCAGGCTTGGAGGGATAAGAGGCTGTCCTACTCGGAGATTCCCCTCAATCTCACTCTGGATAACCGAGTAGCCGATCAGCTCTGGGTCCCGGACACCTACTTCCTGAACGACAAGAAGTCCTTCGTGCACGGCGTGACAGTGAAAAACCGCATGATCCGGCTGCACCCGGACGGCACCGTGCTCTACGGCTTGAGGTATCGCCACTCCGAGGTCCCATAAGACGTGACTTGTGCTTTCGTGTGTAATAATTTTATTTCTAGGTAGTTGGCTGCCATTGTTACAGAAGGATGCTGAATAACATTTCAGCATCATGATCAATTTTTTGAGCCAGTGTTTCTTGTCCCCGTAAGACACAAACGCCAAAATCTGAAATTGAACACTTTTTTTTTTATTTACCCTTCCAGGACGTCTTCATTTCACATTAAAAGTCCCTGATGGTGCTGATGTACTGCATTCACATATGTAAATCAAGCAGCACGTGGGAGCAGCTATCTAACAAGGTGTCTTATGATCTGTGCATGCGAGCTCTGTGACTATGTAAATTACGGGCGGCCCCAAGAAGCCTGTGGATATGCAATCCAATTAATATTTCAATCAGGGAGTTTCCATGAACCTGAAAATCCTTGGGAGAAGGGTATGTATATAAATGTATGCTGCATGGGCAATAGTGCAGCAATTTATCAAGGAGATTTGTAAGCGAATGCGATGTTTGAGTTCAGACTTGCACAGACGTAGGAATGTTAAAAGCAGACCGGCTTCACGCTCCTGTCTGTACTGACCACATCTGGACCCATAATGCATCACTCCGTAGATCGGGGGCGCTCTTAAGAGATTAGAGCACGGCGGCACAGTCTTCAAGGACGTCAGAGCTGAATTTCGGCCTCATTAGCTTGTGGATGTGACGTCTTCTTCAGAGACTCCAAGCCACACAGATCCCATAGTCTTTTTCATATGGCAATAGTGGCAATATTTCAAAGGACCATTATGTTCTGAAAATGGCCAGCGCTAATGACGTTTCTGCTAATGTCAGGGTGCTGGGAACAGAAGGAGCTGCTTCATTTTGGCGTGTGTCGCCTCTTGATCGTATCGGACTCGAGCCACTAAGAAATTATGCTTTGCAAAGCAATTAGTCGATTGTTTTCACAAAATGATTAATTGATTATTAAAACAACTACAACAGATTCCGTCCTATCATGGGGATTAAATTGCAAAAATTTATGGGCTGTATGACAATATTATGGCCATCGTATAGCAATCTCCCCGTAGCTTAACAAAAATATGTATAAATGTCTTTGACAATAACCGAGGGATATGAAGAATCTGTATTGATTACAGGCTGAACTTGAAAACATTATTTTGGAAACTTTTTTCTTGCAAACAACTGGGATCAGGCAGAGATTAGTAACAATGACATGATTTATTTGCAGAATTCTGCAGGATGAATCGATCTGCACTGTTGAGAGAATGAGAATCCGGCCCTTAGGGACTCGAGTTTTATTGATGGAAACCAATCATTTTTACCGAGCCGTTAAACTTGTAATAATCATTTAAGTCGTCTATGGTAATTTACTGCTTTCCCAACCCGCTAAAATAATTCCGTCGTCAGATTTGTCCATGGGTTGGGTGGAAGATTGATGTAGGTAACGGTAAAGGCGTAGGGCGGTCCCTTCGGAGCTGGATAATGCATTTCCCATAACAATTCCCGCTAAACCGCTGTAGCGTTACAGCGCTTTGTGCTAGCTAGTGCCAGAATCCAAACGAGCTCATGTTCAGAATCGCTCACATATGCTGTCACATATTTGCAACGCAGCCTTTGATTATTGTTGCGAGCGCAAAATTAATTGCCCGTGACCGCAGCTCTGCAACCCAGTGTCCCTTGTCGGTCCCGTTTACGGGAACGTGAACATATTCCACCTCCCGCCCAGACCTCGCCTTCTGACGAACGTCGGATCTGCCGGTGAAAACGGACGCGGGGCGGCTGTGAGGTTATTCAGGAAGACGGCTTTTCGGGCTGCGGTGACACGTGCCAGCTCCCTGGCAGGACGACCACGGGGACATTTGTGTAAACTAATTATATGCGTGGACTTCTGTCAAGCCCAGCACGACCAGCTGCCCTTATCTGACGAGATGACTTGGACACTCAAGATGGCAGCACGTTATGGTTGTGGGGGCCGGGTTGGGGGGTGTGTCGGAAAAAAAACAAGGGTGGGGGGTGATAGCAGGAGGATGGATGTGGGAGCTGAACTGAAAGTGAAGCAGTGCTTTATTTGCGATTTGCACAAATACAGGTACATTGGAATCACATTTTTTTACACGTCCCATTGAGTCCTCCTATGAGTCGCACGTACACTTAAATACAATTTCGAGCGAAGCTTTGGATCCTCGTGCAGGGTCAGGACATTTATCCGGCGCCCCTGGAGTATTTTGGGGTGGATAAGAGGCCATGCTCAGAGCTGGACCGGCCATCTGCTACACCGGGCCAGCCCAGTGGACCAGCAGAATTCATCGTGGGGGACTCCCCCCTACTCAGCCAAAGATATCGTAGGGGATCCCAAGGTCCAGGGCTAATTTATAATCCCAATCAAGCCACGCTCAAGAGCCCAACAGAGTTCTGATTCGAACCGACACCCTTTCCGATCACACGCGCAGGGGTCTGACCCGCTGAGCACCACCCTCGTGCGCAGACCACGCATTACGGATTCCCCGAGTACACCAGACCGCCCATCCCCCCCGCTATATCCGGCCCCCGCCCGCCCAGCGATGACGCGATGGGTTACTCAGGAGCTTCCATCTGCCGGCCTGGGTGAAGGAGGGGGGATTTAATTACTCTGGCCCTGGTGACTTACCGGCCGTGATGCGTTATGCGCTGGGAGACGGGAGGCCCCACGCAAACACGAGCCACCTGCGAAGGTCCCTTTGTCACCCGGGTCAGCCCTGCTTTACTCAGAGCCCCGGGATTAAGCGTGAGTCTGGCGGTAAAGGGCCGGATCTAACTATAGGCGGAACAGGCCGCGGCTGGGGGCTCCTGGATTATCTGTGTCGTGGAGAAATGATCATTATTAGGGTAAGTCTGGGGTGAAACTCTCTGAAGTGAAACTTTGCCTCGGGCCCCTGAAAAGGTAGCGCTAGCACTAGGGGCGTAACTTTGGGGGGGGTGGTTTGAGGTCCCCACCCATTTAAGGAGGTCCAGGGGGTTGTGTTGGCTAGTTTTGATTATTGGGGGTTTACAACCCCCCCGTATCTCGCCCATAATTTACGCTAATGGCCGGCCCAGCTTCAGCATGAGAAACTCGCTGGCAGCTGACTGGGAATGAATTGAGTCGGAGTCCAGGTGAGAAACCTTGAGTGAACAGGACCCATCAATCCATCGTTTCATTTTCCACTGGTTATCCTGCACAGGGCCTGTCCCAGGAAGCCATGTCACTAGACAGGGAACACCCTGAATGGGATGGCATTCCATCACTGGGGGGTTAACATGCCCCCATCATACAGACACGGGATGGGAATCTAGCCCACAGTAAATAATAATCAATCCTTTTTTGCCAATAGGCACAGGTGCGAATACAGGTACGTTGGAGTTCTCTTCTTCCCTGATCTTGCTCTCCATGGCTTGGGGGGGGCATCACAGCATAGGCCCAGCCAATGTACAGGACACCTGGAGATGGGGGGGGAGGTAAGGGCCTTGCTCAAGGGCCCATGGACATCTGAGCATTCTGATTCTGCTGAGGCTGGGCCTTGAACCAGCAATCTTCCGATCACAGGCAGAGAGACTTCGCCCCGCTGAACCACTTGCAAACAAATCTCAAACCCAGGTGATGTTTGGTACCAGCCCTAACCACAGAGCCGTGCCTGGACCAGCTTATGCTAAACTAGCTAATCATAATAATGAATGCGATAAATACTGTCTAGTGACTCACAACGAGGAGTAGACTCCCCCAATCAGCCACCTCTGAGCTGGACCAGTGACTTTAATTTCGGAATATAACACGCATTATAAATGGACTGCATAATCTTACTGTCCTCATTACAGGCCGGGAGTAATTTGATTTAGCGAGTGTGGCTTTGTGAGCAAGCTAGCACTGCCACAGAACACAACTGAGTGATGAATATTCAAACAGCCCAGGCAATTTATTTGATACCAAGCTACCGATTCGCCAGCAGTTTTAATAACTTTTTTTTTTTTTTTCCCGCGCAAAACAACCGCGGGCTTTTATGTCGATTTCAATGACGCGCCGGCGTGCGGCGGAAGATCTGGCGTGTAACGTTCATTGATATTCAAAGTGTTTTTGCAGGCCTTACTCTCCAATTAACCGTCAAAGGCTATTTTAATTGCCATTGTAAGATTAAGACTGTGGGAAATACATCTGGGTTAATGAAGGCTTGTTTCCTTGGGTTTCTCCTACCGGAGTGAGTGTAGGAAAAGCAGTGGATCCGGGCTCGTATAGACTGGAGCTCAGTGTTTTTTCATATTATTATGTTTATCTTTTCAGTGGTTGATTACTCAGGACACCCAAAGAGATTTACAGTGTTACATATTCATACCGCTGGGTACTTCAGCAGTTGAGTTCCATGCTCAAGGGCATTATAGTGAAGCCCCTCCAGGGGTTGGAACCAGCAACCTTTCGAGTCATTAAGCACTAGGCTTCCCACCGTTCCCATTCAGGATAGAATAAGTTATGTCTTACCGCGCATTATATATGATTACACTGTGCCCAGGGAATTGCTGTCGATAGCAGGCGAGCTGGAAGCTGTAATGAGCAAGTCCTAGTTGGTGTTCAAGTGAGAAAAGTTTGAGAGATGGAGATGTCCCTCGATGCCTTGCCCTGATCCCACACACTGCTGTAACTTACCACCGTGACTGTCAGAGGACTGAAGACCCCCAATCTGAACCTGGTTTTGGGGCCAAGTCTTGGGTTTTACTGAGATCCAGGTTTTTTAACCCATGTTGCAATCTCACGGGTTTGTCATACACCCCAACAAAACTAAGACAAAATGACGATAATGCTGCAGAGTGAATGTTTCTCCGCTGGCAAAATGTATCACGTATAAATATTGGTCAAAACTTTCAAATCGGCGCAGCATCTTAATTTTGACGATGTCCATTTTACACCCTAACTGTCGCTTTTTCCCGTCACCCATTTCGCCGTTTCCACTGCAGCTAGGCTGACCACGTATTAACCACAGCCAACGCAGGTGCCAAGCACTGGCTTCCGATGGCCACAAAACTCCGCCCCCAGCCCCGCCTCCCTTACGACATGCTCCGCCCCCATGCATTACAGTCAAAAAAACCAAGACTGACACTTGCATCACTGAGATATTCAAACTCCCTTTCCATTCCCATTGACCCCCATCTCTGCCGGGGACCTGTCTGATAAACCTCACATGATCGTGGTCTTCGTCGTCCTATCCCTTCTAAATATATTTTCTATGCTCTAATAAATCTGAGGTTGCGCTCTGCACGTATCGAGCTCTGTCACAGTCCGCGCTTCCTAATTTGGGTTTGACACTTTGGCAGCTACGCTTTGTTGGGTTTATTTGAGCTGTCGTCGCTCTCCTGGGGCCCCGGTCGTCTGGCCTTTGTCCTGCCCTGCCGTGTGGCTGCGTATCGCTGCACCGCACCAAGCAACGATAGCTGACAGGCTTTGTTATTTCCGCTGGAATGGCGGTTATAGATTAGCAGAAAGGGCTTCTGGAGCACGATGGGCCTGTTTGTTCACATCTGCGCCGCGGTCTGTGAGCTCGCAGGCTCACCGTCCACCTGAACCCTACTGACCGCGCGGGAACGGGATTCATTCAGCAGGGAAGGTGCCTGAGGAGGGAAAAAGAGGGAACCGTCCCTTTGGTTCGGAAGCCGTGAAGTGAGTCATGATTCCTTTCAGTGGCACATCAGTTCTCCACGTTCCCAGATAATTTTCGGAGCACGAGAAACAAATTCGGCTTTGAGATGCGGGGGGGAGCACGGAATTATCTTGTGGGGGCTGAATCTGACCTCTTTTATTTTTGTTGGTAACACTTATGTGCTGTAGAACCTGCAGTACTTCTGAAAATGGAGGGAAATCCGAAAAAGCACAAAAGGATGTTAAAACCGCGAATGTGCTGAAATGTGTCACGTGATCGGCCCCGGGCTGGGCCGAGCCTACGAGCTAGCTGGGCCCGAAGAGAAGATCCGGAGGACCGTGCCGACGGTGGTTCATCGGGGCTTCGAGTTAATCGCGGGGGACCCTCCTGGTTCCCGGCCCGGTGCCGTCACTGAACCCGTTCCACGGGCCCCGCGTGGCGGAGGGAGACACCAGAGGGGCGCTGATGTGGGGGGAGCTGCCGGGGATAGGTGATTAGCTCCGCGCCGCCCTGACGGAGCCTCCCGGCTGCCCTGGGCTTATCTGCCGCGTCCAGCACGGCTGAGATTATTACCCAGGGTGCCACTTAAGCGCAGTACGACACCGCGACGCAGACACCAGCTGGCAGCTCCCAAAACAGGCCTCACTTTGGGGCTCAGCGTCTCTATTAGCTTTCCCTCCCTGTGCAGCATGCTCCATTTGGTAATTTTCTGCACTACTGTAGTCATTTAGTGCCTGGAAATGTTGAAAAGAGAAAGGGAAAGACAAAAAGACGGGCGAATCTTGCTAAACTTATACGTGTGTGCTAGCGCTGGACAAGTCGGGCTGGATAGATGCAGCTAAAATCGATCGAGCTTTGAGTTGTGTGGTTTTGCTTATTTTAGGAGGCTGCAGTGCAGTCTGCAGTCAGAAGCCATATATGTGTGTGTGTGCGTGTATATATATATAATAAAATATATCTCTAGACGCAGCCCATGTTATGCCTTTCACTGATACAGGCACAGTCCCTCCACCTCACTCTTCTGTCATACTTCCCACTTTTCCACTTCAAACGTCGTGTTTTTCTCGACCCCCATCCTGGACGACCCTGAAGCCCTCAGAGGGGGGCACCATCGGGAATCGACACCCCCCCCCATGCACATTTTGGGGAGTTTAACAGTTTGTTTTCCCTGCCAACGGTGCTCCAAGGACTTCAAAGAAACGCTGGCATAATACAGGATGCCGTTTATGTCCCGATTATTCATTTATCAAGACGTATGTATTTGGGTCTTCGGTAAAATAGATAAATGCAAGCTAAACCAAGCCTAAAGATTCTAAAATAAAGTAATAAAGTATGCGAACAGAACAATTCAGAGGTGTTTGCAAGCCCTCAGAAAACACCCCATACCAGCTGGTCGGTCATTAAGGTTTGGCTGTGGGGGTGTGTTTATGAGTGTGGGGGTGTGTTGGGGGGGGTCGTGTGTCCAGGCGGGCAGGACGGAAGGTGTCTATGTGGGCATTTGTCTGCCTGAATGACTTAACGCAAGCGGGACACAATCTGTTACGGAAGTACATGGCTCAGTTTTCCAGTGAAACCAGTACCGTGGAATGCACCGTGGAGCCTGTTACTGTAAGTGTGGCTTTCACACACACACACACACACACACACACACACCTTCGTATCTCAGCTAAATGGGGGCGTTTTTCAAACCCAAGTCATTCTCAGCTCCCCGAAGAATAAGAAGTGAGGCTGACTCTCGTCTCCCGGCATTTCATGCTTTTTTTTAAATTCAGCATTTCACTAGGATTTCATCGTTTTCTGGTTTCATTTTCGCTGCCATCCTTGCAGACGTTAACCCAAAATGGAGACGGACGATCTTAATAACAAGGAAACTGCCTGTACCGTGGTCCTGTGGGTCACTGGACAATTTAGTCACTGAGGCACTGGATCAAAATAGCTAAAACGCTTTTATATATATTTCTAAAATTGCAAAAATGTCTAAATAATGTTGCAGAATTAAGGTAATTTGTAGTTTCTGTGCATTGGAATACACCCCCCAGTTCTTCTTTATTTATGTTTTCTTATCTGTTATGATGTTGGCATCTGTAAACAAAAACAGTCTGCGATAAATTATGCACATCGCATCCTTCATGTTAACCCGAAGGCCACTAATCAGTCGATTCATCTGTTTTCTTTCTCGCCAAGGTACATCCTCTTCCTTCCCGCTCATTTGTGCAGAGTGATTCCTGCAATCTCTTCTCCAGTCTAGCAATTACAGCAGTCCGGGGACGGGGAAGAAAAATGTAGATTAAACCTGGCACCAAAAACTAAGAAAGAGAATTTCTTTTTTTTTAATGACATCACTTCCTCTCTGCCCTGGCAGCATTTTCAGGTAACGTCTCGTGAAATGAAGGAGGGCGTGAGTGTTTTGAGGGAGGGGCTGTGCCACCGACTAGTTGTATTAAACATGAACTAAGCTCTGTGATGGGATGGCATCTCATAACTGGCAAAAGCTCCGGAGCCCCCACTCCCATGACCCTGCATAGGACAAACGAGTATGAATGGATGGGTGGATGGATGGATGGATGGATGATCTCCCTTTGACACCCTCCAATGACCCTTCATTCCAAAGGACCAGGCTTGTCACACATACCATGTTTTTCATCTATTGCTCTGGAGTCAAAGATAAGGACGTATCAATGGACCATTTGTGACAATGTTTTTTATAGCACCATAATATTTGTCCTGCTGCTTGTTCGAGTTTGTGGGTGACTTTTTTCCTGGGGTACCTTCTGTCTGTTCTGCGGAGGGTATTGATGATTACGCAGCGCTTTTATATTTAAAGAAAATAATACAAAATGGTAATAAGTAAACTGACCTCTAAATTTAAAAAGCCATAAAATGAAATGTGTATTTTATGCATTATTATTTTATGTTTAAATATTACATTTAAATATTCAGTTAATTTTAAAGACATTTGTCTGCTTAATACAAAGGACAGTTTTTTTTTGTCTCTTCAGTTGTGGTCTGTCACATTCGTCACGGTTTGTCCCAAACAGAAGCTGTGTTCCGTGTGACACGCTGTGCTCTTTTTTCGGGGACACGTCCTGAGCTGTCCCACTCCCCCAGACGGGATGCCTCCCTCCGTCCCGGGGAAGGTCCAGAGCCCCGCTTTTAGGTCACTCTTACCGCTCATGATGTACCTGCGCGCGGGGGCCATTCCCGCCAGAAGGCGCGAGGCGCCCCGGGTGACCCGGGAGGGTCGGGACGGCTTTCCGAGTGGCACCGGAACACTCGGCGTGTGACGCGCTCTCCGATTAATACCCAGGGGGCGCTATTTATATCCTGCTTCCCTTTGACCTGATTTCCCGCGTGATCTGAGGTAGCGCCGCAATTGAATTGTCAAGAAGGAGGGCCTTCGGCTAGCGCCGTGGCCGTGATTTATAGCGGGATAAAACTAGGGCAACGATTTCACTGGGCTTTTTAATCGGTGGGCTCTCGGTGTTAAGTACCTCAGAATTACGTAAACGCCGCACAGAACCGATTGAGCTACACACATATGCAAGAGCATAACTTTGGGTTGAACATTGAGGGGATTGAGGTAATTATTTAGGGGGGTTCAGGGGCGCCCCCCCCCCCCGCTTCATTTTCAGACAGAAGTTTTTAAATATTCATACCATACTCTTCAAGTTTTCAACGGAATTGAATATCTTTCATAGTTCTGCAGTCTCGTGTGCATACCTAAACGTGGAACCGGGTTCATTTGACCTTAGCTGAACGTGGGTGAGGTTCTAAGCTTGAATGGCAAATTTTGAAAACTCCTAAACTCTTCGTCCGCCTGAGCCCGTGTAGGTTCAGGACGCTGCTTTTGTGCCAGTCACAAAGGAGGCCATTATTGTAATTGCAATACTGTTTTAGTTCATGGCTCTGCTAATCAACTAAAAAAACATACATTTTCTTCTTGGATGCGATTCGGCACGTTGTCAGGACTCCGCCAATTCAGCAGATTAATTATATAGACACAATTTCTAATCCCACATTTATAATTTAATTAATCAATAACCCACAAAGGCCAGTTTCAGAAACCTTCTGCATGTCATTCAATTAGTCATATATCTATATGATGGCAGCGATATAAAATGAGTGAATTTAATATGGATGGAACAAGAAATATAGTTAATTAGGATAATATCATATCAGTTATCTGGTAAGTGCATAGTTGCATTTCGTGTTTTAATGTAAAGTTCTTTGCTCTAACATTTGAGGGTTTTGAATGGGCGTATTTATAATTGTACAGGAAAATTCCTGGAGTCATTTTGTTTGACAGCGTTTTACACTGATGAGTGTAGGGTGTAGTTTACCCAGTGTTATTAGCTTGTGACTGGTAGTTCTCGCACCTGCTCTTGTTGCAGCAGGGCTCTTAAAACAGATCCTTGAAAAACTTCTCCCTGCGTGTCTTCATCCAGGATCACCACCACTGCCGCCTGCATGATGGACCTCAGACGGTACCCACTGGACGAACAGAACTGTACCCTGGAGATAGAGAGCTGTGAGTGTCACCACCGTTTACTCTGAAGCAGTGTTACTTCAGTAACACTACTTAGTACTCCAGTAGTGTTACTGAGTCCTTAGGCAACCCGCCCCCCCCAGGGAGTCCATGCTTTTGCTCCCCCCAGTGGAGCAAAAATGTGGACCTTCTGCGGGTCCCTGAGGACCAGGTTGGGAAAGACTGATCTGAGGAACCCCACCAAAATGGCACTTGGTAAACATCCCTGTATTATCACCAGACATATTTGGAGTTGTGTGTTTGAGATTTTGACACAAACTCCAAAGTCATGAAAATTAAATACATTCAGCTTTAGCACAGCTGTTAGAAGCAGGACTTTAATCTGCAAAACAATGAAAACAAAGAAAAGTGTCCTTTCTGAGAAAACCATCTGGTTTGACAGCAATTTCTACATCCTGGTTGATACAGTCGATGTAATTAGGAGAAGCTTAGTCTACAGGCTCAAATTATGACAAGGTATTGTTTATTCACTCCTTTTGTCTTTTTATCCCTTTGTGGACTTTGCTGTAGTCTCCGTGCGTCGATGTTCATTTAAACGTTCAGTATGAGGGAACTCTGATCTGGATTGCAGTTTGGACCATTATTCGTTGTATGGGCCTTGGTCGGGTCAGAGACATTTCACCTAATGGAATGAAACCAAATGCTGTGATACAGTTGTGTAATGTTGGCATCCCTCTTGTACAGGCAGTTAAGAGGAGTTGATGGATGGATGGATGGATGGATGGATGGATGGATGGATGTCAGAGGTGTAAATGATACGTGGCTGTCTCTTCTAGTTTTATGTATTTTGTGTAGTTCAGGTCTAGAAAGTAAAAATCCAGACCAAGAATTTGTTTCAACCAACCAGTTGACTATGACTGTAGTCTTTAAACTCAACTGGTTGGTTGAAACTAACTCTTGATCTTGATTTTTACTTTCTGGACCTCAACTACCCACCTCTGATGGATGGACGGATGGACGGACAGACGGCCTCTTTCATGTTTGCTTGGCTAGTTTACTGTTTACTGAGTATTTTCTCCTGTCTGGCTCCACACGTAATTCTTCTCTTCTCAGGCACCGCAGTATGAGGTCCACTTTATTTTGAGTGCCAGCCCTGCGGGCATGATTAGGGTTTTATCATCCCTGTTATATCACATATGACATCTTGTTTTTCATCCACAGAATCAGTCACAGATTTACAGAGGCTCCCAACACAGTAGCGGAGGTAAAAACCACTAGTCAGAAGTTTTGGCGAGTTGCCTATTTTCCCAGTTGTTTCATTGAAAGAAAAAAAAAAAACAAGTGTTTCATTTTCCCAATCAGGGAACACACCTTGAAATCTACTAGCAATTGAGGACACTTGTCTATTTCGGGCCTACTTGTTTATCAGGAGAATTATGGGTAAATGTCAGGTTCATTAGTTTACGAACTCCCTGGTATTAAGGCAGTCCGGCCAATTAAAGGGGATGTAGCACGTTAAGAACATAACATATTAAGAACCTAAGAATACCATGTTTGCATAACCTTAATGACAATGACCTTCATCCAGACTGAGCAGAAGGGCATGCTGGGAAGGGAGAAGAGTTATAGGAAAAGGCACATGGTCAAATCCCATTTCCCTGATAGGTCGCTGTCAGGTGGAGAGAGCGCGCTGATTAATGTTTGTCACAGGCCACTCGAGCCACTGAGTAAACACGGCTGAGGGAAGCGAGCAATTAAAGCCACGGAGAAGCTTGGGGCTCGCGAGGACGTGCTGGCTGGGACGACGGGTAATGGGAACTCCTGGTCATCTTCAGTAACCTGCAGGGCAATGCTCCTGCTTAATTTAGCGAGGCCCCTTTTTAGCGTCAGCGCTAATGAAAATGAAAAACCACTCCACGCCTGTTCTTGGTGTTGTTCTTTCCCACCTGCTGCAGTCGCGACTTGATGGGTCCCTTCGATTACCGAGCGGCCTGACAGGGCGGCCTCATGGTAAATCTTGGTTATGGGGCCTGTCCCGCCCCCCGCCCCCACTTAATTCTTGAAAACTCCAAAAAAAAAACAGCAACAAGGAATCCAGGATGAAGATCTCTCGAGAGGTTGCCTTACACCTTAAGGGGCATGCTGATTTTGCCAAGTTTGACGTGTTCCCTGGGTCAACAAGGGAGGGGCCTGTGTTTCAGTTCTTTAACCAATCACAGTCTTCATTGTATGACATCATCATATCGGTCAATTTTTTTTTCTCATTTTCAAACTCAAGGCTTCTAGTCATCAAGTAAGGAGCACTGTGGCACAAGAGGTTAAACCTTATTATTATTATTATTATTACCATAATGTAATAAAGATATGCCCTTACATTGCTCCATACATCCTTAGCAGATAAGCATATTCCTACAGTATGTTTTTTACCAATGACATGTCCCTTAACAAAAGGCAGACACAATAAAACAGTTACTGTTGAAATCTATGCATCTCACCACTTAACAGAGGACACCGTCTTTAATTAATGCAGTGATGTCATACAATGAATTCTGTGGTGCAATGCAAGCCACTCCCTTGTTGACCCAGGGATGCATTGAACTCGGGAAAATCAGGACGCTGCACCTTTAAGACATCAGTCTCAGTCAAGTTCACCTAACCACTGTTAACACTGTCTGATATGTCTGATTAACAATTACATAATGAATGTGTTAGCGGATACAGCAGGGTGACTTTCGGAAGCATTGTTAATATACTTGAACCTAATCTTTCATGTTCTGTTTTAAGTTAGCAAATATATTTTATTTCCAGTGGGAGTAGTTTTTTTATAAGGATGGGGGGTTTCGCTGAAGAGGTCTTTGGGTGTTTGGGGAGTAAGTGCTGCGTGTCTAATTAATGAGGGCAGGATACATAAACTTCTGAAATCTCATAAGCGCAACAAGAACAATCTCCAATACAGGGGATACATCGGTAAGGAATATCAGGTGCCCAGAACTGTCCAATCACAATCGTGGTGAGCCTGCAACGCAACCTAGGAGTCCTGGGACCACCCAGGTGCCCGGAAACAATGCTAACAGGCAGCCTGGCTAAAGGGTGGCAGGAAACCAGGGTGATAGCTTTGCTGCGTTCGCCACAGGAAAACCCATGTGTGGCTCACTGGGCACCATGGGCGGGATGACAGAGGCGGGAAGCAATAAGAGCACTGCCAATTGGCCGCGTGCTGCTAGATCCCAGACAACCATTCAGCAAAATGTGCCTTTTTCTGTAGCAACAACAGCTCGGAGAGTGGGGGATAGGTTCATACAGTGTTAATCATACAATACTATGATACAATTTTTAGATCTTGATTACGTCTTGATTTATATATGCATGTTTATTATGGGACTGGAAATTATTAACATTACTTTGTTTTTATTCTCCTGCTGTGTTAATTGACGTCTTTAAATTCTTTAACCGACACGGAAAACAGGCTGAACTTCCCTAATATTCTCTTTGGTTTTTATTTGTATTGTTTTGATTTGACTTTCAGCGCTTCGTAAATAAATACATAGTATATATCCTGAGTTCCTGTATCGCTATTCCTCTAATCCGTCTTTGATTTATGGGTTTTCATTGCAGCCTCCCGCACTAAATCATTTGATAGTCTAATATACTATGTGTAGCCTGTGTATTAAGATAAATCGATGGTTTTGTGAATATAAAGAGCAGGTTAGTTGCTGGCGGCGTCTCGCACTTTCATTGGTCGTTTCTTGCTCTTTCACCAGTGATCTCAAACGTGATTTCTGAGCCCTGTTATAGCTGATATTAAATTTAAGTCGAAATAATAAATCGATGAACATTTATATTTGTTCAGCAACTACAACAGAGAATGGAGGTTAGAAATACATTTTTATATATCTAATATAATATGCAGTACCATGCAAAAGTCTTAGGACAGGGGTGCCCAACTCCAGTCCTGGGGGGCCGGAGCCCTGCACGTTTTTGGGTTTCCCCTCATTTAACACACCTGATTCAACTCCTTGAGCTAATTACCACACATCTCTTGAGCTGAATCATTTATGGTAGAACAGGGAAAGAACTAAGCTACACAGGACTCCGGCCCCCCAGGACTGGAATTGGCCACCCCTGTCTTAGGCGGTCAAAAGAAATGTTTCAAGCTATTTCCCCATTGGTAAAGTGCAGTTTTATATGTGTGTGTATATATAAAAAGAGAAAAGACTTAGTGAGGAATTTGCTCTTCTTTCCCCGTGAAGAACGGCATTAATAATCTCTGAGAGTCCTGCATCATTTCAGCGTCGACCTCGTTCCCTTTTCGGTTGGCCTGTTTACTACATGCCCCTTCTTTTACTACACTGTGGCACTAAAATAAGTCGCTATGCTGAATGCACCCCCAGCTGCATTAGGTCGGGTATAACGCAGAGGATTATGGGACGCAAATTGCGGCAGAAGACACCTGCCGTGGACAGACACCACCGTGTCGAAATGCTCGCCGCGGGTTAGCGCGCAACGGTCATGGGACACAGAACTTGCACTGACTTCATTTTACACTTGTCATTTTTATGGATTAAATTCAGATGAGGAGGGGTGTTAGAATTTCCCCACAAAAAATATTGTCAGTTCGTTAGTGGAGTCAGCAAGCTAATTAAGTAACTAATTTGGGCCTTAATACGTCTTAATACCTCAACTAGCCCCAGTTCCTCATGTCTCTCTGTCTGGTCTGGCTTATTCCCAAAGTACACAACAGACCCATATACGTAAATGTCAAAGTGAGATACAGGTGGTAAGACTTCTGACTAATCTACGTACATCTTAAAGGGCCGGTGTCAGAAAAATATGACAACGTTACGTCACTTAGGAAGTGTTATTTGAAATAGATTCAGAAAGCATCAGGTACTGCCGTACAAAGGCGTGCTTAGAAATTCCCTTGGCCCCCACTGCCCAATTTCACATATAATTTTATGTATTGAAGGGCCCCTGTTAAGTGCCAGGGTCTCCATACCCGCCCTCTGTCACCCCTGCTGCCATGTCCCTGATCAGAAAGTAAATCAGCAACCGTTACTGTTAAATTAGGAGTTTAACCAGCAAATCTCTTTGAGAAGAGAATCTCTCTCTTTGAGGTGTTCCTGTAAACCGTCTGAGAGAGGGAAACATACTCTGGCCTAATTCAGCAGAAATAGTCACTCACATGCAAAGTGTAACGGAAACATGAGTGCAGCACAGTGATGTACTCCGAGGCAAAATCCCTATTTTAAGTTTTGTTTATTTTTCTTGTATGCCTAGAAAATGAGCTATAAAATGAGTCGCCCAGTGAAACTGATATATCTATACTTATTGTTTCGTATTTCTAGCATATGGAAGTTTTAATCAGTGCTTATCGTTTTAAAGGAAAATGATGGATTTGTCGCTCTGTGGCCTGAGATTTGTGTGGATTTCTCGAGTCCCTTTGTGTGCCCCTTATTCGTCTCTAAGAAACCGCAAAATCCGTATATGTTCTGCTTGACTTTGAGGCGGCTTAATTGGCCACCAGAAAGGGGAAGTTTAAAGGAGCTTCAAACTAGAAATATCAGATCATCGTGAAATAGACGTGTGTCGGTCCGCGTGTTTATCCGTTTTCTCGCTGCCTCGAATGCTCAGCTCACATAATTTTATATCATGCTGCGATATCATTTGTCTGAATCAGACATTTAAATGATCGTCATCCGGTAACTTTTTCTATTCACACAAATAAAGGTTAATGTTTCTCTCTCCATCGTCTTTTCAAAGTCCAGGGACTTTATATATTGAATAAACGAAAATGCTAAAAGCATTAAATTATTAATATTCGTCTTTGCAAAGCCATTTATTTTATTAGTTCCATAATCAACAATGCAAATTAAGCAGCATCAATGGGACAGCAAACAGCAATGGAAATGTCCTTTATTATTTCATATTATTGTTCGGCCTGGTTGCCCATTGTAGCTTAGTCCTTAGCTTAGCTGGTTTTGCACGTCTATGCGTGTCTTTCGGTTGCTGTGCCATTTTGTCACTCTTATCTTGGATTTTGTGGATGTTATTACAGATAGTTCAACAAATATGGCACTTACTTTGACCTGGAAATAATGAGTGCAATATGTATGTATGTGTGTGTATGTGTGTGTGTATAGATATATAACTTACACAGCTGTCCTCTGCTTTTTTCAGCAGAGTGTTCCTTGCTGTCTCTGGCTACGTATGTCTTTCTATACCTTGTGCGGGGCGACATGGTGCCGCATGCTTAGCACTGTTGCCTCACACCTCTGGGACCTGGATTCGTGGCTCCCTGTGTATGCTGAGTTAGCATGTTCTCCCCGTGTCATCGTGGGGTTTCCTCCGGGTGTTCCAGTTTCCCCTCACAGTCCAAAAACATGCCGAGGTTAACTGGACTTACCAAATTGCCCATAGGTGTGAATGTGTGAATGAATGGTGTGTGACTGTGCCCTGCGACGTGTTGTATGCAGGTGTTTGGGGTAACCTGTAGGTCAGCTGTTCAAACCCAGGTGTGAGGACTCTTCAGCCAATCAGTCTTCTAATTAGTAACTATGCAGGAAAAGAGTACCTTGCACTCTGTACTACATGACGTTGACGTTAGTCAGTTTTTAATTTCTTAAGTTAGATAATTATAAAGTGATCAAATGCTGTATTAAAATAAAAATGTTTTACTGTATTTAGTAAATAGGTCACTGGCTGTGAGAAACAGGTAAAGGGAGATTCAGGTTTAGTACCTGTACAGGGCTAATCGGTGATGCTAGCTGACGATTGCTAGGAACTCTTACTTACTTTCATTGCTACACATCTCCCGTAGCCTTAGCTAGGCTAACAACGTCAAGGCGCTAACTTGTCGGGGGACACGACTACGACGCAGGAAGGGGTGAGGAAGAGTCTTCCTCTGCACAGTGATGTAATATTTAATTCCCCTTTTTTTGCCATGTAAACCCCCCAACCGCCTGCCCACCCCATGCCCCGGAGTCAGTTGACTTGATGACTGCGTAGAAACAGCATTGGATTGTGCAAGATGCAGCTTCACGCTCTGGCGGAAAATCAGTTTTTCTGGGGCAGTTTAAGATATTACTCGATCATTTATTGCTAGCGGTTTGGGCGCATGAAAGCTGCAGTTGTACCGAATTGGACCTTCGGTCAGCGTGTTCATCGACACGGGTAAAGATGGCCCATTCGACAAATAGCTAAGGAAGTATATGGACCTTTTCTCTTTAATAAATGAATATACAGTAATGCAGGGAGGTTAGCTGTAATATCGTTAGAGGGGCCTCCCCAAGCTCTGCTTTATACAGTTAATCAATATTGCTGTCAACTGTCCACCGTAGGTGTACATGCAAAATGGAAGACGCAAAGTACTTTGTACGTTTTCTGCTGCTCGGATTTCCTGGCAGCTAATAGGAGAAAATGAATTTGGACATTTCGGACGTCTGTGCGAAGGTGCCTGGGAATACCCGGGGAATCCCCACCATGACACAGGGAGAACATGCAAACTCCACACATATGGAGACTGGGGCGGATACTCGAACCCGAGTCCCAGAGGTGCGAGACAAAAGTGCTTTACCGCTGCGCCACCATGCCGCCCCTCGATAAGTTCTCGATGCTTTTCGAAAGTTCATGGATGCAAAAATGGAGCATTGATATATCAAGGTAGCGTACAAGCAGGTAAAAGGAAGCAAGTTAAAAGAGATCCGGAAATGATGAAACCTTGAGAAATTTGCTGCAAACAATTAACCGAATTTACCAAAGGCAAAAAAACACAGACTAAAAAACAGGAGCGTAAGAGAGCAGCAGGACTTCAGGGCGCTCGGTTGAAGGGATGGAGAAGCCTTCAAAGGAGATGAATCAGTAATTGGACCTTAAGGTAAAAGCACTTCAAGCGGAGAGCACAGTAAAGCATTTGGATCCATTAGCATGCAACATCTAGCTGTACATTACGTAAAATGTAATCACTGTCTATACGTTTGATTGATTTGTAAGGTGCATTGATCTCAGATGGTATTCTTATAGATTAAAAGTGCCCTAGAAAAGATCAATCATTCTGCGACCAAAAACAATTAGAATTAGGTGTGTTTTCGTATATGAGGCACTCCTGCAACCAGTATTTGTTTTTTTTTTTTTAGAAATAAGTTATTCGAATGGTATTGTAAATGTGTGACACCAGTGACAGGTTCCAGCAGAACACAGGCTGACTAACTCGTGCCGCATGGAAGAAATGGGGTGGATTCATGATGTACTGAGAAATAGCATGAAAGTGACAACTCATTAGACCCCGGTGACACATTAGACCCCGGTGACCTCATCACAAAGGAAACTGGGTAAATCACAGACGGAGAAGAAGAAGGCCTTCTTCGCCCGCTGTCTCCATTTAGTACAGTTGGGGCAGAAGCATCGGAATGAACGTGATACTCTGCTTGTCCATACATCTGTCCATCTTCTTAACCACTAATTCAGTACAGCAGGGTTATTCAAATCACGGTCCTCAAGGGCCGAGCACTGCTGATTTTCCAGCCTTCCTTCACCTGTGAGCCAGGTGTGAAGCCTCTGGCCAATCAGAATCAGTAATTATTAAACTAACTACCTGGGAGAACTGAAAACACGGTCTGGATTTGGAATCGAGGGCCTGAGTTGAATAACCCTGCAGTGGAGTATTTTCTTTGCTGAAGTGCCTTTATTAGGGTTATTGGGTATCTTTCCCAGAAAAGCTGTGTCTTATTTCAGACAAGTTGCATGGCTGACGTGAGGCTCCGCCCAGAAGGCAGTTCCCCTATTACATCACAATCGACCAATCACGAATCGTTCTCTGCCCTGCCCTAGATGGCTATACCACGGATGACATCGAGTTCTACTGGCGAGGGGGTGACCATGCAGTGACGGGGGTGGAGCGGATAGAGTTGCCGCAGTTCTCCATCGTGGACTACAAGCTCATCTCCAAGAACGTCGTCTTCTCCACCGGTAAGCCAGGCACCGTGGTGATGAATCTGAAGCAGCATGGGTTTATTATGCTGTCGACACACCATAAAATTACATCTCGGCACAAACCTCACAAGCAAAACAACAGATAAGCAAAGGAATTATGGGAATTGTTCCACTAGGAATGAAACATCCATACATCCTCAAACTACTTATCCAGGTCAGAGTCGAGGGAAAAGTTTGAATAGTAAGTGGTCAGTAGGAATGAATCCTGTCATATTATCTGGACAGGAGGCCTGAAATTGCTGTTCCATGCTATACATAAATGACCAATTATCATTTATAGGTACCTGACCTATTTCCTTTTAAAACGAATACTATAGTATAGCAATTTTCTGTTGTGTGCTACACCAGGCAAAAATAATAATTTACATGCAGACTTTTAGGCATCCTGTACCTTTCTGGTCATGTCCTCTTAGCAAGCAGGTTTCTGAAAGCCCAGGTTAGCTCTGATAAGCAAACTGTGTGCCCTTCTAGATAAGCTCTTACCGTCTGTATTTTTGATGGTTCTTAGCTTAGCAAAGCTTAATACTACAGTTTCCTTGGCTACTACATGGTCAATAGAGCACGCAATGTTAATGCAGGCAGATCAAAGTCTGTTGGTGCAATGACAAGAGTCTTGTGGAAATTTGACATGGGGAAAGGGGACTAAAATTATAAGGGAGGTGGCAAAAGTTTGTGTCTTCCTCTAGGACCACTTCATGTTAACTTTTGGACATATATATAACATAGCAACTCCAACACCATTTATTATGTATTACATAAGACAAGGTAGCATGTATGTCTATTTATGAGTCATATTTGCACTGCTAGAACAAGGAGTTACCCTGCATTACACTGCAAAAGTAGTACGTGTTAACATATAAAGGCTAAAATGCACAGTTGCACAATTTTTTCGTTGTCATAACAGCGCAAATGCATTTTTTTGCATTTATTGCTTGATGCAGCAAGTGCATGCACGTGTACCAATTAGGTGCATTCCTGTGTACTTACCACCAGACATTTAGGGAGGGAATTTTTTTTTTTATGGGGGGGGGGACAGAGGAGGGGTTAGGATGGGCGGCATATCATAGTGTCATCTTCACAGTAGCTGAGAGACTTCATGCTGTCATTTTGACTTTCCGATCTTCAAACCGAGAGCTGTCTCAGAGCGCCCTCATTTATTTATGAACTACATTTTCATATCCATACACTTCTGATGCAAGCAATCAGAACAACAGTCGCTAGGAAAGCGCGTTCCAGATCTGCTCTGGAGAAGGAACAATTCCGCAGGGATTCTGACCTGGCGCACGTTTGCAACTGAAGGGGATTATTTATGAAGCGCGCGAGGACTGAGAGCAGTTAAGGCGTCAAGGTGAAAGCAAGCGAGGGAGAAGGAAAGGAATCTTTACCTGTCATTTGCATGAGTATTGGTTCAGGTACATTGGAAGACTTTACGTATCCCATGATGCTCTTCTTTGAGACATACATATACACAGCTAAGAGCGAAGCTTAGGGCACAGGGCTAGGCCATTTACTCAGTATTTTGTGGGGGTGGGGGGGGTTAAGGGTCTTGTTCAAGGGCCCAACAGAGATGCGACTGCTCTGTCGAGGTCGGGGCTTGAGGCCACCATGGACACAGAAGCCTAACTGAGCAGCACAATGCCCCGAGGGCAGGGCACGGGGGAAACAAGGTGTCACGGCACGATACTCTTCACAGTTTCACCTCGGTGACTCATCCGACGTTGGAGGGAACAGGCTCAGGCGTGTGCGATAAATCCAGGTCGACAGAAACCATTGGCTTTGTCCTGCCGCGTGCCCCTTCGGCAAAGGGCCGGCTTTTCCTCCTCAGGGACCCTAGGCAGAGCTTTACATGAGAGGCCCCTTTGCCAAGAAAACCAACGATCATTTCACTTCCTCCACAGCACAGGTAATTCGGGGGCCCCCGTCAGCTGCCTGTTCTTCCTATAGCTAGAGTCGGCCCTGCTTTGGAAGCTCGTGGGAGTTAAGGACAGAATGAATATTGATTGTTTAAGAGAGATAACCAATCAGATTGTATAGGAGGCGGAGCCAAGACATCTGATTGGTTGGCCCTACCTCCTGTAGCTGCTCGGACCTACCTCCTTTACAATCTGATTGGTTATCTCTCTGAACCAATCATAATCCATTTTGCTCTCAGAACATTTTTGTGTAAGTAAAACTCCCATGAGCCTTTGGAACCATAATCTACTCCTGTTTCACTGACCCCAACATTTAATCTTTACCTACACCTAATTATGTACCCAATGCATTCATCCATAGCAAAGTACGAGTTTTATCCATTTGTACATGGAATATTTTACTGGAACAATTCAGGTTGGGTAGCTCTGTCAAGGTGACTGTGGGACACCTTCATCGTCAGGTTAAGCGCCGAGTGTCCTAACCCACCACACCCCGCAGTCTGTGTGCAATTGTTCCGTAAAAATAGAAGCCAGTCCTTTTTTTTTTTTTCTTCCCTGCGCCTTTACCTGTGTTCCGTTTACAGCATGTACAGTAGACACACCCACACAGAATCTCAAAGGCTGTCCAAATAGCGACTCCTTTAGGGCTGGCCCGGCGCCACGTGCGAGACGCGCGGACTCCTTGGCCTTCGTCACATCGTCGCCACCTTCCCGTCGGCACGTTCTGACACCGAATACCAGTTGGCGTCTCCCTTGGCCTGGCGCCAAAGCATCCCCTCCCGATTCACATCCTGGGCTTTTGTTTACATCGCTATAAATAATTTTGGCTTCATTACCGCTGTTATTTAAGGCGTAATCCCTAAGAATTTATCTCTTTTTAGACTGGGATAATTACAATGCGCCTGAAATACCGTTTCTGCATCCTACGTAGGGTTCAGTGCTCTTGCTACAATGTATAAATAGGCTATAGGTATGGCTCGTATGGCGCAGAAAGGAGTTCTCCGATCGTAGCATGTGTAAATGGAATTTCCTGGGCGCTGCAGCATCATGAAAACTTCATGCGAGTTCAAACCCTCGGTGGCCGCCTTGAGATCGAGGCCAGCGAAAGCCTCGAGGACATCGTTCTGTGTTTACTTTTAATTAGGCACAAATATGGGCGCGCTCCCCTTTGCAGGATCGTATCCGCGGCTCTCCCTCAGCTTCAAGCTGAAGAGGAACATCGGCTACTTCATCCTGCAGACCTACATGCCCTCCATCCTGATCACCATCCTCTCCTGGGTCTCCTTCTGGATCAACTACGACGCCTCGGCTGCCAGAGTGGCTTTGGGTAGGAATGCCGGAAGGTCCCGTGATGCTTTTCGCCCGAGACGTGCAGAAGCATCCATGCCACAGATTACATTTAAATATCCATCTATCTTCCGAACATTTAGGCAGG